>VWZF01004018.1:110413-125766 GCA_013396755.1 Sclerurus mexicanus
CTGGCGGCGCCGGGGCCGGGGCCGGCGGAGCCCGCGGCGGGGGAGCCCAGCGGAGGCAGCCGGAGGGTAAACGGGGGCACCGGGGCTCCGAAAAGTTTCGGGGGAAGGGGTTGGAGTCCGAGGAAGCGGGGTCGGACCCCCCGGGACCGGCCGCGGTCATCATCCTTCCAGCAGAGCGAGCGCATCGCCCTCGGCCTCCCGCTGGCACCGTGTCTGGTTTCGGTCTCCTTTCTTTCTGTCTCTTTTGGTTTTTTGGGCTTTTCTTTAAACGCGGCTCCTCAGGCCGCACCGCGCCCGGCTGCTTTGCCTTTTTTATTTTAAATTAATTTTTTTTTTTTGCTTAATGTTGCTGTCTCCCAGCCGTGGCGGTGATGGGCGGGGGCAGGCGAGCGCACCGGGCTGGTTGGACCCGCAACCGAGCAGCTTCTTGTGTCCGGGAGCCCTTGGGCCCATCCCGATGCTGCAGGGCCGGTAAAACGGGGTGAGGAGAGTGACAGGGCGAGCTTTGGCGTGTAGGTGAGCCCGGGGCTGGGCTGGCACTAACCCACCCCAAAACACAACAACAAACCTGTGGCAGGCGGTGTTTTTTCAGGCTGTGACTGCAGGTGTTGGTGGCAGTCACTCCTGCCCTGGATGTGTCCCGTCTCTGCTGTGGAGTGAAATTAGAGGACTCATCCTGACTGTCGGACCCCATGTACAGACACTTCCTAACTCAGGAATGCTGGCCCTAAGTGCGTGTGGGAGTTAGCAGTTGCACAAACAAAGTGATGTAGAAAGGTGAGGAATTGAGAAATAGCTGACCTTTCCTGCCCCGAGTGGTTCCTAAGAGACGCTCTGGGCTGCGGGAGATAATACTGCCTTTTATTTACCCAGCAAAATGTGTTTGTTGTGACAACAGAGATGTGGATGGTCTTCCTGGGAAGCAGTCTCACAGGGTGGGGAACCTCCTGGGGAGATCTTATGACCGTTCCCAGAGAGGTTGGTACAAAAGAGCCTTCCCAGTGTGGACACTGAGCCCCAGGCAGACCTTGGTGCCTCGCTGAGCTGTTGTCACGTAGAGTTTTGCTTAGGACCAGGTGGTTTTGAGTTGTGTCTCCTGTTGGACTTTAGCCTTGTGCCAGCTGCCTGTTGCCCCTGGTCAGGGCTGCAGGCACAGCTCTTGTCCCTGCACCAGCACCTCCTTGATGGGCTTATTCAGGTGGGAACAGCCAGGCTCTGCCTCTGTGCTGCCCCTCTTTCTCGCTGTCCCCTGTGTCACGCCCGGTCTTCCGTATGTCACAGTTCTAGCACTCCCTCGGGGCCAGCAACACCGTCTGTGGTCTTCTTTCCACTCCCAGATCTCTTTGTGCGCTGGGAAAAATTAAAAGGATGTAGTTAATGCAGCTCAAATGAGTCCTGCCAGGCTTGGAGGGCTGAGGACATGGGGAACAGAGCCCTGACATGGTTTGGGGTGGCTGCCAGCTTGCTCTGTTGGCCAGAGTGATGGAAAGGGCATGGGAAGCTGGAGATGCCCCACAAGCTTTTGGGGGACAGCCCCAGCTGGAGATGCCCCATGGGCTTTGTGGGAACAGTCTTAGCTGGATATTCCCCACAGGCTTTTGGGAGACAGCCTTAGCTAGAGATTCCTCACAGTCTTGGGGAGCAGGCTCGAGGCACAGCTCGTGCACAGTTACTACTGGCCGTTTCTCCCTTCACAAGAGCAGGAAGCAGGTGACGTGGGTGACATGGGGTGACATTACCACAAGGCCCCGGACGGTTTCTCAACAGGTATCAGCAGGAAATCTTGCGGCTGGGGCAGGGCCCAAAGGAAAAGGCAAGTGGGTTTGGAGGCATCGCCCTGGCCAGGCACCCAAGCAGGGTGGGAAGATGCCGGGCGGGATGCCGAGCCAAGCTGGAATAGGCAGGAAGGGATTTCTCTCTGGCAAGCCAGGAGCACACTGTCGTGCCTGTTCTCTGGCCACTGACAGGCAGCCAGTGCTGTCCACCCCATCCCCCTGGAGCCCCATCTCGGCACTCTGGGTGGGTGGGATTCCCTGGAATCGCTGGGAAAGCGGGAGATTTGCACATGTCAGAGTCCTGTTTGCTTTGTTGGGCTGGCCTTGCCTTTGTTTGCTTTACGAGCCTGGAGACACTCAAGAGCTGGGAGAGCTGCCTGTGGTGACTGACCGTTTAACATCTCCCACCTTCCAGCAGAATCCATCCTCTCTCCAAACCCTCCTGGGTCCTGCATGACTGGGACCCACCCTGTGCCAGGAGACTTGAACATCCCCACAGCTCCCAGTGCTGGATATGAGCTGAGGAAATTTTGAGGGCCTTGTCAAGGGCTTCCTTTCCATTCCCATAAAACCCTGGGCGTGCAAATCCCCCTGGTGCTGGGGTGGAGGTTTTGAGCCTGTCTGTGGTGCTAAGCCAGCAAGGTGACAGTTTTACATCCCCAAGGCCAGCCTTGTTTCCTGGGGCCCTGTGCTGTGGGGGTGTCCCCAGCAAGAGCTGTGACACTTTGTCCTCCCTCCCCTTGTGTTTCCGGCAGCTTCAGCTGCTCAGGAGTGTCTTGAGAAAGTTTCATGCAAACCACATAGTGTTCATGGGACGGCACCAGGTGCTGCCAGCCCAGTGCCCTGGCATGGGCTGGGACTGCTTGTACCAGAGCAAGGTGTTTCCTGCCAGCCCCAGGCCTCCTTCTTGCAAATTTAATGCTAAATTAGAGCCCTCCCTGCCAGCAAGGCTCATCACTCCTTGTAAAATCTGGGTGAGCCTCCCAGGGCTGGGTTTTGGGGTGTAACAGAGAGCATTTCCCCCGCGTTGGGAGCATTGCACTGGAGGTAGCTGGTGTTTAATTAGGAAATGAATTAAATTTCCTCTCAAGGCAGCTGCATGAAAAGCAGCTCTAGTCAAACAGGACGTGACAGGGATGCTGCGAGGAGGCTGCTTTGCATCCCCTTTGTGTGAAGCCCGAATGTGTGCGCCAGATTTTGGGACCTGTGTGAATTTGCTGGCCCAGGCGTCCTCGAGCTGTTGTGTTTCTCTTTGAGTAACTGGGAATGCTGCTGCCGCCGATGGGCTTGCTGCTGCTTGTAGGGCTGTGGGGAATTTCCTGTGACTTGAGGCTTCAAAAGCTGTCCTGAAATTGTTGTTGCGGAGGTAGGAGCTGGGGAGAAGGACCCAATACACTGTGCAGCTGGAGTTTCCATGATCCTGGGATTGCTGGTCCTGCCATGTGGCTGAAGGTGCTGCAGAGGGATGGTTCAGCATGCTCCCGGAGGGAGAAGCATGTGCCCCAAATCCTGTTCCAGAGTAAAGGAATAGGGATGCATTGCTGCAAAGCTCCCCATCCCAAGTGGGCATCTCTGCAGAGAGATGTCCCTCTGCCCCCCCTGCGTGTAGAGGAGAGGGGTGGCATGGGATGCCCATGCTGGGGCTGAGTCCGGCTTCCCCCCCGCCTCCCTCCCTGCCTGAGGTTGTAATTGCTTGTAAGGAGGCTCTGCCAGCTAATCCATGTCCCAGCGTGACGGGAGGGCTGCTGGCCTTGGAGGAGAGGATGCAGCAGCTTATAGAAATTAGGGGCATTTCCGCTGCCCTGCTGCCCAGCTCCGTAGCCACGGGGCTTCTCCGCATCCCGGGTGCTGACCCCAAACCCTCTCTCCTCGGGTTCCTCAGCCCAAGGGGCACTTTGGGGCTGGAAGGATGCCCTGCCACAGGGTGTTTGACCCATGGATGGGCAGGATACAGCTGCTAGAGGACTGGGTGCATTTGTTTTCCTCTCCAGGAGAAAGAATGGTGGCTGCCTGGATTCTGCTGGCACTGGAGATTTGGGGAGGGCACAGGCAGCCTGGCACGCTGGGCTGAAGGAGCTGCCAGCCGCTGGTGGGGGGATGCTGGGGGGCTGGTCACAGCCTGGCTGGGATGCCCTCACACTGCATGCTCCTGCCTTGGCCAGCTGCCTCTGAGGGATCAGTGCCTCCCCCTCTGTCATGCCTGTCCCCCTGTCCTGAGGCATTTGTGCACCCTTCAGGGCTTCCCACCCCCTCCCAACCCCCCAAAATTCATGGCACCAGTGTCTCAGAGAGTCCAGGCTGCCAGGGCTTTGTTGGTATGGGTGGGAGTGAAGTCCTCCCTCGTCCTCCTCGCCTGGGAGCACTGCCAGCACCGCTTGCCGGGTGCTCCCTCCTGCTTTGTCCCGAGCTATCGGTGTGAAGCAACCCCACAGTGCTGCCAAGGGCACCGGGAGTGTGGGTGCTCCAGAGCCTGACCCCCCTGCTCGGGGTCAGGCCAGGGCAGAGACCCGGGGAGGTGCTGCCTTCTTCCAGGTTCCACCAGCTCCTGCCTTTTGTCCTTATTTTGGGTGTTGTCCCTGTCCTTGTTTGGAATTGCTGCCTGGGCAGAGGATGCTGTTGCACCCTGTGAACCTGCTGCCACCCGGGGAACGGGGGGACCAAAGGGCAGCCTGGGCAAAGTCGAGGATCACAATCCTCCACTCAGCTGGGGAATCCACAGCCAGGCTGTTGCACTGGGCATTGCCTGTGGAGCAGAGCCAAGTGGGGAGCAGGTCCTGCATGCCAGCGCTGAGGCATCCCGGGATCACCTTCCCTCCTGGCAGATGTGCTGGGTGTTGCCTTCACTTCCCTTCCAGGGGTGTTGGCCAGTGGTGCCGGAGTGGTAGCTGGCCTTGACCATGAAGGAAGGTGTTGTGCAAGAGGATGGGGCTTTATCAGGGCTTTATCACAGCATTTGGCTCAGTAATTGCAAATGCATCATCCCAGCTCGTGTGGGACCCTGTGTCAGTTCAGTGCTCTCAGATATGGGGTGTCAGCACCCCAGGGCCCAGGTTTTCCTGACTGGGGGCAAAGGGGGTTTTGTGGCAAGAAGCAAGTGTGCTGTGCAGGGTGTAAGGAGCAGCAATGGTGCAAGTGTGGGAGGGGAAATTCCTGCAGTGCCTTTCCCAGTGATGCTGTGGGTACCAAAGGAGAAAAAATGATCTCAGATTAAATACAAAACCCCTTGATGAGGAATATGCCAGCATTTTGAGTGAAGCTTCGCTGCTGGAAGGGCAGGGGCGGGTGGTCAAGGCAGAATCAAACCATTTTATATATAAATGAGTGGAAGTGGTGCTGGGGTCAGAGCACTTCTGACAGCACTGTGTGCAGGTGACTGGTTCTCGTTACCTGGTTCTTCTGGTGCTTCCCAGGCATCCCACTCTGCACTGGCTGAGCAAAGGCAGTTCCTGTGTGCCAGGCTTCCAAGGATGATCCTGCTTCCTGTTGCTCACAGTGTGGGGAGCTTAAAGGGCTCTGTGTGGGCCAGGTACATGGCTGTGGCTGCCCGTGTGGGGTTCCCTGGCGCCAGGTGCTGATGGATCCGCAGGTCAAGGTGAAACCGGGTGCAGATGAGCTGGGTGTTGCCTCCTGGAGCGTTGAACATCCCATGTCGTGCTGCCCCGGTGGAGCTGGTTTCTGTTTTGCAATCCTGGAGAAGGGGTCATGCCAGGGCACTGAAGCGCCTCAGCATCACAGCTGCTCCATCTGGATCCCAGCTGCCTGCCCAAGCCCTGCGTGCCCCTTCCCTGCCGGGGGGTGCTCTGAGGTGGGGGATCCCACTGGTCCCGTGGCTGAGTTTGCTGTGGAGGGGGGCTGCAGCTGGGAAGGGGGTGATGGAAGGGACCTTCTCCGATGGCTGAGACCTCTCTGGTAGCCAAGACTTCCTGAGTGGGATAGGGTGGGGTGGGGGTGCTTCCCAGCAACCTGGGCTGTGTTTCCTCCTCCACCTTCTTGGCGGTTGCAATCCTGATCCCAAAAGGAAGTGCGTGGTCTGGGGACACACATAATAACATGTTTCTTCAATGTTTCACTGCAATTAGTGTGCCCTGCACCTAATTAATTAATTAGAGCCTGGGATCACAGGGTGTTTGGCGTGCTCAAGGTGTCAGTGGTTGCAGGTGGCCACCTGAGGATGGTGTCTGTGCCACCCACACAGATGTCTGGGGGTCTTGGTGCTGTCCCTGGGTATTGGGGAGGTTTGGGAGCAGTTCACCCACAGGCTGTCCCTGTTGCAGGAGGAGCTGCGACCTCGGCTGTGCCACATGAAGAAGGGCCCCGAAGGCTACGGCTTCAACCTGCACAGTGACAAGAGCCGCCCAGGGCAGTACGTGCGCGCCGTCGACCCCAACTCGCCAGCTGAGGCAGCAGGGCTGGCCCCCCAGGACCGCATCATCGAGGTATGCTGGGCTGGAGAGGGATCTGGGAGGAGTCTCCCCGAAGAACTTGGCATTCCCTCGCATCCCAGTGCCCGGGAGGCAGGTGCCCTTTGCCGGGAAGGTGCGCGGTGTCCCTGGCGCCGGCGGTGACTCACGGCACAGCCTGCACCAGCCTGCCGGTCCCCACCCAGGGGTGCAGCACCGTGGAGGGCTGGGGCTGAATGCTAATTAGCTGGCTGTGGATTAATTAGCGGTAGCACTGTCCCCTGTCCCTGGGATGCCCCCTGGGGTGGGGCAGGCTGGGGACAAAGTGCGTGATGGCCCCAAGTCCTGCTGTCAGACGTGACAAGGGTGGGGATGGGGACAGGGTTTGTGGCAGGTGGGATGATGACCCATGAGGGCAAGGACTGACTGAGCCTCAACCCTGCTGCTCACCAGGGCGTGGGGCTGCTGCCTCTTTTGGGGTGGAGTTTTGGAGTCTCTGGGAGCCAGGAGGGCTTTGTCTCTTGCTCATGCAGCCCATCTCCTGTGCCAGCCCCCGGTCTATTCCCTGCAGGGAGCTCCCTGCCAGCTTTGCCCGTTCGATCCCGTGCTAATCACTCAGAGGAAAATCTGCTTTTAATGAGGTTTTCCTGGCTGTGCCACTAATCCCTGCGAGGCTGTGAATGCCTGTGGGGTGGCTGTGCTGGGGTTGTGACTAGTACCAAGGCTGGTAACCCAGCCTCTCCATGGAGCTGCCGAGGGATGGATGTCCCTTGCCTTCAGTGGTGATGTGGTGCCTTGCCTGCAGGTGAATGGTGTGTGCATGGAGGGCAAGCAGCACAGTGATGTGGTGGCAGCCATCAAGGCAGGTGGCGATGAGACCAGGCTTCTGGTGGTGGACGTCCTCACAGATGAGTTCTTCAAGAAGTGCAAGGTGGTGCCCTCGGAGCAGCATCTGACAGGTGGGCTGGGGGCTGTGCTGCAGCGATGGGGGTTTGTGTTATCTCTGTCAGCTTTGTGCTACCTTGTCACCAAACCTGGGTGTGCTGGGCGAGTCCCTGAGCCCTGGGAGGTGAAGGTCTTATCACCCTGGGGCCAAGCAGTCACCTGGCTTTGGCATCTCCCCACCTGTCTGAGGGCCCCGTGCTGGGGTGGTGGGGCTGATGTGGGCAGGTTTATGGCCCTGGCTTGCACTTTGTCAGGGTTTATGGCTTGGGGAGTGAACAGGCATCAGCTGCCCTTCGTTCTGCTCCATGGCCCCCTCTCTGCTGTCCTGGCGGTTCCCAGGAGGATGGGGAGGGGTTCTCACTGGGCTCCACATCACGGGGATGTGCCTGGCAGCATCCCCCTGTGCTGTGGGGGTGGTTGAAAACTTCAGGACCCAGCCAGACCCT
Organism: Sclerurus mexicanus; assembly: GCA_013396755.1. NCBI lineage: Eukaryota > Metazoa > Chordata > Aves > Passeriformes > Furnariidae > Sclerurus > Sclerurus mexicanus. Next base: position 117,980 of record VWZF01004018.1, read on the forward strand.
GGGCAGTGTTGGGTGAGCACTGGCCCTGTGCAGCCTTTGCTTGCCCCACACTGACGAGAAGACAAGGCAAATACATCCTCACCCAGTGCCCATGTCCTTGTCCCACAGGTCCTTTGCCAGAACCAATTGCCAATGGCGATATAGAGAAGGTAAGAGCCTTGTCTTGCTTCTAACCCCATCCATGCCCATCCACCCTCCTGTTCAGGTGTCCCCTCTGCCCATGGGTGGATGATGCCACCAAGGACTGCAGTGCTCCCAGGCTCCCACACATGAGCTGGTGCCACTTGGAAGGCAACTGGGAACTGGTGTCCCCCAGGAAGAGGGTTGCTCACGGTGCTGAGTGTCATGGAGATGGCTGTAATGCCTGTTTGCCTCCTCTCTTTTTGTCTCCTGATGCTCCAGGGCTGGGAGCCCTTGTGCTGCTGCAGGGAAGTAGCATCCAGCCCTGCAGCCACCCTCCTCCTTCCGCTCCCGCTAAAGCCAGGGCAGTCAGGCCAGGGTTTAATCCTTCCCCGCCCCAGATGGGCAGTGCTGGAGGTATTTATGTGCCTGGAGCTCGCAGGGGATTACATGCGGGAAGGATGGATTTTGTGGACCCCCGGGTGGGACTTGCGACTTCAGGGGCTGTTCTCAAGCTGCAGGGCTGGAGCTCTCACTCCCTCCCTGTTTCCCCCAGGAAAACGGCGGAGAGCCACAGTCCAACTCGGTGTCCGAGAGCCCGTCCAGCCCTGCGCCGCTGTCCGTGTCCCCCAACTCCAGCGAGACCCACAGCGAGGTAGGGCTGGGAATACCGGGGCGGGGAGGCACTGTCCGGAAAGCAGGATCTGGGATGAGCCCCCACTGTGGAGCTGTCCCAGGGAGGACACTGTGGGGATGACACGGCCTCTCGCCCCCCAGCCCCACACAGAGGAAGGTGACAAGCGCCATTCAGCATCCGGCTCCCTGCTGGACCTCGACATCCCGCTGGCAGTGGCCAAGGAGCGGGCACACCAGAAGCGCACCAGCAAGAGGGCACCCCAGATGGACTGGAGCAAGAAAAATGAACTGTTCAGCAACCTGTGAAGGCCCCCTGGGGTGGGGTGAGGGTCTTCTGGCCCCCCCATAGCCTGGCACCCACCTCTCCTGCACCCTTCTCCTCTTCCCTGCCACGGGCTCCTGGTGGGGATGTGGGGCTGCTCCCCATCACCCTGACCTGAGTGCTGGGGCTCAGTGGCCAGTGAGTGTCCCTGCAGAGGAGTCCTGGCAGAGGGTTTGGGCTAGAGAGAGACAGGGGTGCTGAGGATGCCCTCTCCCAAAGAGCCCGTGCCCAGCGTGCTCCTCCAGCCCTGCCTGGAAGCCCTGCACACCCTGGTAGACACAAACAGGTGTATGGGAGGGATCAAGGATTTGGGGCGGCCTGATGTCCAACACTTCTGATCCCTGCTCTTCCCTGGTTCTTCCCCCACCCCAAATCCTCTCTCTATTTGAGCCACCCCCCAAAATTTCCCTTTAACTGCAAAACCCGAGGCTTTTAGTGACTTTTGCCAAACCCCACCTGCCCAGCCACTGACCACACCTGGGGTGTTTGACCCCTGCCTGGCAAGCTCCGTCCACAATGACCCTGTCTCTTTGCCTCTTCAGCTGCAAGGAGGGACACGGGTGCCCAGCACAGTGAGGAGTCCCCAGTACCCTGCCCTAGGGGCAATTTTGGGAGAGGAGAGGGTGTCCGGAGCCAGCACAGCAAGCAATAACAGTCTCCTTTGTTCCTGCACACTCCCGGAGACAGAGCCGATCAGGGTTTGAATCCATCACTGTTTAATTTAAAGGCTTCTCATAGACTTTTTTTTTCTGAGTTTTCCAATCACACCATTCTTTTTTTTTTTTAAACTGTATTTTGTGGAAATTCTTCCTGTGGATGTTTTGTTTCTATGTGTTGCAATCAGGTGTTGTCATACTGTTGAACTCAAGAGAAATTCTGTTTACTGGAATAAACCTTCCTGACTTCACGTGACTGGTTTGAGGCTAAATCCTTCCGGAGCCTGAGGGGGGTGGGTAGGGGCTCATCAGAGGAGTTGCTGTGCCCAGGGCCTGGGGGAAGATGCAGGTACCACAGGGGACACTGGGGCTGGTTTGGGTGCCCCTCAGCACCTGGTGGGGCCAGGACAGGGGGTCAGGGAGGCACAGGCTGGTCTCAGTGGGGGTTAATGACTCGGGCTGATTAAAGGGCTCTAATCCCATGGAGAGTGCAGGGGGGTGAAGGCAGTGATGCGAGGCTCTAATCCAGGTCTGCCAGCCAGGCTCGAGGGCAGCAGCTCTGTTGGGGGCAGCTCCAGTCAGCCCCCAGACCCTCTGGGGGTTTTTGGGATGAGCCTGGGTTGCCCCTAGGTAGGGGGATCAGCAGGGAGAGGGTTGCTTGTCCCTTTGAATGGATGGATCCAGCCCTGGGTCGCTCAGCGGGGCCAGGCTGGTGGCCCCACGGCTGCACTAGGCACAAGGCAGAGCTGTGCCCGGACTCTGCCTGGTATCTTCATGTCCTCCCCTTCTGCACACTCTTGGTTGGTGCTCCAAACTCCCAGACAAGCTCCTCTACCTGAGCTGATGAGTGGTCACAGAGCTCTGCACCTCAAATGACAACCAAGTGACAAAGTGTCACCACATTTCCAGGGAACGTGCGGGCTGTCACTTCCTCCTGAAAGCTGGGGGAGCCCATTCCAACAAGCCTCATCCTCCAAAGGTGTCCTCTGAACATAGGTGAGCCCCTGTCCACTCCTTTCCTACCCTGCCCCCCTTGGAGCAAGCAGGACATCCCTGCCTGGGATGGGTACGATGCCACAAGCTGGAGCCACCCATGCAGAGCAGGAGTGGGGGCATCCAGTAGATCTCAGGAGCATCTTTTGCCTCTTGGCCTGGCCGGAGCCGGAGCAGCCAGGGACTGGTTCCCTGTGGGAACACCGGTTGAGCCTTGCTGGGACCACCCCAGCCTGGGGGAGGGCTGAGCGCCGGGACAGACCCAACTTTGTTTTGGGTTGCCAGGCACAGGCTTTTCCCAGCCCCTGTGGAGGCGGGAGAGCGCCGGCGTTGCCGGGGCACCAGAGATGCCAAGCTGGGCACTCGCTGGCTCCGCAGCAACCGGCTGGGCAAGGGGAGCTGTGACAGGATATCACTGTGCCCCTTTTCCCTGGCACCAGAGGTTAAATTATTTTTCCCACCTTGGTCATTTTTTTGGGAGAGCAAATCCCAGCTCAGCTATAGCTCTCCTCCCAGTTTGGCCCTGCTCCTCTGGCACAGGGATGAAACGCTCCACGGAAGGAGCACAAAGCCAGCAGTTCACTCAGCAGGTTCTGCAAATCTTGTTCTGGAGGACAGAATCCATTCCTGCCTGCAGCAGGTGACAAAGAGCACGAGGATTAGTAGCCCTTGTCATGGTAATCCCAGCTGGAAGTAGAGCTGTTCTTCACTTTATTACCACACAAAGCTTTCCCTACAACTAAATCCACGCTAAATACTTGTTGTTTAAAATACCATGATACACTGTTCCCACGCTTGGCTTTAATATTAGTCACAGGAATCATGTATTTAAATTAACTAAAACTGGAAAACCAAAACCCCCCCAGGCCCTAAAAATACAGGCACAGCAACACTAAAAATTCCACAGACTGCCAGTCTCCAATAAAAACATCCCCAGGCAAACCTGAAAGTTATTACCTGATCCTGCGTCACTGGAACACATAATTTCTGGTCTAGGATTAGCCATTACAGTTGCTATTACAGTGGGAAAACACAGAGAAGTCAGTTATCCTCCTTACCTTCCTTCTGGTCTCTCCTCTTAGCAAGCTTCCCTGCTGTGGAGAGCACATGTAGGGCTGAGTAACTGCACAGGGAAGTCTGGCCAGTGGGAGTCAGGCAAGTGCCTCCTCTTCATCCGTGGATCTCACATCTACCACAGCAGAGGCTGGTTTAGAGCCACCTAAACATATCTGCCCCCCAGTTAGGAGATATTTTCCCCCCCATTCATCTTAGTGCAGCAGCAAATGGAGCCTTCAGGCTCAGCAGAGCAAGTCCTGAGCCGCTGGAAGAAGAGAGCTGTCTCCTTTCAGTGTCTTCCCCTCTTTCTCCTTGCTTTCATCAAAGCAGCTGGGGAAAATGAAGTGCAATATCCCTTCAATGCTGGCCGGAGGTTTCCAGATCTGTAGCACAACCCTGAAGCTAAAGGGGGTCTGTCTCAGCAGCCTCTTGCAGCTCCCAGCCCCCCCGTTTACACAGCTGTCGTGGTGGGGCTCAGCTCTAGTCTTGATCAGCCAGTATCAACAGTTTTCATCATGTTAACTTGCCCTCTGGTTATGCTCACCCACGCCAGGGCCTCTCACTGCCAGGACCCAGCACTGCCCCCCTGCAATGCACCAGACCCTGGAAAACTGGGTTCAAAGCGTCTCTGCTGTTCTTTACAACCTCTAACCACTCTATGAGCAGCCAAATCGAGCAGCTGAGGCCCACGTTGTGCTCAGCCACCTCAGAGCTTTGTCCTTTTTTTTTTTATTCAAGAGTAAACAGACTGAGCTGCCAGCGTATGAGACCATGTCTGCCGAACTGATGAACCCTGCTCCAAGGGCAGTGGGAGAAGTTACTGCTTGTACAGAAATTGATGGCACCATTAAACAATTGCTGGTGATTTTAGGATCTGCTGGAACAGCACGTTAAGGTTATAGTCATTCCTAGCCAAACCTGTGAATTAGGGGGTGTTCTCCAGGTCCAAACTTCAGGCAGTAATCCTGGCTGGCGCAGCAAAGTGCAAAGTTGACAAGATGACAAAGTTACTGAAAACAGTCAAGTGCAGTGTTGGCTCAGTGATGTCTTCCACACCCAGACTTTGCAGCAGCGTCCAACTCCTCCCTGGAAACCCAGCCGGTGTCTGGATGTGTCTGTCAGGTCTCCAGCACTCCAGCTGGCTGCTTCAGCTCAGTGTAGCTCTTCTCCTCCACATGGTTTGTCTGTTCCAGGAGCCATCGTCTCTCCTGGTCACTGACATCCAGCCTCAGTGTCACCTCCTGGAAAACGCTGTTCACAGCAACCTGAAGCACACAGAGGGAAAGCAGCTCAGTCCCAGTCACGGACAAACGCTGCTCACAGTCTCTGGGTACAAGGTGGACTGTTACTACACCTCCTCAAAGTGAAGCTTTTTGAACATGCAGATACTGGCTTCATTTTCCTGACCAATCTTAGCCTCAAATTTGGTGATCCCCAGGCTTCTCACTCCTGCAAAAGAAATCAGAGAGATAAGCATTTTTATCACCTGCTCGGCTGCCACATCTATAAGAGCACAGGACCCCAGTTATAGGGCAGAAGCACCCCTTACTACCCTGTCTGAATCACTGGGAATGTGCCTTCAGATCACAGTCTGCCTGTGATCCTGTTCCCATGCACTGAGCCACCCTTACCATAGGACATCATCATCAGAGTTGCCTCCTTGCCAAACCCTCTGCCTCGGTAGCTGGGCTCTGAAAGAGACAGTCACAGAGTCAGCATCCACTTAAGGGAGATCAATCAGCCACACCAGACACTTTCTGAAAGAGACTGTGACCTGGACACACAAAGGACTGATCAGGGCTGAACAGCCACAGTAAAGCACGAGAATAAAAGGCTGCTGTATGTACCATCTGCCTGCAGCTGGCTTTAGCCATGGAAACAAAGCTATGAAGCAGAACTTGACCTGCAATCATAATTTCAACCTCTCCCAGGGTTGGATCTTCGGCGTTGGTGAGGAAGAGGTTCACATCCCCCACCATGCAGGACTCCTCTGCCTGCCCCGGCCACCGCGCCGCGTCCAGCACGATGAAGGTACACTCTGGGGAAGACAAGAAAGTGGCAGCATTTTCGGGGTATGATGAGAATTATTCCCAGATTACTGAAGAATGAAACTAAAGGCATGTAATGGACAGAAGAACAGCAGTTTATATACGTTAACAGCAAGGAAGAGCTAATAACTGGGCTTCCCACACCAAGTGTGCCTGTTCCCAACCATGGAAATGTAAGAAATATTTGGAAAAACCCGTTGTGAGGGTGACAAAGACACCAGGACTAGAAACAGCTTGTTTAAGGGGCAAGAAAACTTTCATCCCGTGTCTGAGGTCTCCCTGCCTTGTCTTACTCAGCAACAAGTTTGGGCAAAGGATTGTCTGGTGAACAAGAGGCTGAGTCTGAGTGATTCACCTCATCCACGTTATTGCTGCTTTGAGTAAGACAAACACTCCAGTCTTTGGGTCTTTGCCAGCTTCAGTACTTTCCACCTCACTGTATTGCTACCAGGCTTTTATGGGCAGTGATTCGTTACTTGTAGGAGAGTCAGGGAACCAATTTAGTCAATACACTTCAAACACATGATTATAAAAATCACTGGATTTCTTAAGGAAAAATACAACCCCCTTCCATGTTTTTATAAAGATCAGACCTGGAGACAATGCAGAGGAAGTAACTCACTGTAATCTTCAAAAAACTGCACAAAAAGGACACCAACAGCCTCAGACATTCTCTACCTCCCTGGGCATGTTTTATATATAAAAAAAAAGGCCAGTTCAAAGCTGCTGTTGTAAAAGGTCTCATAACCCCTCTGGAGCCTCCCAGCTCACTGTGGATCCTTTCCAGGATGGAAGGGACTCACTGACCACTTCCACCCTCCCTTAGGAACGTTTCAGGTGCTCACTGTCAGAGTCCTCCCTCCAGCTGCGCTGCATCTCGTACTCCTGCTCCAGGCTCAGGGGCTCCGAGGCCGTCAGGTGCCGCAGCTCCTCTGATTGCATCCACTCGTGGTACCTAAAAACAGACCCCGAGCCATGTCACTGCCCCTGCTGCACCACTGCAAGGGGATCCCTGCCAGCAACCTGGGCATCAGGCCATGAAACAGCTCTGGAAACATCAGCCTGGCTTTTGTGGCTACTTAAAAGTGTCCACAAGTTTCTCTCCCTTATCAAACACAGGAAATTCAGTGTTTGTGTGTCCTGTGGCTTTGGTCAATGCAAACCTGGTACTTTTAAGAGCACTGAGTGTTGAGTGCTGCTGCGTTTCATCCTGTGTGAGACTGACCTGGCACCTCCTGGACACTGACAGAGACACCAGCACCGGCACCTTCGAGGCTGCAGCTGCCCAGGCCAGGCCAGCCCTTCACAAATCCACACACCCACTTCATCGAACACCCACGTGGCTTTACACACAGCAGGTTTTTTTTGGTGTTTTAATTTTTGCTCTCCCACTGTCAGTAGGGAAAGGCATCAATGAGCAGGAGAACTCACTCACTCACTCACAGACAGGCATTTCCCCTTTCCCACGGCAGCACAGACGAAGCTCTCCCTGCCAGCAGACCCGGCACAGAGCAGCGAAACCAGACCCTGCAGGACGGTCCGGGGAGCCACGTACCGGGGCACGTGTGCAGCGGTGTAGGGCACCAGCGTCACCTTCTGTCCTCGCAGCACCGTGTCCTGGTTAATCCTCATGGCCTCGGCACTGGGGCAGAGACCAGCGGCCGCGGACGTGGGGCAGCGGTGCCCGGAGCGTCTCTGCAAGGAGGGGCCGTTCCCGGGGCACAGATCACAGCAATATCCCCCCAAAATCGGGATGCTCGGCGGGACCCCGCGGCAGGGGGGGGCTGCGGGCTCCGCACCGGGCGCGCACGTGGCACTGCGCCTGCGCACAGCCACGCGGGACTCCCCGCCCTGTGTGACGTCATCGTCTGCCCCGCCCCGCTGTGGCCACGCCCCTTCCCGTAATCCAATCACTGCGGGCGCCACCAACGCAACCCCGCCCCTTTCTGCCTCAGC
>VWZF01004018.1:126015-176272 GCA_013396755.1 Sclerurus mexicanus
CTCTGTGGGGTCTGTGTGGGGCCTCTGGGGGGTGTGTAGGGTTTGTCGGGGGTCTGTGGGGGATGTGAGGGCTCTGTCGGGGGGGTGTGTGGGTTTCTGTGGGGTTCCCCCCGGGCAGGGCGGGCTGGGCTGTGTGGGGCAGGGCCGGGGGGCGCCGCAGGCCTCGGGGGTGGCGGTGCCTGGGGCCGGTCCCCACACACAGCCCTGCCCGGGGCCGCTGCCCTGTCCCAGCCGTGCCCCGGGGTCTCTGTGATCACACCCCGACCCTGCTGCTTGCTGTCTGTTTGCTGTAGTGTTTTGAGCCCAGTTCCCTTATTAAAGGTGATGTTTGGCGTCTTCTCCTGAGGCTGGTGTGGTTGTGACCACAGAGTGCCACGCTCCCTGAGTGATTCCACTCACTCAGCGTGTGTGTGCCACCTTACAACTGTTTGGGGTTTTTTTCTTACCTTGTGAAACACGTGCTGATGATTTGCCCCAGTTTGTGTGGCTGAGTAGGAGCACATGTAGAAGTACAGAAGCCCTTAGACAATTCTACTGTGGCTAATTATTGACGCTGAAACCTTTCAGGAGGCTTCAGTTCTCCCCTCCACCTTTTTCTATATCAGAGATTACTTTAAGTAAAATAAAGGGAAGATGTCTGCCTAAAGCATACGTCTAAAAGTGCTAAAAAGTGCTTGATGTCCCACTCCAGCTCTTCCATCCTTTCACCCACTCTCTTTTATGTTTCATTAATGTTTTCATCAACTCAGATTGTCACATGAGGCAGCATAAATGGGGGGAACTGTAACATAGAAACTATTCCACTTTCTTCTCTTTCCCCAAATACTTGTGCTTTGGAAACTTTGGCATGTGAAACACATCTTGGGATGTCTTTAATAGGTCCAGTGTTTTCATTTGTCAGCTTATTTCCATGCTTGAATTTATGAGGTGAGACTGTAGGCTGTTTTTTACTGTTTGACTTGCAGTAGGCACGTGCTTGCTGAGTGTAGTAGCTGCATGAGAAGCAGCAGTTTGAGCTCATCCTCAAGGCACTCATTCTTCCTCTTGAGGTTTTAGTGTATGAAAGAGCCCCTCTGGCTGTTTGGGGATGGTGAAGTTTGGTCATCATGTGCTATGAAAGGGCCGGGCCTTTTGGTTGCTTTTAAACTGGTTTAACAGGTATGAAAACGTCTCATAAGGTGTTGGACTGAGTGGTGCTGGTGAGGGGGGCCTGTCCGAAGGGTAAGGTCCTGCTGAATTCTGTTCAAATGCCAGAAGGCTGATGTTATAAAAGCTGACTGGTGAGTTCCTCCTCTTTCCAGCAAAAATAACACAATATTGTGGTGTTTCCCCAGGTTAAAGGGAAGAGAAGTTGAAAACACCCTCCTCGCTGTGCTCTGGGCATCCCCTCTGTCTCCAGCATGGCAGGTGGCATCACTGACACCGGAGAGCTTTACTCTCCGTATGTAAGTCCTGCTGCTTGTGAATTTGCTCACAAGTTTTTTCTTTCAAAATACTCCTCCCTCAGTATTGTATTTTCAGTTTCCACTTCCCATGGATGTAACCTCAGCGTTTCAGATGATGGAGGTCAAAGGGTAGTTAAAAATGCTTAGTGTTTGTAGTTATTGGGGTTTTTTATATCAGAGATTACTTTAAATAAAATAAAGGGATGATGTCTGCCTAAACTAAAAGGTGTTTGTTGTCCCGCACCAGTTCTTCCATCCTTTTATCCACTTTCCTTGTATCTCATTAATATTTTCATCAACCCAAATTGTCACATGAAGCAGCATAAACTGAGGGAACTGTGTCATTGAAACTATTCTACTTTCTTCTCTTTTGTTATTTTATATAATGTTTTACCCTGAATTTCTCAAAGTTTACTTAATCGTAGCTGTTGCAGTAATTTGTTTTAAACCACTTTACTTAAAATTAGCAATCAGGATGTTTCTTCCCTGTAATGTGGTGTCTGGTGCAACTCCAGAGCCAATTACTGCTTTCCTATGTTACTGGAAATACCGGTTTTCGTAGCCACAAGTCTTCATATAATGTCAGCTTTTAAAAACATATTCCTTTTTTCTGAAGTCAACTCACTAGATACAGAATCAGCCCTGAAAACTGTGTGTTGGGTTTAAATGCTTTAAAACTTTTATCCTCATGTTAATGATTGAATTTAGGAGAACTAGATATTAGGCTAGGTATTAGAAATAGGTCACAACTGAGAAAATGGAGAACTAAGACAGCAACTGGGACGTGTGGACCCTCAAGGATTAGTGTCACCTGCTCTTATGTTGTTAAGTTGGTGTTGCATGCATTTTCTGGAGTAATCGCAGAAGCTGTGACTCTCCTCTTTCCCTGAAGATGAATCATGGGCATCATTCTTGTCTCTCTCTGCTTGACCAAAGTCAAGGAAAATCATCATTCTGGGCGGTTCAGCAAAAGATGAATTTGCTGTGCTTATGCCAGTGAAGTGCTTGCGAGGTCTCTGGGGAATAGTTCTCCTGATGTTAATTGCTCCACACCCAGAAAAGTGTGCTCAGACACAGTTCTTTACTGGCTCTCCTCTGGAGAGATTCTGACCTATATTAAAAAAAACCCAAACCCAAAGCACTACAACTTCATGGCGATTTTTGATCTTGAATTCAGTTAAATGTGTAGCCTGGGGGGTCCTGTCCAGGTGCAGAGTTCTCTTTTGTCCCTGGGCAGTAAAGAAGCTCATTGCCAGAGAAGATAAAATCCTTTCCCCTTCAGGAAGTAAAATCCCTTCTTCAGAATGTGCTTAGCTGCTTACTGGTAAAATGTCAAGTAGGCTTTGAATTTAAATTCGAATTCTTTTGGGATATTTCCAGCTTGACTCAGAGTAAAGAAGAACAAGACATCTTGAAAGGTAACTCAGATGCATAGTCATAACTACTTGGATTCAGGCTGGAAAACAAGGAGAAACCCCAACCCACAGCATAGACCTTCTGGGAGAAGGCAGTGATTTGAAAGAAACAAATAAAAACTTCATGTGCTTTCTAACTTGAAAAGTTATTTTATTTTAAAATATATTATTGTTAAATAATTAGGAAAATGGAGAGGAATATCAGTTTTTCCAGAAGTGTGCTGACACTCGCTTTGTTCCCTTTGGTTATCAGTCCCCTCCTCTAGTTATTTCTTGCTCCCACTCGGCACACTCAAGGATTGCCCGCTCTGTTTGAATCACTGCCTGTGTGAGGTGTTTTGGGTGATTCCTGGCACACTCTGATGCTGGATCGTGTGGCTGGTTGCAGGTTGGCCTGGTTTACATGTTCAACCTCATCGTTGGGACAGGAGCCCTGACAATGCCAAAGGCCTTTGCGACAGCAGGGTGGCTCGTCAGCCTCATCCTCCTGATGTTCCTGGGATTTATGAGGTAGGACATGAGTGTGTGTCTTTGGGGGGTTGGAGGGGAGTTCAGCTGGGTGGGGCTGTGAGGACAGTGTTGACTTTTGCTGCTTTCCTGTGTGCTCTGTCCCTCTGCTCCTTGAACATTGGTCTCTGCAGTGGTGTTGCCCTGATTTGGAGGGATTCACTTTCTGACTGCCTGCAATATGGTGCTACATCCCATTTCCTGACTGGTGGGAAAGACTTTTCCTCTAGTCCAGTGTCTTCTGGGACCTTTCTCCCACCTTCCTTTTTTGTCCTCACTGTGGATACATCCCATGCTTGCCTCTGTCATGGATCAGTTGCCCAAACACCAACCAGGTCACAGGTGACACGGGATCATACCTCTGCTTTGTGACTTGCAGATGTGATTCCAGCGTGTAAGCTTTCTCTTGACTTCTGGCAATGCTCTCACAGCTGCAAGAATGTCAGAAAAACAAATTCCTGTGTAGCCAAGACTGTCTTATCCCGTCCAGACCTTCGCTGCTCGAGACCTTGGAGCTGGTGGCCTGATTTTCCCACTGGCTCACCATAAGCTCCTGCCCAGGTGCCTCCATGCGGGAGCAGCAGATGGAGCTGAAGGCTGTGGATACAGCACTGGTGTCTGAGGAGTTATTGATAGAATTGCCATCTTCTGATGGACTGTGAATCCATACTTGCTTAATTTTAAAATAAAATAAAACAAAACCCCCTCCTGCCATTTGTAAGAATGGAATTTCAAAGTTCCAGCCGTGTCAATAACCTGCTCTCTCAGCCTGAATATGCCTTTAGTGTTGAGGCAGAGCTTTTGGGTTCTGTTAGGTGCTGCTATACAGAGTAACTGTCATTACTGGCTATAGAAATGCTTTTAGTGCCCCGCCTCAGAGCTGGATGCTGTAAACTGTGGAGATACCAGTAACTGGGAGCTTTGGAAGCAATTCCTTTTAGATACATTAGTTTAAAAGCTCAGCACCAGCAGACAGTCCTTCAAGGTCAGCAGAAGAGCACAAACCTCCAAACCTGTGTACCACAACTGCACAGGATTAAACTGAAAAGGTGCAGCCCAAAGTAGTACGTGCCTTGGGAGCTGCATTGCTCTGTTGCTTTTGTTCTGGTGCTTGTGACTTCCTCGTGCCTGCTGGGCACCTTCAGTGCAGGAAAAGTCTGAGCGGAAATTGCTACACAGACCTCAGCACTTTCTTTTGTTCTTGCAAAACTAATCTCTCATTTGAGCTCAGTAAGCGAGTCCAGTTCCTAAAGCTGTGAGAAACCACTTTATAGCCTTAAATAAGATTGATTGGAAGTTTTTTAATATTTATTAATGTCATAGGACTGTTTTTAGCTGAGATAATGATATTCCTTCAATCAGTGGCTCTCGCTTCTCCTGAACTGCTTTTCCCCTAGCCTCCAGCAAAGTGTATTTGCATGCACCTGTGATCTTCCTTGTTCTTTTATTGCTGCTTTGCTTCTGATGTCATTTATAAGATTTGTAAGAATAGTACCTTTGCCACAGGCCCTAACAGATGAATTTCAGAATAGTACTGTGTTCATCCTAGGCCGTAAAAAGAGGAAGGAAACTTGCTTTCTAGCAAAGGGCAAAGTCCTCTTGCTGCCTTCAGCCAGCAGAAGCACCAGGAAGTTGCCTTCCAAATATCTAAAGTGTCTCATTGTATCTGAAGGCATGTTATATTTTATTGCATTTGTGGTCTGCTTGAACAGCTGAATCTCAAGAGCAGAAGGGAGCAATAAACTGAGATGAAACACTACCAAAACAGTGTGTGGGGAGTTGGCAAAAGAACTGTTTTGGTTTGTTTGTTTGCTCCTACAAACAGATGGGAATAATTCTCCATCTCTCTTCAGTGACAGTTCTTGACTGTTATTGATGATATCAATTGAATTCCTCTCTCTGTAGCTATATGACTACGACCTTTGTGGTGGAAGCCATGGCTGCTGCAAATGCCCAGCTGAGATGGAAAAGAATGGAAAAACGCAAGGTTTGTGTGGGGTTTTAATTTTACATTTTCTCGTGTTCTGCTGTCCTGTAGGATTTGCCTGGGATTCCTCTGCATGTTTGCCTTGCCTCCTTACTAACTCTGAAGAAATAAATTTCTACTGTACTTAACTTTGCCATATAAAATATGGCTGTTAGTTCCCTGTGGGGTTGCTCATTAAAGACAGGATTTTCAGCTCTTGCTTTGAAAAATCTCTTGTGCTGTTCACATTTCTTACTGATCGTGCTCTCCTTGCCCAGAAGCGCTGCTCAGTGAATGTGGAGAGGTGGCAGCCAATATATTGGTGCTATTTGGAATGTGCTGAGGACTATAAATCCTTGCTGATCTCAGGTCATTTAACTGGGACAGGCTGGAATGTCCTTGCTGTTACTTGGGCTGTATCCCAGGGAGTGGACAGTTCTGAATTATGCCCTTGCTGTAAAGCTTACTTGTGGCTTTTCTGGATCAGAGGGAGGCATAATTGTTTGCACTGATTTAGACCCCTGCCTGTGTGTTAGTGGGATGGAGTTAGGAGCTAGACCTGCCTGCTCTGACTGGCTAAGACTTTATGTGTTCAGATTTATTTTCTTTCCACCAGTTGTGCAACGCTGCAGATCTGTAGGAAGTTTCTAACTTCCTTGTGCCACATATCACTGTGTGAATTGGGCATTGTTGGGGTGTGTGTGTGTGACCTAGGGCTGGGACAGCAGAGCCTGTCACTCACTTCAGCCTGCTCTGCTAGTACCCTCTTCTGCCCTACATGGCATCCTAAGGGCTCCCTGGTATTGCCTTTGCTGCATGTCCTGCTCTCCCTGTTCGGGACTTTGACTGTCTGGAAGTGTCTGTGGCACTGGTGGTGCCAAAGCCTGTACTGTAGGTAGCAGATATCTCAGCAGTGGTTTGGTCTTTTCATCCAGGAGGATGATGAGGATGAGGATTCTTCCTCTGGAGTGTCTGACAGTGATGTTCTCCTCCAAGATGGCTATGAGCGAGCAGAGACACGGCCTATCCTGTCAGTTCGTGAGTACCCAGTTCATGCTTTCACTGGTCCGAGACCTCTTCTCTGCAGGCTGTGTCCCAGAGAACTCCACAAGTGTGAACTCCTCTGTCCATTTCACCCTTAATTCCACGTGTTCTCATCCCAAAGTCCTTAGCATTTGCAAGATAAGACTCATTGAGAATTCAGTTTACCTTCTGCAGTCTGATAAAGATCTTTTCCTTCTAGGTCACTAAGATGAGAACATCTCATTTCTAAACACTTTTAAACTAGCTTCAGCAGAGTAATTGGACCGGTGACTCTGCAGCTGTGGAGTCATACAAACTGTCCTTCAAACTGCTGCTGGAGTTTCTCAAGTGTTCAGGTAGTTTGGCCTCTGGGTTTATTGAAGGAACTGGCTTAAACACTTCTTTTTCTTCAACTTGCAGAGAGACGTGGCTCACCCAATATCTTTGAAATCACTGAGAGGGTGGAAATGGGCCAAATGGCTTCCATGTTCTTCAATAAAGGTAAGTGATGCACATTTTCAGAAGTCCCTTTGGGTCCTCCTGCACGTTGTGTATATGGCTATTCCTTAAGTTGACATGCTTTTTAATGTGTGTTTGCATCCTGAGTTTGGGATAATTCCACCCAGAAGTGTTGTTCCCTCTCTCTGTGGACTGTATTCATCCTCCTGTGTAGTGTTTCTACAAAAGAGAGTATTTATGGGCCAGGTGGGCCAAAACTTGCCATGGTGGGCACAAAACTAGCAAAACACTGGAGGTTATGGGCTCAGTTTCTTGAGACAGGAAAGTGTGAGTCAGTGCCTTTTCTGACTGCCCTTTACCTGCTTCTGAACTGCATCTATCCTCTGTGATCTCTGCTGTCTAAAGCAGTAGAGCCCAGCTGCAGTGTTTGCCAGTTCAATCTTGGTTGTAGCATTTGAGAATAAGGCATTTAGGCTTCCCTGAGCCCCAAAAGTATCGGTCTGAAGAAGTGAGGCTTCTCGTAGGACCTTCTGGGAATTGCTTGTATCTGGGGAACCATCAAGAGAACTGCTGAGACATGAACTGCTGAAAGGGTCCCTGCTGAGCATAGGATAGGCAGCTGGTTTGTCTGTTTTGGTTTTAAATGCCTCTTGTATGCCAGGGAACAAACTTGTAATCATGCTGCAATAAAGCCCTGTCCATTGCTGCGTGCAATACAAGTGCAAACCATGGTGAAAGGGATTCTGAATCCTGTAAAACAGCACAGTAAAATGCTGTGCAGAGCCAGAACATCGCCAGACACCATGGCTATGCAGTTTTGAACCTGTCAGGCCCCATTTCTTGTGGAAAATGATGTTTTCCCTTATTCACTGGCCACCTTGCAAAGAGGTAATGGGCTGGTTTTTTCCACTATGTTACATCAGCATTATGCCAGCATAAGGCTTTTGCCTCTGAAGGACAGCTGGGCTTAAGGACTGAAGATTCCACAAACTATTATTTCTGATTTTAAAGTCTAATTGGAAAAAACTTTTTAATTTTCATGCAAGCCTCTTCTGACTTTTGCAGATTTAAATCACATAGGACTATCACAATAATCCACCTAGGATCAGGCTGCCACGTTTCTAGTCAGGGAAGAGAAGTGTGTCAGAAACATCTTGTTCCCTGGTTTTGCCTGTAGCACTGAGGTACTCTGACCTCAGAGAAGTTTTGCTTGTTTGCTTTGCCATCTGTAAAACACTATGAACATGTCCTTGTCTCTTGATATTCCTCTGAGGAGTACTATTTGGAAGTGCTTTGAGGGCAATCAGCAATCACCATGTAATGGGGTTTAGCAGTATTGCTGAGAACTCAGCTGTGGAAGGCCGGGGGTCACAGGAGGTAGTGTGTTCTCATAACCAAGTTTCAGGAGGCCCCTTCTCTGTATGTGCTTCCCAGGGGACCTGGAAAGAACCCCCCAAAACCAGGCAGGTGCTGGGCAGGGTCCTTCGGGACCTCTCTGGTGCTCAGCCAGTAGAGGGTGCTGGGAATACGTGTCCTCTCTGTCAGCACTGATGTAGCTTCTGAGCAAAGTGAAATAAACTGCTTAGTACTCTTAAATCTTAATCCCTCTTCTTAATGTTGCTTTAGCCACAGTTATCTGATTTCTGTGTTAGGGATCCTCCCCAGGGTCTACTCAGCCTGTCGCAAAGGGATGAATCTGTCTGCAGACAGGCCAGTGGAACAGCTGCAGACCATGCCCTGACTTAACTTGTGACTTCCAGATGGGATGAGGTGCACACAGCGAAGAGTCTGGGGCAGCTGTAACTCATTTGCTGCTTTCCCTTCCTCTGAGCTGAGCAATGAAGCTCCATCCCTGTTGCTGAGTCCTGGTTCAGAGACACACTCTGGCCTCAAAGTAGCTGTGGAGACAGACAAGTGCAGTACCTCCCTCTGCAGATCCGTGCTGAGGTGCTCCCTCCCCATGTCTGCACAGAAAGGCCTTCGCTAAGGGCTCAGTGACCAGTGTCTGCTGCTTTGTGCTGAGAAACTGGGCCACACTGGGGAATTCCCAGCCCCAAGCACTAACCTGTGTGTTTTCACAGCTAGCAAATGTCTGGCTGGGTGTTTACTTACAATATATGAAGCATGAATCCAAACCCAGGGTTTCTGAGGGCTTTACAGCCTTCAGAGGGAAGGCTGGTGAAAGCTGTGCAACAGACCTCAAAGCCTCTGATTTCTAGTGAGTTCTCTGCTCCTTTCCCTTGACTGATTTTTATTTTCAACAATCTGACAGGAGTTGAATCCGCAGTCCTAGGAGGTAAGCTGGGGATAAATCTCAATTTCAGTCTGTCTGTTTTCTTAAAGGGAGCTGACTTAGGTTTAGGCTGTGAAGAGCCTGTATGCTCTTTCGAAAGAGCCGACGCTGAAAAACTGCTCTGTTTCTTGTTTTAATTTTTTTATTTTTTAGTGTGCAATGTTAGGTGCTTTCTTCTGGGACCAAGCAGTCATTTATTGCAGTAATGGATTCCAGGCACATCTGTCATACTGTTTCCTCACAGGAAGTCATTGATTTTTTTTTCCTCCCCGTTATGTGCCCTGTAATGAAAGTATTGATTAGGGAGGGTCAGCAGCAGTTTATAAAAGAACTGCTGCTAAAGTCTTCCTGTCTTTGAGGGGATGAGTTTGGGAGAGGAGTGTTACCTGGACTTCCTACAGGCAAAGAAATCTGCATTGGAAAGGGGATACAGTGTGTGCTGGTGGCTACTGGGTGGTGCTGCTCTGGTCATGTCAGCCTCATTTTGTGTGTGTGGAGCAGCTGAAGCCTGAGACAAGTAGCAGATCCCAAAACAATCTCTGTCTGAGTCTGTGCAGTAATGAGCCTAGTGCATTTGCAGCTTCTGTCCTGTGTCAGATATTTTGTTATAAACTTCAACCCTTTTTAATGGGGAATTGGAGAAGACTGGTAGGTAGTTTGTTGCTGTCTCCAGAAGAGTACAGAGACTCCTTAACTGTGAAGCCATCTTCAATCTTTTCACAGAGCAAGAAAATGAGGAAACTGTATGGAAGGATCTGACAACTTCTGTAATATCTCCATTTGTCTCTTTAGATAAACCAGGAACAATTCTAGAGCACTGACTTAGTGTGCTGCTGTAGAGAAGCAGGGAAGTTTGCTTACTGCTTTCCTGATACAGTCTCTTTTTAGGAATGTTTTATGCTAAGTAGGCTCAGCATATTGAATAATTTATTTAAACGAAGGAGAATGCCTATTAATGTTTCCTAACATCCTGAGATCCAGGGGCAGTATGATGGCAAAACATGGTAAAACTTTGGGGCATCCAAGCTGTAGAAATGAGTCCACTTTCCTGCAGCAGTGTTGTCCTTGTTGATAGTTGTCACAGCTGTGAGTGTGAGGCGAGGCTTGCACAGGTGAATTGATTTGCTCAGGCTGCACTAGGATTAAGCATCAGCTGACATCACAACTTGAAAATATGGGCAGGTTCCTTGAGCTGTTTTCCTTCAATGTCAACTTCCTAAATGAAACAAATTTGAAGCTTTTTTTCTGTAACTCGCCTGTCTCTGAAGTAAAATATCTTCTAGTTTGTTTTTCCTTGGTGCGATTTATACAGACTTGCTTGGAAGAAGAGAATTTCAGAGTCTCATCAAACATTTCATTATCCCTGCAGATTTTAGCCCTCCACAGCAGTATCATGTTGTGCCCCAGTAAGGCTGTTCTGTGCACCCAATTAATTTGTGCAAGATTTTTTTTAATCTGCTAGGTGAAGGCAGAGCAAGCTTTTTTCTTTTTTTTTTCTTTTTAAAAAAAACCAAAAAAATCAGTGGGGCATGAACAGCATATATGGTGGCAGCAGGGTAAGAGGGCTGAGAAACAGTTTTAAACCTCTGCAGAATTGTACCTTGGCTGAAGTTGCCAGTGGTAGGGAATCTTCCAAAGCAGCTCCATTTCAGCCCTGTGGAGTCTGAGCTCTTCAGGGCCAAGTCCCTAATGTGAAGGTCCTGCAGGTTTACAAGCAGAGGGTTTGGAATCAGCAGAGACTAGAAACATCTTCTCTCTGCATTTCACTGTTTGTCAGGCTGTGCTCACACCGAGTTTGGGAGCATCAGCTGGATGTTTGCCTGTGGCTGTTCCAAGCTGACAGCTTTGTCTGGCAGGTGACTTATGTGAGACCTGTTGGTCTTGAATGCAGGATGGGCTTGAACTAGAGGGTTTAGTGTCAGTGCCAGGTACTGAAGGAAGCAGAGTGGAGCTCTGAGGCCCCTCATGCCCCGTCAGTTCCTGTGCTGTGGTAAGTTCCCTGAGCTTGGGTGAGGTTTGCTGCAAAAAGAAGTAAACTATGGAGGCAAATGGTGATTTTTAAGATCTTCAAAATTTCGTATATTTGCAGTGCAGAGTACAAGAGTTCCTGTGTACTCTGCAGTGTCTGGACAATATTTCCTTTTTCTGCAGTGGGTGTCAACCTCTTCTATTTCTGCATAATTATCTACCTCTATGGAGATCTGGCAATCTACGCAGCAGCAGTACCAGTCTCTCTCATGCAGGTGACCTGGTAAGTGTGCTTCTTGCTGAGGGGCTGGGTGCTAACAGGGAAGGGGGCAGGCTTTGGATTTGATGGGGTTATAAACCTCACTAGGATGAGTTCTACTTTCTGAAGAGTTGAGTGGAGAGATGACTCAAGTGCAGCTCATCTCTTGAGGGTGGGAAGATGAGGTTCTTTTATATTCCCCACCCGAGTGCCTGCTGCCTTCCTGCAAAGTAGCTGACCTGATTTCAGAGTCCTCCCATGGGAGGACTTCCAGCTTCAGCACTTGCAGGCATGAGACTTGTTGCACAATGGTTTGATTGCAATACTCTGCAATATTTTATCTTCTCTGTCTCTTTGAGTAAGGACTGAAGGGTGTGATACTTACTAAGTCCAAGACCAATGAGTGGTGATGTTGCAGGGACTTAGCACTGGCCTGAGAATGGTGCCTTTCTCAAAGAAGCAGATAATGAAAAAGGTTGGTTTGATCAAATCTGGGCTGGATTTGGACTTGTGTCTTGGAAATGGAAAACCTCAGTGATCCCTAAATGACCTAAACTCATCAGATTGATGACCAAATTACCAAACTTGCAAATAACTATAGGTAATTCAAGAATTTGCTTTTAAATGTCCAGTATTCAGTGACTTGCTCTGTTACACAGTCCAGAAAACAGAAAGAGGGAGAGTGTTCAGGGAGGGAGAGGAGGAATGGCCTCTGCTCATTCTTCCTTCTTGAATGCAGGAGAGGGGAAGACATCTGCTAGGAGTTAATTACTGTCTTTTGTTCTCCCTCCGTTCCCAGCAGTGTCACTGGCAACCACTCTTGTAGTGTTGGAGATGGCACAAAGTACAACGACACAGACAAGTGCTGGGGGCCAATTCGGCGGATTGATGCTTACAGACTGTACCTGGTGAGTTTCTGGAACTGGGATGACCATTGTTGCCACTTAAACTTTGCTTCTAGTGATAGAGATTTTTTGGGTTTTTTTCTGTAGAGATAATGTAGTTCAAGTGAACAGCACAGCGTGAAGCTTTTGGTTCAGGTCGACCTTTTTGGCCAAATACCCCCTCCCTATTCTTGGTGACATGACTGTGTTTGAATTTGTTGGGCATCAGAATGATCCATGTGGTTTTGAGTTTGAGTTCTGTTCATCTTGTTGTGTAGTTTTATGTTGCTTAAGTAGGTGAGATGTTCTTGCCAAAGGCTGGGTTTTTCTTCAGTGGGTTTTTCAGTGGCTGGCTAAGTAATATTCACTTGGGGGTAATTGTTGTCAAGATACTGAAGTATATTAAGCTCACTTGACTGCTTTAGAGTATAAAATATCCTGACTTGGAAGGGACCCACAAGGATCATTGAGTCCATTCTTTATGTGAATAAAATTGTTAATGCTGCAGGAGAATCTGCTGTTTGAAAGATGATGGAAACAGCCAGCTTAGACAACATCCAGTGCTCTATGCTGCTTTAGTAATAGCTTCATCTAGGTCAGGATTGTCTATTGCATCTATTACTGTGCTGGGGTTCTGCTGTGCAACCGGAGTTTTTCCCAAAGGATGATGAAACTCTTTTCTAGAGCTTGGGGAAATGTTGAGTGCTCCTCCCTGGAGACATGTTGGTAGGACAAAAGGAGAAGAGGGAGGAATGCCAGGAATGGATCGTGTGGCTGCTTAAGGGTCTCAGTGAGAATTGTAGGAAAAAGGAGAGAGGGCGACTGTGTATGCACAGAGAAATCCAGAGGTAAAGACTATTTGAGGCAATTTTGCAGTTAGTAGATTTTGGACGTGTAGTGGATCACATCCCTGAGCACACTTGTTCCAGCATTATTGCAAAAGTAAGAGCTGGGCCTCAGAAATATGAGCGAATGTCAAAGTCTAGTTAATTATTTAAGAGAAATATTATTGCTTTATTAAATTGTGTCTTGGTCTGTTTCTTTAAAACTTCCAGAAGATTGAAGATTTCCTTCCTGAATTTCAATAACTCTCTCTGACCCAGCAGAAGGAGCTAGTCAGAAAAGGCAGACATGCATTAATTACTGCCTGCATCTCTCAGATATTATGTCTATAATTCATGAAGATAATTGTTGTTAGGACTTGCAAAATTAAAAAAATTAAGACTGTGTAAGCATTAGACTTGCTGTCTGTGTACATAACTCTCAGAGGAGCTTTTCCCTCTGCTTGTCTTGTGGATTTGGAGAATAAATATCTGCAAAGTCTTCACTAGTGGTTAATCCTTTCCTGCTCAGTATCTGGAATGAGGTTTCAGAGCTTTTCTCTGCTCCCCCATAGAAGGAGGGAGGGATTGTTTGTGGGAGAACAGACCAGTCTGTAGTGGGTTACTGGCAGTTCTCACCATCACTGTTTTCAGGGGACTGCTGGGTGTCAGCATTACCTCCAAGTGGTTTTGTGTTAAGGTCTCTAATGCTTCTTACTGGATGAGTATGGGAGTAAACTGGGACTTGTTCTACCTCCAGCTCTGCTGGTCCCACTCTCTGCTTGACCTGTGTGGTTTCATTTTCCAGAAAACAGAGATGATGGTATTTCTCTAGAGAGGGGTAAGAGATGTAATCATTTATAAAACATTCAGACCACAGTACTGACCACATCCTTAAGTTTGGGCTGCCTCTGAAATGGCTGTGTTGGGTAACATTTTTCCCCTGCCATCCTGGTTAATATTTTCTCTGCTGTCCTGTTTGCAATGTGGGCAACTAGTGACCAGCTGAGCTCTTAAACTTTCTGAGAGAAACCTGGAGATGGAAGGACAGGGGGAGGAAGTCACTTGACTTCAAGCAAAAAATTCAGTAGTAAACCACTGTAATTGTCTCTACACATTTTGTCCAGGTATAGAAGTAGGTTTTGACTATGCAAGAAAACCTGAAACCTACTTGGCTGAAGGGGAAAAGGCAACATGAAAGTGAGGAAGGGTGATATGCATCAAGAGCACGGCTATTCTCTTGGTCCCAGTGGATCCTGCCCATAGAGAACTTGCTCTGTTCTCTTAACTTTCTTTTTTGAATTCTTGCTTGATGGAATAATTTGGGTTCCACGTTTCAGTGGACAAACAAGGTCTCTTTTTGCAGACTAAGTTCCCCTGTGGCAAAGGGACAGATGGACACTGTGATCCCAAAAGAAAACAGCTGAGTTTTTGGATCAGCCCTTTCGTCCTAGATGTCTGCCTCTAGTTTTCTTACCTCATCCTAATACTGTATTTAGGTTTAAATGATTTTTAGGAGA
Source organism: Sclerurus mexicanus (assembly GCA_013396755.1). Lineage (NCBI taxonomy): Eukaryota > Metazoa > Chordata > Aves > Passeriformes > Furnariidae > Sclerurus > Sclerurus mexicanus. Next base: position 140,576 of record VWZF01004018.1, read on the forward strand.
AAGATGTGTGGGTGTAACTGGAATCTCTTGCCCGTTCCAGTGAAGCAGTTTTTTGGATGTAGTGTTATATTTCATACTCTGTGCATGACCCCGCAGAAAACCTATTTTGGACTACCAGGAGAAATAATCTATTTGAGGTTTTCTGGGCAAATAATGCCAATGGGAGCTCTCTTGTGCCAAGTCACACCAGTCTGCCAAAGACCTGTGCTGCCTTCCTCCTGTCGACTCTTTCTTTCCCAACACTGTGTCTTCTTTTCAACAAAAAACATTTCAAACATTTATTCTTCAAGCTGGGGATGGAGAGAGGAATAATGACTGACGTAAAAATCCTTTTTCGTGCCTTATTGTCCAAAAAGGATTCTGGAAGCTGTCTCTGCTCTGATTACTGTGAATGGAGGCTGAAAACTATGTACATAATGAGAATATTTAGACAGATTAAATTCTTCTCTTGAGACTTGCTTGTCTGTGCAGCATCTTTATTGCTGCTCCAAGATTTCACACCTAAGTGTGACTGCAGAGTCTTCAGAGACCACTAGGCCCCTATTAACCTTTGTCTGAACAAATGGTTGTCTCACTTGTTTATAAGTTGCTTTGAAAAATAAACGCAAAACAAATAAGTGAAGGCAAGTGCAGGAAAGATGTAAATAGGCCTTTTTTTCCTGTCCCATCACTTGCTGCTAATATTTGTCTCCATTTTGGGACCACAGGAGACCTGGGAGGTTTAAAGGGTGAGCCTTCCAATGTTGTTCCGTGCTTGTGAGGGCAAGACCTTGCAGGGCAAGTGGGCTGGAAGGAAAGTGTGTGTTGGGCAGCCCAGCGACCTTGTTGAAGGCAAGCACTGATCACAGTTAGAGCAGATCGATGGCTTTCTATCTTTGCTTCAGATCCATCACCACCCTGTCATGTCCTCGACAGCTGGAGTGACTCCCAAGTCCCTTGGCTGTCTCTGGCAATGCTGAGGACAGGGTCACGTTCTCTCTGTGCTGAATTCACACTTCAGTGCAGACACTTTATCATGGTCTCTGTATGGTCCACTGGGCCGAGGGTGTGGGGCAGGGGCAGTGGATTTAAGTTTCAGATCTTTCGTCGTAACACTTTCTTGTCTCTCTATTCCAGTGATGTAGGAATGTGACATGATAGTCCCTGTTTCTAGAAAGCAGATACTGAAATAAATAAGAGATTAAATCCTGGGGATCAGCAGCCATTCAGAGTGCCTGATCCAAACTGCTTTCATGACCTGGCAAATGACGCTTCTCTTCTGCACCAGGGCTGCCGTTGAAGCTAAAGCCTCTACTCTCTTCTCAGCCTTCCTCCTCTGGCAATTTGGGACATGGTGTCTTCCCATGATGGAAAGGAAATGGCTTAAATTCTCAAGGGGAGCCGTATGCCTTTGAGAAGAGTCACTGGCACAGGTACTCCTGGTAGCCTGGCTTGGTAGCGCGTCAAAGCTCCCAGGTGCATCTGTTCTGTCTGAGTCTCTGTTGGTTTTTTTAGCTGATTGGGAAAGGGACGCGGCATCCGCTTGTGCCGATTCACAGATGCTGCAGTATCGCAGGCAGCCCAGCGGGTGCAGGCCGGGCGAGGATGGGAGCGCAGATGGTTTAATGGAGATTATCCCAGTTGGAAACGTGCTTGTGCAGTGAATAAAATGAGCGGGCTCACAGGCGCTTACTGTCCCTCTTCAGGAGGGGACAATGTCACCCTGGCCTGACGCTCTGATCAGTGACCAGAGTGGGGCTGGGCTGCAGCTGCAGGAGGCTGTGCAGGGGGGTGAGGAGGTAGTCTGAGGACACACGTACAGTTGCTCAGTGCCAGCAGAAGTTAATCGGCAAATGCGAGGGCTGCACTGATAAGTGTTGATGTAGATCCCGTCCGCCACGGCGCGGTGCTGCCGTCCCGACCCGCTCCGGCTCTGGGCTGGAGCGCCGCGCTTTGTGCCGATGGTGTACGTGCTCCGCTTCCCTCCTCAGCGTTTCTCCTTCCCAGCTGTGCCTTCACCCTGCTGGGGTAAAGGTAGCTCTGATTTTCGTTGTCAAAACGGATTGCATTTACCTGCACTTGGGGTAGTTTTATCGGCTTGTTCAGTGCATGATGCTTTTGTGGCCCGTCTGTGGTTGCCTTCTGGCCTCTGTAGCTTTTTTTCTGTGGGTTTTTTTGTTTTATATTTTGCCTCACAGCAGTGATATGAGAGGAGCCCTCATGGCAGTACTTGAACATCCATGCTTGATATAAACTGCCTCTTGCCAACTGGGAGCTGGAGCAACAGAGCTGGAGCAGTGCTGCTAGCAGAGTGCTGCTTCCAAGGGCACCTGGGTTTGCTCCACCATTCCCTTTGCAGCAAGTGCTTTACTCTGGCCAGCCTTCCTCAGCTGTGCCCTGCAGCAGCATCCGGTAATAAATGGGTCACAGCTGCTATCTCCTGGATATTTATTCTTACAGGTCTCCATGTCTAGAGACCTTGAGAAGCAGTGGTGGGGAAGGAAGCTGCCTCAGTGGGAGCTGAGGAGGGCTGAGTTCACTCCACTTTAATGAAGAAGGTTTGGGGTGTTTGTCCTGGGATCCCAGAGTGAGCCAGTAAGAAGGAAGAAAAGCTGTTGGAAGTTTATCCTGATGGTGTGAAGCCATCACCTTGTTTAAACAAATTGCATAAACTGTAGCATTGTTGTGTTCTAGGTTACCTCAGCTTGCAGTAAGGATGCAGCAGGACTGGGGCACTATTAGCATGTCAACCTGCATATCCTATAAGAAGTTATTCATGGTAAGACCTTCTTGCCAAAAATACTGTGTTATATTCCTTGCCACAAATGCTTTGATGTGGTTTATTATGATACTGATATAGAAATAGAAACAAATGTGCAAAAAAGGCAGCTGTTACTTCTGTGCAGTTCTGAAAGCCTTCAAAATAGGGGAAGGCTTTTCAAGGATTCAGAATATTGTGTCATTACTGCGTATACAGGCACCTGAGTTTTGAGCCATTGCTGTGGCAGGAGAGGAATTAGAACTGCATTAAGCATAAATATTAGTAGCCCTAACTGTTACAGGTGCCTCTGAAATACAGCTTTACTTGGCTAGAAGCCCAGTCTCAGGGGCTGATTGGAGTCTTCTCATGCTTCTCATCTAGTCAGTTTCCAAAAAGTAAGGTCAGTTAAGTTGTTGCTTTGGTTTGAAGTGGTTGAAGAAGTACAGGAGCCAAGTTTGGTTAAAATAAATGGTGTTTGGATGTGGGGTGGGAAGGCAAGTCTCAGCTCTTTTTATTGTGCAACTAATAGGTTGAAACTGGCACACAGCCTTGTTAATATGGCATAAATCCTGCCTCCTTCATCCTGGTCCATTCTTCTGTGGGCTCATCAATAAATTCTTTTGACTGCTCGCTCATCATATGCCTGTGACAGATGAACTGGCTTTTCTGGAGGTTCCCACAGCCCTGCTGTTTCCTGTTGCAAAGGGAACTTCAGATAATAACTGGCCTTGTGAATAAGAGGTTGTTCCTGAGCTGGCAGGAGGAGAGTCAGATGAGTGAGCTGTTGTGAGAGTGGAATATAAACTTGTTGTATTAGTGACCCAAGAGCTGAAACGCAGCTTCTGATGTTTGATTTTTCTTGCTTCCTTGTAACTGATGGCTTTTTGAGTACAAGAAACATCAGCCAGAAGGCAAAGCTCCCTGCTGCTAGGGCTGGGTGGAAGACTCAGCCTTTGGTACCAGAGTGAAGCAACTGCAACACCACAGATTGAAGCAACTAACATTAATGGATTAGCTTGTCTCTTTTCACTGGAAAATCAATAGTGCAGGGAACTGGAATGTGTTTTCTGCACAGAGCTGTCTGTTCACTTTACAATAAGAAGTGGGTTTTTCCTAAGTGGAGCTTGGGTTGTGCTGTCACTTGGACACTGAGCTCTTCCAAAGGGTTAATTCTGCCCCTCTGCCACCTCCAGCAGGGTGGCAAGGACTGTCTGGAAGGGAAGGGTGCTGTGCTGCTGCTTGTGCATCTGTCCAGGTGTGCTGCAGGTGCTACCAGCCCTTAAGAAAAGCAGGGTGGCTGATGTGATGGGCAGAGGCCATTGGTGAGCTCAGACACACTTGACTTCCCCAGTGAAGAATGTCCTGCCTACTTGAGTGCTTGGATTGGCTTATGCAGTGTTGGATGGTGGGCATGAACTTTGGAAACAAACCAGCTAAGCAGACTGGGCAAAGCAGTGGATCTAGATAGATCTCTGCTTTTGGACACCTTGTGCACTTGGGAACTCACACAGTGGTGATGTTGGGTTCAAATCACAGCTCCACTTCCCAGCACAGCCACCCTGGCAAGGCTGAGAGGCCATGCTGCTGCTTTCCCTGAATAAAGCTGTCCTTTGGAGTCAGCTCACTTGGACAGCAAGGCACCAAAGCTGACACTGTTCTCTCCTGATACTGGAGACCAATCTCTCCCAAACAGGGCAGGTGTCAGAACCGATATCTCTCATCACCCATTCCCTACACCAAGTTGTAACGGTTTAAAAAGGGCCTTTTAAAATTCCTTTCTTGGACTAGACTGTTCCAGCAGACTCACAAATCTTTCCTTTTCAGAACACTTGTAGAAAATAATAAATATCCCATGTGCAGTGTTATTTTGTGCAGTGGTAGTGACAGCATCCTAGAAGCCAGAGTTGGAGAAGACCTGTTAAGTCATCTAAACACTCCCTTGGGAAATGCAATGTAAGCCTTTTTCTCAACAGCCTATTTTCCAGTATTTTGTTCGGTGCTTTAACACCAGCTTTGTTTTTAAACAGAGGTCTGACCTTTCTGCCTGCCTGATTCACATCAGCGTTTTCTAGTAAGACCAGCAGTCTTGATCTCTCATCCCCTGAAATTACCATTAATTCCTTAATACACAGGTAGAAAGCACCAGGGCTGCAAAACTGTGCGGTTATGCCTTTGTGAACATTACCAGAGGCTGTGGAGGAAAGAGCTCTGGACAGACTGGTATCTCTTCATACGCCTAAATAAGCCTGCAACTTCTTAATATCATCCTAAATTGCACTTTATGTCTGGGTGAGATCACTGACACTCTTGTCCAAAAATGTGGATTTTTGGACTACATCAGCAAATCCTACACGTGGCTCATGCTTCTGTAAGCAGGACTATAAATATAAATAATGCAGCTGGGATTTATCTTGTAAGTTGAAGTCGGTATAATGCTCTGGGGCAGAGCTGATCCCTGAAGCCTGTTGCACCGGTTTGGTGTGCACTGTACTAGGAAGGCAGAGGAGGAGGCAGAGAGTGAAGAGACACCCCACTAGCCGCAGGCACCAAGGCTTTATCTCTTCTTTTGTGCTGCTGCCAAGTAGTTACAAGGTGGGGGACGTTTCCTTCCCTTCAGGCAACTCCTACCTGACACAGAGAGGGCTGATAATGCTGTCCCTGAAGCTGAATCCTCCAGGCAGCTGGAGAATCCTGTGAAACACTGAGAAGTTTGTAGGGGAAAAATTTAAAGAGGGAAAATAATGGCTTAGTAGTGGGAGCAATGTTGGTATTGTGGCAGACAAGGGTTAGTGCCCTTCGGGAACATTCATCCTTGCTGAACCCAAGTACCTCCTACCCCTGGCAGCTTGTAGCTTGATATGTTTGCAGGGCCCTCTGCATCCATGTCACACTGGTCCACATCTCCCTCGCTTTGTGCTGGCTATCCCAGGGGCTTTTGTAGTCAATATAAATATTGTTGTAGTTGCCAATGCCCTGCCAAGAGAGGCTACAAATACGTGGGAATTTGGGGAAGTATCTGTGTGTAAAGATGATGCCCTCAAACTTTGTTGGAGGGAACTCGTTAATCTCTCTTACTATGCAAATAAATTGGGGAGGCAGGGGACAACTCCTCAAGGTCACCCAGTATCAGTAAGGAGGAAAGCTCTGTTTTCATACCCTGTGGGAGATCAAAGCAAGCTGGTGGTGGGGGTACAGCCAAACTTGGCTCTGCAGCTCCTCTGCTGTCCTTCCAAGTATCACTACCCAACCATTCAGCTTTCCTGCATCCATCCACTTTGCTGCTTCCCTCCTGCTTGTTCAGATGCAATTAGGAGATGCAGAATAAGGGGGAGCCAGGGGTCAAGGAGGCGGTAAAGTGATTACAAGATGCTGCAAACGGCTGTGCCATAAATACTCCAATAATGAAAAATTAGATACCAGTCACCTCGGGGTTATTGCTGGCCTCTATCTTTCTCTCATTGTGAAAAATTATAATGGAAGTGTATTTACCCCAGAGAGTGCAAGCTTGCCGCTGGCTGTGATCCTGCACACCCCAGGTGTGCCAGGGAATGCAATCCTTGCACCGAATGACTTTCTGAAAACACTTTGTGCCTGGATTCCTTCAGTTTAAGTGGAGGAAGAACTCAGTATTCCAGGATGTTCTTTCCAAAGTGGAAAGTTTCTGGTACTCAGAGATGGGCCAGCTCCAGAAACAGACTGTGGCCCTGAGTGAGGATGGGGAAGGGAGAGCAGAGCAGCACTCTCAGGTACTGCCCTGCTGTCCATGTGCTGTTTCTGCCTTGGCCTCCCAGAGCTGCACACAGAGGTTGCCCAGTTGCCAGCTGGTCCTTGTTGTGTTGGATGCCTGGAAAGATCAGACTTGTAAGGAGTTGGGGTGAGTACACTTGTTTGCTGGATGGGCAGTCAAAATCAAAACCTGGGGCTGGGCTAGAGCCTTTGAAAGTCTATAGATGATATTCAGATCCACTGGAATTGGTAGCTTTGGGGATACAAGTGCTTCTTTCCATCACTTGCAGAAGTTCTTCCATTTTGAAAGAGGTACTGGGATCACTGTGACACAGGAGCTATGAGAGGCAGCATCCAGCTTAAAGGGTACTGTGGGTGCGAGTGGGTGAAAAGCCACTCGCTTCACTGGCAAAAACCAGCCTGGCAGCAGCTGAGGTCTTAGTTCCTGGAGGATACCTCCTTCCTGCCTGAAGGAACTGGGGAGAAAAGTGGGAGAGGGTTCCTCAGTGCCAGGAATACGCCTTGTGTGAGTTATGACTATAAACCTCTGCCAGGTGTCCCGAGAGCGGCACGTTAATTACCGGAGCTGCTGTGGCAGCAGATGCCTCCTGTACCCAAAGCGTTACTGCCCTTGTTTCTTTATCTATAAATATTCCTTGTGGGATGTCTGGCAGCTGCATCCTCCCTCCATTGTGACTTCCTGACTCTACAGGGGATCTGGAGGTTAAAATCCCACTTGCCTCTCAACTTCTTTGAGCAATTCTTGCTCTGTAGCTGGTTTATCTCTCTCCAACCAACTTTGAGCTTCATAACAGCTTGTCTGCTGATAACTTGCTGCCTATCAGCATGGCCTCTGCTGCAGCCCTGCGTCCAGCCTTGAGAGGCTGTGGATTTTCAGCTTTAATTTTTTTTTCGTCTCTCTAAAAAGCTCCTTCCTGAACAATCAGACTCTTTTCATGTATTTATATTTGTACTGTCCACTGCAAGGGGTAAAGCTTTACCAAGGAAAGCTTGGATCACCGCCCTTGCTGATGGGCCATCTGGCTCTCTAGCTCAAGATATGAGCTCATGCAGGACAGAAACATGGCCTTGTCACCCTAGTGATGGGGAGGAGAGATGGCAGAGGGGACACAGTGCTTGAGACCCTTTTCCCTTGAGATGTTTTAGCTGAAAAGCACTGAGGCCCTGGCAGGAGTGACTGGAGCCTGCCAGGGGGTAGCACAACTTGAAGTGAGTGCAGAGAAGCTACCAGAGGCTGCAGGTGGGTGTTGGAGCTGCAAATAGCTCTGAAATGTGATGAAGCTTTTTTCTTTTATCTACAAATCCCAAACAGCTGTGAGGAAAGCACCTTTCATTTAATATTTCTCTCCAAAGTCAACCCTAAACATTCTCTGAGGATATGAATAGGACACCCATTCTTAAGAAATTACTCTACTGAAGATGGATCTGGTTCAGCCTTCCAACCAGGGATAAAACCTCTTACCTGTGTCCATGATGGTAAATCAAGTTTTGCTTTTCGGGCTTTTGTTTTTTTATTTTCCTGGATGTGACACGCTGTAGTGGAAAGCACCTGAGGTGGGAACAGAGCATCCTGGTTCTCCTGACATCTCGTTTGTTCTCTGTACTTGCGCAGTCTGGTTTGTTGGATTGTTTCGTCTGTCCCTTCTAGTGCTCATCTGAGTTGTGAAATAGCTCTGAGCTCAGGGACATCTTGCAGAAGCAGAGCGGGCGTCAGAGTTGCCACTTCTGACAGCATGTAAGAAATGTCTGCTTTTTCCTGCCCTGCTCAAGGAGACTTTCAGCACTGAATCAAACAAAGCTTCCTCTGGGAAGTGCTTGTTCAGTCTGTCAGCGTCATGCTTTGCTGTGGGAATGCTGTGTACCCACAGTCCTGAATCAAGCACCCAACCCTCAGCTTTCCTGCCAAGGTGTCAAAGTCTACCAAGGAGAGTGATCTGTTTTGTGAAAACAGTGACTTTCTCATCGGATGTCATCTTGTCCCCCATCAGAGTGGGGTGATTTGCTCTGCTCTCTCTTGCAGGACAGAGGTACTATCGCTCAACGGCTGTGAAATCCAAGGAATGACTTAGTTTGGGGTGGGTTCTGGTTTTGAATGAGGGTGTGGAAGGCTGAAAGGAGGAGAAAAGGAAAAGGCAGGGTGTCTGGGGCCCAAAGGGAACTAGATATTTAAGGAGTGAGCACTACAACAACTCTTTATCATCTTCACATTAAAAAACTGAGGGATCATATCCCCGCTATCTGAAACTTATTAACTTCTCATTGGTATGACAGCTCTGTGCTACATAAATGCATTTATTCAAAAAACTGTCAAACTTTATGCTCTGCTTCTGGTTCATTTGCTGCATTTAACAAGATTAATCTTCATGGTCTTACTTTGCTCAGGTGAATATCCTGCTTCTACCCAACCTGTCTGAACATTTCCAGCCTCTGAATCAAGAAGCAATAACTACTGTTTTTAATTCACTACTTGGCAAGCACCAAAGACAGATGCAATTGTTACAGATGAGTTTGTGGAGCATAAAAACAAGCAAGTTCTGATGACAGTTATGAATGAGGCTGGCTTTTGAGATGGTCCTCTTGCAAATGTATGCAGGCACTAGCCATGATGCTGTAACTACTGCATCTGATACATGAATCAGCCACGTTTGGGATGCTAATTGTGCTTCCTGGGCTGTATTGGCTGCCTCTGTAAAAGCCACATGCTGCGAAGCAGATGAAAGCTATCCAATTGTACTGGTTCAGAGTGATGGATGGACCCTTCAGGTCAGTAAAGAACCTGTTTGGTCAAACAGCCTACTGACTGGCTTGAAGTATGTTTGTATGGTCTGAAAGACTCTTGGCATTAGCTGGCCATCACTTAGTGGTTGAGAGCTCTCTTGGTGGTCCTCTTGGCTGAAACTAAGCTGATAAAAACCAGCCAGATGTCCTATTAACGCTTGATCTTACTCTTGCTTTTTTAAGATAAGCCAATAAACAAGGTTACGTAACCAAGTTTTAACATAAGAGCTTTAATAAAATATACTTTTAGAAATATATAAATATATATAAAAATATATTCCATGCAATGGTAAGCCCTAGCTAGTTCCCCTGTGGGAAGAAGACTCAAGTTGACCAGCCTGCTTTTTCATTTTGAAATACTGAGAGCTGACAGGTGCAGGGGCTGGGAAAGTGGTGTCAGCTGAGTTGCCAGCTCAGAGAAGCGCTCCCAGACCTTGGTGCCTGTACTGCTGTGGCTTGACTTGGTGGGAGGAATGGATTTGAAGACCCTCCCAGGGGTTGAGCAAGCTGGTGTGCTGCTCATGGCTCCTACTAACCTGCAGGGAAGAGTGTAATCCAGGGTGACAAGCTGCTGTTCTTTCTTCTACCCTCACTGGCTTCTCATTTTCTGACTGGAAATGTCAGTAAAAGCAAGAAAACCAGTTGTTTTTCAGTCACTAGCGTGCTGGCTCTTCATGCTGTTTTACAGCATAAGAAAGGAAGGAAAAATAAAGGATTTTACATTTATTTGCTATGTGTGGATTTCACAAACCCTCCACTATGAGCCTGGGGCTTTATCTGGCCTTTTCTGTTTAATGGAGGAGTGCAGACAGAAATTAGGGAATCACTCTTAATAGGCAGCCCTGTGCAAAAGCACTATAAAGGTTTCTCTCTGCCATCCTGTGAATTTTAACAGTGTTTAATAGGTCCAATTCTCCTCCTTAGGCAAAGGAAGCATTCCCTTACTGTCTTTGAGTTTAGCAATGAATGAGCCACGTGTGCCTGTTTGTTTCTAATAGGAAACCACTTCACTAGTAGAAAAATCTTTAATCAAAGCAGACTGTGCTCATTCTGCCTTGGGTTAATTTGCTGCAGTTTAGGAAGAGAATGATAAACTAGAAAATATCTTGGCTGGCTCAAGAGGTGAACTGGAAAACTTGGGAGAGCTTTTTGATGTGTTGGGGCTCTGCATATTTGATTTCTGGCAGGGCTGACTGGTGCAGTTTTCTGTGTGGGCTTTAGGTTGTTTGACCTATGTGTGTAGTGGAGCACTTGTAAACTATTTCCCTCTGGGAGAGACTTGAGCTTGGGAAACATCAGGTGGAAAGTTGGGGTATGTGTCTGAGGTGCTTATTTGGGTTTACTTTTTCCTTAGGGAGAAGTTATGAAACTAATTAACTTAATGGGTCGGAAGAGCATTGAGGTGTCTGGCACGGCAAGGCAGAGAAAGTACACATCCTCCTGCTAAGCGTTGTGGTCTCTTCTCATCATTGTGGGGTTTTTTTAAGTAGGGTTCCTGGCCTCGAGACTTTTCTGAGGGTTGATGATGAGATTAGCTCTAATCCAGGGACTGAGTCCTTGCTCCTCTGTCCTAGCTGTTGGTGAGGAGCTGCCCCCTTTGTCCTGTCCTATACTCAATCCTGTGGAGCTGTACACCATTGCACTTCAAAATGATGTTAATCTGAGTGTTTGCTGTCCTTTTCTGACCAGCCTTTCTCCTTCCAAGCAGTCCAGTGTGTGCTGTGGCTTCCTTTCATAGAGGTGGTTGGCACAAATCCCTACAAAGCCTTCAAATCTCATTGAAGGCCTTAGCATTGTTTGTACTGATCCATGGATACCCGTCTTGGATCACTAATGGACATCAAGTGCAAAAGGTAATAATTTTTTATTGCACTAGAATTAATCTCTTGCTTGGTTCCTTTGGACCAGCTCCAGGATGTTGTTAAGAACAGAAGATACTGATCACACTAAAGGATGGGAGGGGAATCCGGCCACTCAGGCACAACGACTTGTGTCTCTTCCCCAAGAGTTGAGCAGTAAAACCCAGAGAGGAGCAGAGCTGAAAGTGTTGTTCAATGGATTTAATTGTTTAAGGTGCTTTGAGCATTGGAGAATCACTGCAGAAGGTGGAGAGTAAATCAGAAGAATTCTTTCTGCTTCTTTAGCAGATGTTGGGGAGCATGTAAGAGAGACAGGTTCTTCCAGAACCTAATGATGCTTTTGGTGATTTCAGTCCCAAATCTACCTTGACATGGCTATTTCCTTGGTGCCTGAGACAAATCTGGTTTTCAGATACAGCTGCTTCCATGCTCTGTGATTTTGTGTCAGTCCTTGCTATGGTTTGAGAGGCTGTTTTGCCAATTGGTTCGGGTGTATTCTCATTTGCAGCAGACACCTGTTCCTTAATTATCACCATCCTTCGTCCGTCCCTTTGTGTTTCAGTGCTTTCTGACGCAGGAGCTATTAATGTGAGTTGAAGGGAGGCTGTGTTGAGCCGTGTCTGTATTGGAAGAGGAGGCTGAAAGAGATTAGTCACAAACTCAAGAATAATTTTTAGTAAGAGAGTTGGTGTCTGTGGTTTGCTCTGGTTCGTTGCCCTACATCACTCTTTAGTCTGAAGTTTATTTAGTCCTTTGGGGTTTGTGCACTGTCCTAGGACAGAGTAGCAGACCACGGAGAGCAGAGGAGTAGACTTAAGCTCCTGACTAGATGAAAGGAACAAGAGAGAAAAGATTAAAAAAAACGGTGGAAGTGTCATAACTGTTAATGCTGGGTTAGCTTTTAGTCTTGCCAGTTATGCCTGTGGTTGTGTGTTCTGTTGATTTGAGTGTTTCCTCCAACAGCCATCAATTGCTTCACAAATCTGAATTCTGGGCATGCTTCCTGTCCTTTTCCAAGCAGAAAAAACAAGACGGTGTAAGCGATGGCCTCAGATCAGGATGTGTCTTCACCGAGCGACATGTCAAACCAAGGGTTCTCTCCCCTGCTCCCCTTCTGGGTTTACTTTGGTCATCTGAGAATACTTGTGATGCGAGGCGTTTCCAATTTGCCTTGCAGATATTCTGAAACTGTCTCAAAAAAGGTTTCTTGGGGTTGTACTAGTCTTAAAATAGCTTGGATTCTGTTCTGTCCCTGACTCTGTTGGGGTCGATAGAGACCTTGAGGCTCGGCAGTCTGCCCCTCTGAGTCCCAGTTCTTCACTTCTGGTGACACCTTTTCTTGAACTGCTGTAAGAAGTCACGGAAAAGAGCAGTGTGTAAATATTAATGTTGAATATTTGTCTTTAAAAATCCCTTTGAGATGCTTTACAAACCTGGTCTGTGTGTGTTGTGGCTTTCTAAACACTGTCTGCTTACAGCATTTGGACCTGTTACTATATCACTAGCTGGTGCCATCCCATGGATGACAGGCAGGGCTCTCTTCTATAACACCCATTTTGTCTCCCTGTCATAAGTAGCTTCTCTCAGTCTACATTCAGACCGCAGCCAAGTCTTGTTTCTTCCTGCAGCAGACTTTTCTCTCTGGGGTAGGTAGGGCTCCAGTGCCACTTGGTGCAGAGAGAGAGGTGACAGTGCTGCAGAGGACGTCACGTCTGGGCATGGGTTGTCTTGTGTGCTCTAGGAGGGGGCTAGAAAAAACTCACATGTGTAGTCCAGATTTCTAGGATGGATCTTTGTTGGATGTATTTTGCAACCCAGATAAAAAAGATGCAACAGACTGGTGCTGCAGTGTAGTACCCCATTTAAGTTGCCCCCTCCCTGGAAGTGTTCAAGGCCAGGTTGGACAGAGCATGGAGCAATCTGGCCTAGTGGAAGGTGTCCCTGCCCATGGCAGAGGGTTGGAACTAGATGGTCTTCAATGTCCCTTCCAACCTAAGCCATTCTGTGGGACACTGGTCTCTTAATACACATCTAAGAGGGCAGTGAAGAAAGATCTTTCTTCATTGACAGAACCTTTAATGTCCACACTGAATTAAGTTCTTTCTTATGAGTATCTCTGATGATTTTTTTCCCCTCACTTTGCCCAGGTTTTCAGCTTCCGAGTCAAGAACTGAACTGTTACACTATAGCTTCCCACTATATGTTTCCATATACCAAAAACCTTTATGTTTTACACAAGCAACTTAAAACTTGGGCAAAAAAGTTCCAGGCAGGCCTGGCTCCATTGCTGTTGAGCCTGGGCTACCCTGAAGCCACCCCATCAATGTTAATGCAAGCAGACTGGTCAGGGCTATTGCTATTCAGACCTAAACTGAGCATGTACCCAGGCAAAGAGGCCATAGTTTAATATTTAATGTTCCGTAAGGCTGCACTGAGAGCTTTTACTGAAATGTGTCAGTAAAGGAGTGCTGGAGCAGTGATAGCAAGTGGCCAAGAGCCAAGAGGATCCTGAGCTCTACTTCTGCCCAAGGCATGTTCTCTGATACCAAACAGCTCGCTTGACCCTCTGTGTGTCAGCCAACTTAGCTGTAAAATTAAGCAACAAAAGAAAGCGTGACAAATGGACATGTCTGGAGGTGAACTTTCAATGCAAGCTTTGTTCTGCTAATAAATTCATCTTACTGGCAGAACTTCTGTTTTTTAACCTATGTGTGTGTTTATGTTGTCCTTCCAGGCAGCATTCACTCTCCTCCTGGGTCCTTTCACCTTCTTCAATGTGCAGAAGACCAAGTATCTTCAAATCGTGACGTCCCTCATGAGATGGATAGGTGAGTCTTGGCAGAGTCTCGGCCACCTCTTTACCACTGATGGAACCTGAGTCATGCCACTGACGCTTCTCTTTGGCAAGATGTTCTTGTTTGGAAGCAAGTGCTTTTCAAAACAACCTCTTTGAGGACAGTTGTGCAGGCCTAATAAATCTTTGAGGAGAAGGCTTTTATTCTAGGATGAAATTTCTGATTAAAGCAAAACGAATTGTTCTCAATCAGACATGGAAGGTAGATGAAGTTTTAGTCTGGTTTGTGTGAGAGGCAGAAGGGGTTTGGAAAAGCCTCCTGCATGGGGGCTGTCTGTGATATCCACTAGTTGTTTCCCATTCTCACAACATGCATACAACAGACTTTGAAGAATCTTGTTTTGACCTGAGAACAAAAGGCACTTCTGTCAGACTTTCCACCCTTAGTTTTATCCTCTGTTTGCATTTTATTTTCCTGGGTCTTCCTTTATGGTAGGATGTGCCACACTGGAAACCCCCCAGACAAATCTGTGTTGTCCTTGGGAAGCCCTGCTCCCATGAGTTATCTCCCAAATCTTATTGCCAAGAACTTCTGGGAATATGGATCATTGCCTTAAGGGAAGTAAGACATCACTACCATTTTTTTTTCAATGCCTTTGTCATTCAAAGATGTAACTGCCTCATGTTTGGATTGTGTGTGTACATGCCCTTAAAGGCTGAGAGGTGTGTGTGTTGTGCAGGCTTATGTTCAGGTTTGTCTATTTTTGTGTAACCTAGAGTGACTGATATTCAGGGCTAATAAAGAACACTTCTGCAGGTTAATAAGCAGCACTTCTGCCCATCAACAGTCTCCTGGTTCATGAATCCAGACCATTCAAGCACAGAATTAGCTCTGTTTATCCCTACACTGATCTGGAATAAGAAGAAAAGCTGCTTCTCTGAGTATTTCCCGCCACACACATACTCTTGACCTGACTGCAGTTGGGTATTGTCCCTTTTCCATGAATTCATCCTGTTTGGAAGTGCTGGCAGTCACTGCAGAGGAGTAGAGATCCTCTGTTCTAGAGGACTCCTGAGATGGGGTTAAGCAGTTGTCACCCAGGAAAATGAAGTTGGATTTTAAGCTCTCAAGTCTCAGATGTTGAACAGCTTGATTTAACAAATCCTGACCTTGGATGGTGTGAAAATCCTGAATGTCTGTTTTTCTCCTTTGTTGTCTGAGCACATGAAAGGTTTGAAAGCCCTCCAGTTCTTCAGAGAAGGGTTATCTCATTAAGGGGTACTAAAGGCAGCGAGGAAGTTTTGGGTTCTTTTTTTCCCTTCTATTTTTTTTTTAAAGAGTGATCTCTGCTCAGCTGACTGGCCTGTTTCCAATCACCCTGCCTCCTCTTTCCTGGTAAAGACATCAGTCAGAGCTCATCCTGTCTCTGTGACAGCCCGACGCCTGCCTCATCTGCCGTTGGTTTCCCTTTAGCCAGCTCCTTCCAGTATGAGCATTGCTAAACCTTGGCATAAAGGCAGAACTGTTCCTCTTTTTCATTGCTTGATGGAGGGGGACAAAGGCAGTGTTTGGAGAAGTGTAGGGGAAATTCATGCTTTAGCCTGATTGATTCCTACATCAGCACGCTGGGGAACAGCTGCCCCAGATAATGATAGTTAATGACCCTGACAGCACCTCAGTGGCTACTTAGAGCAATGGATTCCGTATGGGTACAATGAGGGATAGATTTATTGGGAAGGACGATTTATCAAAAAGCCATGTGATGCAGGGAATAGAGAAACCCTCTTGCTGCAGATTGTGGGATGAGAATGGATCCCATACTGCTGAGATTTATTACACTGGTTTCTCCCATGTCCTCACATCACTGCTGTCCCCTCCTCCAAAAGAAGGAGTCTTACTTACACAGTGGTTTATCTTTGTTGGTGCTTAGAGGGCTTAGATCCTAAAGAATCGTCTTAGACAGTGTTTTGTGGTCTCCCGGACTTTTCCTGCCTGAATGCCAATGGCCAGATATGAACTCTCTGTCCTGGTATAATGTGCGTTTTCTTCACTTTCCTTGAGTTGGTTTTAGCTGTGGGTGCTGAGGGTGGTTCTCTTGCAAAGCACTCTGAGCAGCAGAGCAACACTGGAGCTGCCAGCCTACCTGTTTGTTGTGCTGGAAAAAACGTCCCACAAGAACAGGGGCTGTTGCAGCTTAAATCTGCCCATTATCTTGGTGTGGATGGGGAGCTGACCCATGCTTTGCACCATGATTTGAGAAAATCAAGCCTCCTTCAGCTGGGGGCCAATACAGACTTTGCAATGCATCTACTGCACAGGACCCACTGCACACCCTTTTCCCCAGCCCGGTGGAAAGCCCCTGGATTTCGGAGCAGCTGAGGCTGATGTAAAGCAGCACTGCCCCAGGTGTACTGGTGATTCAGATGATAGCAGAGAGGATGGATCTTGGCAGCAGGGAGAGCTAGCTGTGTGTGAAGGTCATTTCTGTTCGTGTTTGTAACAGTGTCAGCCTTGCTTTTGAAAGTTGCTTTCCTTCTTTCTCCTGATCTAAGTGATAATCAAATGTCACCAGCCTCTTCCAGAGGCTCATACTCATCACAAGCAGCACATCGGCTATCAAAGCTTACAGCAGTCTCTTTCCACACCTCACAGACAAGAACAATTTCATTCTGTCTCTGAAAAATAGTCTTAAGCATTGGGATCTGAACTGGAAGTTAAAAATGGAGACGTGGCAGGGATCAGCCCTTCATCTGGCTGTGTTTTTCTTCCCAGGGTAAGGGATTAGGCAGGACAGGCACCTCTGAAGCCTCTAAAGGGAGAAAGTTGAAGATGGAGTTCACAAGCCCAAGTGTTGTACTGCTAGAGAGCACAGACAGATGGGCTCTCCTTGTCTGGGCCTGTTGATCATGGACAGCTCATCTGGAAACAAGGCTGGCATGGCGAGGCACTTCCCTGCCAGGACTCATAGGAGCACAGAGGCTGGATCTGTGTCTCCAGGTGGAGTGGGGCTGGTGGCAGAGAGGGCTTCCAAAAGCACTGAGATGTTGGCAGTCTTCTGAAGAGTAACAGCTTACACATTTGGCTGCAAACTTGATTGCCACTTCATGTGGGTGAGTGCCAATGGTTAAATTCAGTGCAGCAGTTGGTGCTTGAACTGCTGGCCTTATCCATGCTTAGAGATCTCTGTTCTCCAGGAGCTGGAGTGGTGTGCACGAAAGCTCTCATCCCTTTCCCAACTGCAAAAGCTCCTCTGGTACCTAAACTGCCTTGGGAGACTGAGCACAGGCACCCTTAGGGGTGCAACAGGAACCCTGCCTGCTGTGCTTCCCTGGAGAAACAGTCATCACTTGGTTTAAGTGCTGGAAGTGGTGCTTACAGTGAAGCCTTGTTTTGAGATTTGGGTAGAATGTTGTTGGCTCACCCAGCTCTGTTAAGAGCAGAGATGGACCCAAGTGAGTATGAATCATTCCCATGGGGTGAGGAGGGTCCTTCCCCAGGCTGTAATTCCTTCCTGCCTTTCAGCTCCTTTCCACTTTGGTCTCGTGAAAGTGTAGAGCTGTTATTAACTCAAGTCCTTTACCAGTTTTGGAGCCTGTTTCCAGGTCTCTTACAAGGTCCTTGGAGCAGGGAGTCTCGCACAGAACCCTAAAACAACTAAGCCATCAAAAACTTAGAGCTGTTTGTATTTTCAATTCTGCTGTTTGGACTTAAGGCTCTTTTGTTTTCCTGGGGAGTTTAACTCTGTGGTGGTGATGGATTGTTCCCTAAAGAGACTTGAATATTTAGCTGGGGTTTTTTCCCCCCCTCATTTCTTCAATTCTGATTAAGTGGCTGGTGTTAGGGGTGACCTGCTGAAGGACACAACCCAGAAAAAGGGACTGAGCCAGGCAAGTCGCATGCACCTCTCAAAGCAGAGGGGACACAGCTCACTGGGGCACACAGCCCTACCTTTTTACTGTTGGATAATATTGGATAATAACTGTCTAGCAGCATCATGGGATAGAATATGGATTAGGAAAGATAACAAAAGGACAGGGCTTGGTGGAGCTCAGCAGCAAACATTGGGCTATTGTGTATTAAGCAGCTAACCCGATTAGTTGCAGCCTGTTGCAGCCTGAGATGTCCAGCTCTATAGGTAAGGACTGTCAGCTTTTAAAGACATTGGTAGCAAGATGGTCACTACTGTTATTGAATAGTCCCTGGCAAATGTTCCCAGACAACTCCCATGTGGGACATTTGCTCTGTGTACTGCTCTTGATGTTGTATTGTAGTTATTAGAAAGTATTGTATTTTAATAAAGAGATGTTTGAGATGTTTTATAGAGGAATAAACTTCTGGGTTTGGTTGCTGCAGGCTCAGTTGTCTCTCCCTGTAGCAGTCAGATCATACCAGTTTTATTCAAGTGACTACAGCCCTTGAGACAGCATTCCCAACCCTGCCCGAATGATGATCTCACAATTATGTGCCCAGGAATAAATTCTATCCCTTAGCTCTTTCCCTTAGCCAGACAGACAGAGGGAAAGTGGACAGGAATAGCCTGGAGGTCTGTGTTAAGCCCTTTTTTCTCCATCCCGTTCACTTCCAGGACGTTTGGTAGAAGGCTTCTGGGGAAGTAACTAGGAAAGGGCTCTCCAGAGCATGCTGGTGGGGCTGACTTTCCATATCTGTTGGTTTCTCTGGTAGTTCTGCTCTCTCCACCAAAGCCCTGCTCTTTACAGCACTGCTCTGCAGGGAACTGGTCTCAGACCATCTCACCTTGTGAGAAGTCTCAGGTAACTGTCCCTGCCATTCTCAGCAGTTGAACCAGCTGTGCTGGAGTTGATTCAGTGCAGAAACCTGGAGTCACTCTGCTAAGTCCCTACAACTGTACAGAGGAGGCTGATTTAGGAGGGGATGACTCTTACCTGAAGTCCTGTGTTTTCAGTCTCCTGCAGAGAGATTAGTCTGCCAGTGCTCACAGTCCTCAGGTGGGTGGCCTTTTTTCGCATCAGAAATGGAGCTTTCTGCAAACAGCTTGAGAAGGGACCATTTTGATCTCTGCCCCTTCCCTTTCACAGTGCTGGGCATATGGGAGGAAGAGGGAATTGGACTGTAAATCAGGACACTGTTGCATGTTCATTCTGACAAGCTGCTTCAACAAAGTTACTTCATGTTTTTATATCCCTTTTGGAGCAGATGAAGCTGCTGTCAGAGCCCAGGGTAAATAATTCACTAAGAGAAGTGAATATATTTATGAAGAGTCAGTTAAAATGCTATGCTTCTGTCATGCCTGCTTTTGGAATTGTCAACTGAGGAGCTCATTTTGGTCCTGCTTGTGGGGGGCAGTGGGGTGAAGCAGTGCCTGTGTGAGAGAAAGAGCCTTGTTAGCTTCAGATGCAGATGGAGAGTGATATGCAGTGCTGGACAGGACAACTCAGATCCTGCCTGAGGAGCTGATGCTCCTCAAAAGAGCACTTTATCCATGCAGCAGGAGACACTGATGGGTCTGAGAGCTGAAGAAGCAGAGCTGGAAATTTAAGGACACATTCAACTCTGCAAAAGGGTCTGGATGATGGTGCTCACACATGTTTTCAGAGTGTGGATGTGGCATGAAAAGCCATTCTCTGTTCAGAGTGTGTGTTGCTGGAACAAGATAATACAAAACTTTGCTGGGTAGGGCCCAAAGCAGGGTGGGGATGGTGTGGCTAAGGCTGCAAAGCACCTGAATTTCACAGAACACGGGTGCTCTGCACCCAGGGCTTTCCAAAACACAAACAGCCATAGCTCAGGCTCGTTGTGACACTGAAGTGTGTGTCATTCCCTTCTCACAGAAGAGTAAATTCTCACGTGGACAGTGAAGTGACTGTCAGAGCTAATAGGCCAAGTCAACAGCAGAGCTGAGAGCAGAATCCTGGTTGCAGAGGCTTGATGGTGCTTCTGCCAAAGGTGACCAGTGGAGAGAGGACAATAAACTACGCGGGTAATTTTCCACCAGGAGCAAACAAGCCTTGCTGGCTGCTCTTTCCTTCCCATATGTTGAGATAAAGCGTCCGTGATAAACACCTGAGTGCAGAGCCGTTTTTCTCCCTGTGAATTCTTGCTGGTGTGCAGATGTCTGTGGGACCAGCTGAGGGGGGGCTGAGAGAGGGGGCAGCTCCGCTGGGTTCACAGCAGGAGTTGTTACCATGATAGGGGAGGCTACTTGTAAACCTTGGTTATTGCATTGCAAACCTGATGAAGAAAAGCAGGGAAATGATGCCCTTACAGGAGAGAAGCCCTGCTGAACCGCTTTTGGCTGCCAAAAAGTCCTGGTGCTACTTTTTAATCAAGTTTCCCTTTGTGAAGGAAACAGGCTCTGCCTGGCCCGAGGCAGCAGAGTCCAAGGCCGCTGCAGCAGGAGCCAGTCAAAGCTGGGAGAGTGGAGATGCCTGAGAGGCTTTTTCTTGCCTTCCTGGTAAGATGTGTCACACTTCTGTGATCTTAACCTGCCCAACATGTGGCTCTGCCTCCCGTGCTGTATGAGCAACAGTCCCCTGCCATGTGGACCCTGCCTCAGGCTTTGGGGCAGGGATGGTAACACTCCATTAGAGGAAGGAGCCACACTGATTCCACAACTTTTGTTCATACCTTTCTTCTGGGAAGTAATTTCCCTCCTCTTTTCCTTCTGACATCTCTCTCCAGAGAATTGCTGTCTTCTATGAGCATATCCGTCTTGCTTCCCCACAGTCTCTGCACTCATAAATCCTTCATCTTCCTAGAGATGGTGTTTTAGGCTCTGTCGTTGTCAAATCTGATCCTTAACTACTCCAGCTCCCGCATCTGATGGAGAAAACCTGGTTTTCATGTTACCTCTTTACTGTCAGTTCGTATAGAAACCCCCTCTGAAGGTTGGAGAAATTTATCAGCTGCTGCTCCAGAGTTTACAAAGAGCTGGAGGTCATGAACGAGTGGCAGGATATAGCTTCTGCAAGAGAAGCTGCTAAATGAGTTTTAGATTTAAAAATCAATGTCTTAATTTCAGATACTTTGTTCTGCCAGCATGGTGAACTCCAGCCATGCTTTAATACTTTAAATGCCACAGCATCCATAATGCCTCGCAGTTCCAGAGTTGCAGTGGGCTCTTCAGCTTTCCCAAAACACTGCTGGAAGGCAGCTGGCTCTGAGGGAGGGCACAGCATCCTAGAAAGAAATCAACAGGGAAGTAGACAACAGGGAAGGGATGCAGAAGGTAGGACTGTTTGATGTGCTCCTGGGCCATTCAGTGTGCACAGAGCAGATGCTCTTGCTTTTATGCCCTTTCTCCTAAAAGTTCTGCCTAACACTAAACTAAATGAGATCTGCTCCTCTGTTTAAGAGTGGTCTGCTGTGTATTGACTTGATGGAGGGTTAAGGTGGGGAGAGATCTCGCTCTTTCCAAAGAGACCAGACTCAGGAAGCTCCTGAAAACATCTTCCTCTTGGAATCCATCTTGCTACCTAATATATGAAAAGGGAAGCAAGTGGCATGCATTGGGAAAGGGTGATTCATTATCATTATTTCCTGGCATATTGATTCTCCGCTTCGACAGGAAAGCTCTGTCACGCCGTCAGCCGGCGGTGACGGATGGCCCTGCCACAAACGTATCGGCAGCGCGGCGTGGCACCAGCTCAGACTAATGGCTTGGGGACAGGGGAGCAGCCAGGCGTGGGGTGGCTGCACTCCACTGCCTCTCTGGGTCCCTGGAAGGGACAGCAGGCAAGTATGGTGATATTCCCTCCAGGCTTTGCTTGTGGAAGGAGGAATGAGAGGAGGGACAGGGTTGTAGAAGATGTGAACATCTCACAGGTATTGTGTCTTCCAGGTATACAAGAGAGGGTTAAGCCAGAAGCTTATTCTGAGCATCATTTCTTCCAGGATCCTACCATGATGGGGGGAAAACAAATGTGTTTTAGCCTTGGACTTACTGTTTTCTTTTCTGCAATAGCCTCTCTGCAATGAGATGAAGCCTGTGTGCTAACAGCATTTTTCATTTACAAAGATGTTTTCTCTGGCTCTGCAAAACGATCCTTAAACTCAGAATGACTAAATTGTCTTCACTGCTTCTCTGCAGCTCTGTTACGCTTCTATCAAAGTGCACAAAAATGTATTTCTTAATATCCCCAGACTCCCATATTTCCCAAAATATACTTCTTTGGATGTCTGCTCATCCATATTCAGCCTTATTTCACCTGCAAGAACCAGAGCAGAACTGGCCTGTCTCTGAATCAACATCTGAGACCAAGGCAGAGAGGCAGCAGTAGCTGCCTGCAAGGTCTGCTTTATCTCCTCAAAGAGTGAGGGGAGCAAAGAGTCTGCAGGGGAGGCAGTTGAATGGCTGGGATGAGATTCATCACAACTTTTCCTTTATGGCATAGGCCCTCATTTTTTTCCAGAGGCCCACTTCCATCCTACACTAAAAATGATGCTTGAACAACTAGAGGAGAGAAAATGAAACAAGAAGTGTCCTCTCTGCCTTGCTGACTTGCCAAACCTGTGGTGTGGGGATCTGGAGTAGGTCTGACACTGTGGAAAAATCAGAACAAGCAAAATCCTCGATTGCCTTTTAAGCATTTATGTAAAACAAGGTTTTTAAAGCAAAGTTTTCATGTAACCAAGTGACAATCCGTGGTGACATCACAGTCCACCTGGCTCCGGGTTTTGTTGGTCATGGTGTCTGGAGGTGTTTCATCCCTGGAGCATGCTGCTTGTATCCTCTCTCCTGTGTGGAGCAGAACAGATTAAGACTTTTTTTTTTTTTATGAACCTGTGTCTGACTTCACCAGGATCCTTGTGGTGAAGGAACGCTGTTGGAGAGTTCTTGTGGCAGCTGTAGGTGATATGAAGTAGTGTTGTGTGAGTGCCTTCAGCCTGCTGTCCCAGGTTAGAGGATGAGAGGATGGGAGATTTGTGTGCCTGAAGATACTGTGCTGCCTCTTTTCTACTCAAAGCTGCCTGTCAGTCAGTCTGTCATCTTTTCATCTTGACTTATCATCCGAACCATATCTAGGTTTCAGAGTGTCGTTTTTGGGCTTGCCTCCTCCCAGGGACAGAGAGAGAAATCTGACATGCAAATGTTTTAGCTCTCCGGTTCCAGAATTGAGAAACTTCTGCCTCGGGGAGTCAGAGAAAACAACCACTGGGGCAGGGCTGCTGTTGCCCTCTAGGGCTGGAATTGTGCAGAGGAGGTTTCCAGTTTACCCAGCACCATTTCTCTCAAGGATCTTGCATCTGCACAACACAAGTTCTCAGGCAAAGAGAGCATTACTTGCCTTGTTGGAAATACTTGTTTAAGTCTTAGTATTGAATCATAACTCCTTGTAATTTTAATAAGTTTAATTTCTGAAATGAGTATTTAAGGAAAAACAAAGGTTTTAAATTCTAGTTGCTTAAGCCAAAGACTTCTATCTATAATTTAGGGAATTCTGTTCCTTCAGTGCTCCCTGCCAGAAAAGCACGTCAGGGCAGAGGAGATAGGAGATGCTCCAAGGAGGGGGTGCCCTCCTGGAAGTTCCCTTGAGCAGGTCCTGTTGGCACTGATGGGGAAAGGAGGACTTTGAGTCTATGGTGAGAGTGGGTTTGGAGCATGGAAATAGGTCACTCCTCACTCTGCTGAGCAAAGCATGAGGAGATTCACTGCCTGGTGTGCAGGGGGAGAGGTGCATGACTTTCTGAGTTATATCCAGTCCAGATACAGGACCAGCTCAGCACTGGGCCACAGAGCCCAATCACCTCTCCCAGGCAAGATGGAAAGGAATGGTCTCAGCGCGTTTCCAGAGCTGACCAGCCTGCTTTGTCAGGGCATCTTCTCCTCTTCCTTGTAGCCTGTGCAGCCCCAGGGAGCACAGCCATGTCACATCCCCTGGAATACAGCTCTTTCCAGCTTTCTTGCTGAGCAGATATGGCTGGCAGGCCTCTCCCCTCTGGGAGATGTGGGGGAGGCACAACAACTGTACCCATGTTCACAGTGCCCCTTGCTCACTGGCTTGAGTGAAGGCGAGGGGAATTGCACACCCCCAGAGCAATGAGCTGTTGCCTTCCATAGCCCTTTGTGATTGCTTCTGGGGGAGTAAATAGTGCCCAGCACTCCCAAAGCAGCCTGGCCCTCTGGTGCCTTGAAGGAATGGATCTGCTGCCATCAGTCCAGTGTTTGTGGAGGGGCTGTTAGACGTGCCCTCTCACTGGGAAATGGTTGGAAGCAAGAGGTTTCCTGAGGCAGCACCAGATGAAATGTGGCATGCAGCTTGGAGCTAGTGTTTACTGCAGGAAGAAGAGGATTACTGAGAGAGAAGAAACTGGGTTTTGAAGAGCGCTGGGGGTGTGCAGGAGGCAATGTTCAGTAAGGTTAATCTGGTCTTGCTGGGCTCAGGAGAGACACTATTCACTAACTGGTCTGTAACTGTCTTCCCTATTCCCATCCCTGGCAGAGTTCCCCATCTCCAGCCGCCTGTGTCAGGGAGAGCAGGACTGGGCACAGAGCAAGCCAGTGTCCTTGTCACCCCATGGCAAGCCTGCCCAGCTCCCAGCTTGGACTGTGCACTGCTCTGTTTAATTCCTCTATGTTTATATTTACAACACGAAAAGTTGTCTGTAGTAGTAGTCTCAGCATTTTGTTGTTTTTTCATTACCTGATAATTCACAGCTCTGTTCCCTCACAGAGTGCAGAGACAGCTTTGTGCAAGCCACAGTGACCCATCCATTGCCGGCACCAGACTGTAAATCTCACCGCTTGCTGCCCTGCCAGGCGGGTCCTTTCTCCCCCCTGTTGCTTGTTAACTCCAGCAGCTGATGATCATCTTTCCCAGGTTGATGGGATTTTTGTGACACCAGAATTACTTTTCTGCTGGTTTTATGTGCCATGCAAGGAATGAGAGTCTCACAGTAACTGCTGCTGGCTCAGATTTCCACCCTCAGAGTAAATAAGGGCATTAGCCCGATCTCAATTCATTTTGTCCCTGGCACGTTGCTGTTTGCGATAAGCTTTGTAAAATGTTGTTAGGCTTTTCCCCGACATAAGTGAAAGAGAAAGACGAGCAGACTTTGTGCCTAGAAGTGATGAATTTTAATAGCAGTCTTTCAGTGCTGCTTTAGTCTCTTCCAGACTGGCTTCTCCACCCTGGGATTAGCTACAGACAGCCTGTTCCTCCTGCCCAGGAAATGGCTGGCTAGTTCTTGCTCTATCATGCTCTACAGATCACAGGGACAGGAAAACTTGGTAGTAGCTGCTGCTCTTGTGCACATGGGGGAAGTCTTGGAAATATTAGTCCAGTTGCAAATGTGTAGGAATATTCCTGAGGTTGACTGGAGCCAGGTTTACTTGTCTTTCTTTAGAGGTCAAAACTGAAGCATCTCTTAAGCCATTTTAAATGGTGATATTTAGCCAGTGTGTTTGGCAGAAGCATCCACGGACTGAGACCCTTGAGGGTGATGGGCTCACCAGCTGTGTTAATCCTATGCTTCTGAAGGGCTCAGGGCAGCCATGTGCTCCTGGGGGTGGCAAGTCCCTGTGGGAAGGAGACTGGAGAGAAATGCCTGAGCCCATTACCTTATCTGCTTACTGGCACTGACAGCAAATCACAATTAATTCCTGTGCACCTTACCTTTGATGTACCACCCTCAGATAAGGTGGTACATCAGAGAGATAAGAGATGCTCTTGCATAGCACGAGAGAGAGCTGGTGCTAAGAGTGACAGTGTGATGGGAGGAGGGTCATGGGGAGTGTGGGCCTAGGCTTGACCTCAAACCTTCTCTCTCTCCAGCTTTCATCCTCATGATAATTCTGGCCCTCATCCGCATCAGCAGAGGCCAAGCTGAAGGTCACCCGTCCATGGCCCAGTTGTCGGGCATCCGCAATCTCTTTGGGGTGTGCGTCTACTCCTTCATGTGCCAGCACTCCCTGCCATCCCTCATCACACCCATCTCCAAGAAGAAGCATGTCAACAAGCTTGTGCTGCTCGATTACATCCTGATCCTGGCTTTCTACAGCCTCCTGTCCTTCACTGCCATTTACTGCTTCCGCAACGACACCCTCATGGACATGTACACGCTCAACTTCACCAACTGTGAGATCATCAACGTTGCCTTCATTCGGTACTTCCTGGGCCTCTTCCCCGTCTTCACCATCAGCACCAACTTCCCCATCATCGCAGTGACCCTGCGCAACAACTGGAAGACCCTTTTCCACAGAGAAGGGGGGACCTACCCGTGGGTGGTGGATAGGATTGTCTTTCCTGCCATCACACTGATTCCCCCAGTGCTGGTGGCTTTCTGCACCCACGATCTGGAGTCCCTGGTGGGGATCACGGGAGCCTATGCTGGGAATGGGATCCAGTATCTCATCCCGGCTTTCCTCGCATACTGCAGTCGGAAGGACACTCAGCTGGTCTTCGGCAACGGGACGGTGAACAAGCACCTCTCCCCTTTCCGGCACACCTTCTGGATTGTGTTTGTGCTCATTTGGGGTTTTTCTTGCTTTGTGTTTGTGACTGCAAACATTGTCCTGAGTGAGTCAAAGCTCTGATGGGGGAGAGTAGCATGCTCCCTCTGGGGATCCAGAGACTCCAGCATTTCAGCCACCCCTCTGGGACTGAAGGAGGGAGGGAGTGAGGGAGAGGCAGTGTGAAGGGAAGTTTCCAGGCCATTGGCTTGGTCACAAAGGTCAGACCTGGACACAGACTTTCTTCACTCCATTTTGGGTGTGGGTGGAGTGTATTCAGCCTTGTTACAGTCCTGGTTCTCAGACAAAGCTCTGGGGCTGAGGCCTTGGCAGCCTGCACGATTAACCAGTGTCCAGCCATTTCTGCCTTTGGCTCTGTCGGAGCAGCACATTTTCTGTCCCTCAGTGGCTCTCTGTGTGCTGCAGGTCTCGGCACACAGGAGATCAGACAGCCTTGGCTGCTCCCCACACTAATCGGCTAAATGTCCCTTCTCACAAAGGCAGGGATGTGCTGTGCAGAATCCAGCACGAGTTTGGGAGAACTGAGTCTCCTTTCTGCTGAGACTCCTTCAAACCAACCTCCTGTGCCAGCTGCAGGAAGAAATTAGGGTGGGAATAGACCTAATTCAGAAGGAAATAATTTTGTGCAGTTACATTTTCATTTTTTAGAGTCATTAATCTGTGCCCCATGGATTGCTTGGGATCTGGGATCTTTTGCTTAGAGCTGGATTTCTCCAGCCTGGGAGCTTATATTCACACTTCCATCCTGTTCTCCTGTGCTGTGGCAGCCCAGTTGGACAAAGCAATACCCCTCTGCATGCAGGGATACAGCTATTCCCCCTGGAAAGGAAATCAGCCTTGCTTCCCTCTGCACCAGCACCCGGCTCAGAGGTTTCTGCTGGCAGAGCCCTTGTCCCTTTCACACCTTTCCACGGGGCTGGTACAAGCAGCCAGGCCCTGACTCCAGCGGTCGTGATCAGCGATGGGCTGGGGAGGTGCTAATTACCCAGTCCTGACACGCGTTAGGCCCGCGGAGATCCGGCTGTGCACAGTGATGCGTTCCCAGCTCCCCGCGCTGGGTAATTAGCCTTGAAACAAGGTGGGTGTTAACTCAGGGGAATGAGCTGGTGCCAGGAGGAAGCGGCCGTGCTCTGGCTCAGCCCTGCCTACAGCAGCATAGCTCCCAAAATGAGGGAGCAAAACCTGAAACCCTGCTGGAACTGGTCTTGAGTCTCCCCTCTTCTCCTTCTGCACAGGGTTAAGGTGGGCTTTGGGCTGCTCCTGCTCTGCTGCTCTTACCTTAGGCAGCTTGAGGCGAGTCCCTGCTTTTAAGGCGACTGTGGTCACTAACACCACAGCAACAAACAGCACCAGGTATTGTGCTCTGAGGCCCTTGGACACAGATCATACAGGGTTTCTTGACAAAAGGAAGAACTTTAAAAGTCTTCACCTGAACTATTTTAACCCCCCCTTATCAAAGCGGGTTCAAAGCCAGGTGCATGTCAGATCCTCTTGCCCTCTGCACTTGCTGCAGTATTAAATGTCACCACTCACTAAAGCAAGCTTTGAACTGCAGCTCTTTTTAATCAAGCTCTGTTTTCAAGTAGGACTTTCTGGTTTCCATATGACCTGAAGTGCTCCTCCTGGGGGAATATGCAAGTACCTGGAGCTGTATAAAACCACTTCATGGCTTTTAAAGCAAAACCCTGCACCTCTCAAGCCTGAGCACTGCCACCGTGTCCTTGCTGAGCTGCCTGGAGAGGATCCGAGGGGACTGTTTGTCTTCTCTCCAGCTTGATCCTAAACAGGCGTTGGCAGCCCTTGCTAGTGAGTTTAAACAATCCCCAAGTGCTCCTGGGAAGCTGATGTGGCATCTTCAGTACCAAATTAAGAAGGTGTTTTACAGGTAGCTGGGGCTGGTGTCTAGGAAGCAGTAGGTTGGAGGGCAGATTCATGGGGCAGCTGAGCTGGGAGCCACCTGCAAGGCAGCTGGGAGCTGGGCAGAGCTGGAGGGAGGAATTTAGTGCTGACGAAATGAGCCTTTGGAAGCTGGAGAGGCTGAGGGGGCTGTTCCTCGGCATGAGTGTGCAGGTGTGGGTTGATGGAAGGGACTGAGAGCTCTCTCTGCCCTGGGCTGCCCATGCTTTGCAAGGCTCAGCCGCAGCCCTCCACATGCCCATTCCAGCTTCTTGCCTTTACATTTCATTGCAGCCAGAGAATGAGGCTGTTCTCTGTTATTTCATCTTCTCTCGCCCTCCTGTACCCTCTCAGGGCTGCCCCACTGGCCCTACCTGGGATTAGGGGAGGAAGAGAATCCTGCCTGATATCCCCTGCCTTTCCTGTCACCTTTAAATACGTGCCTTCTCTTCCCTGGCTCACGTGTCCCCCTCGACACAGTGTGTGACAGTGACTTCTGAGGGGCTGTACCTCCAAGAGCTGCTTGGATCCAGGTTTTGGATGCAGTGGCACACTGAGGGCTCACACCCTGTCCCAAGCCTTTGCTGTGGTACCTTACTGGGAAGGACTCTGCTCCCCAAGGAGCACGAGTGCTTCTCAAATAAATAACCACAAATTCCCAGACACCCGTCGTCCTTGCACAGCAGCAAAACAAATATATCCGACGAATTGGGGTGATTAACGGAAAGAAGCTCTACGGCAGAGAACATTTTTCATATAAAACATGACATAGCAATGCCTTAAAAATTACCAGAGAAAGCGGGAAGGGGATGGATCAGTGCAGCCAGCACTGGCTGGGGGGATGCTGGGTGACCCCTGGGTGTGGGGCATGAGCTCCCTCCTCTCACCCATCACGAACTGAGTCTATTTTTATTTGGCCATTATCAGCACTAACAATTCATTATTACAGATACACACGTGATGCTTGTCCTGACTGTAATTAGTTTTCAAAAAAAAGGGATTAAAACCAATAAAATGCACATTATACATCTGGTTTAGTCTGACTTCTTTTTCCATCCCCTTCCTCCTTGTGTGCAGGCAAAGAGCAGCTATTCCTGGCGGGGACGGCTGTGACGGATGGGGCTGCAGGCCAAGGAGAAATGGCAAGCCGAGAGGCTAATGGAGACCCTCACCTCTTCTTCTCTATTAGCCTCCTGCAACTCTGGGTGGTAGCTGCAAACTCAATTAAAACATCTGTACTTTTCCCTTCTCAATTACGGCTCCTTACACTTAAAACCAAACAAATTGAATTGCTTCGCTGCCTCGGGCTGCAAAGGCAGTTTCTGCCAACGAATTTATTATCACCATAAAGCGCAGCTTGATTTATGTTAAAATATTAAAGCAGATCTTTATGATGGAAATAAACACTTTCTGCTGTGATTCTCTCGAAGGACCTCACAAGCAGCGGCGGATTTTGGGGCTTGGGCTGTAAATCTGAGGCCAAACTGGCATCAGGGATGGATTCAGTCTATTACAGCACTTGGAAGAGCAATGGCCAGGGAAAGAAAAAGAAAAACTTCAAGGCTGAGAGGCAGGCTTTAGACAAGGCTTAGGCAAGGCTTGACCATCACCAAGGAGATGTGTGTTCCTGAGGGGATTCAGCTGTTTGAAGGTTTGGGGAAAGTGCTCACCATTTTATCCCTTTGGATGGATTTGGGTGGCAGACCCTGATCTCAGGAGCTGTTAATGTTTTGGGGAAGGGCACCTGCTCCAGGGGCTTGACCGGGGAAGATTTTGTGCCATGGCTTGCCCTGGCAGGAGTCAGGAACCAGGAGGTGGCTGCGCCTGCTGCTCCCTCAGGCATCCTTGAACACAAGGCAGTGACCTGCTGTCCCTCTGCTGGCACTAGCACTTTCCTGGCCTTGAATCTGTTCTGATTTGTGATTTAACCAGCTCCCCCTGCCCCGACTGTCTCGCCAAAGCAGCACCAGCACATCCTTGCCCTTGGAACATCTTTCCAGTGGCTGACCCATGCTGGCCTGCCTTGTTCTCCCTCTCCTCAGCCGGAGAAATAGGGGCAGTGAAAATAATGCCTGCCACAGTGATGTTGGGACTGGCAGAGGCAGGGGGTGAGTTTGGGGGATGCTGCCTGGCCCCCAGCAGTGATCCAGCTGTATTTCTCTCTGCATGGCAGCCCACAGCGGCCTGGGGCGTCCCAGGTGCCAGAGCCGGCTGAATTAAAAAGTGATTGATTAGACAATTTCACCAAAAGAAATAATATCCCTCAGAGGCTGTTAAGCACTAAACTACCCAACCCCTCTTTGGAAAGCCCAGGCAGAGGGTGCTTCCAGGCTGCTGCTTCCCTGCAGGTTTGTCCCTGGTGCACTCAGGGGTGAGGGGATGCTGCAGGAGCAGTCCAGCCCTTCTGTGGTCCTGGAGGGTCACAGATCCCACCTGCTCTGGGCGCCGTTGCCCAGACCGCCTCCTCTCCCACCAGTGCTCAGGTTAGTGTCTGGTACCAGAAATCGGAGAAAACCTGTGCTTTTCCATCCCAATTAGCATGTAAAGATGATTATGCAAATGTCACCAGGGTGGCGGGGGACCTGGGCATTCACATGAGGCAGCCAGGACGGCCCTGGCCATACACTAGGTGCTGACATCCAGCCCCAGGGCCACCTCCTCTGGGAGCACCCCCAGCACCCCATTTGCCCTGTCTCTCGCTGTCCTGAGCCTCCTGCAGCAAAGTCCTTCAATAAAACATGAAGCAGATCCATTTGGCTTCTGCTGAGTCACCAGGGACATCACTAATTAATTTTAAACGTGGGTTGGGGATTTTTGATATTTCCTTTTTGGTTTTCCCTTTTCTGCTCCCTTTTGCTCTCATATCCTCAACCCCAGCTCAAGTTTGGCTGCAGCTGTGTGTGCTGGTTTCCTTGGGCCAGAAAGCCACAATTTGGGGGAAGTTCCCAAGGCCATATTGGAGCCTCCTGGGGACTAGCCTGTCACCCGGGGGGCATCCAGGGAGAGCTGCCTGGGGCAAATGGGTGCCATCTCCTGGGGCAGCCTGGCTGGATCCCCTCGCCTTCAACTGGGTTTATTTATTTATGGCCTTTTTTATACATGGCCTTATTTATACACCAGCACCTCCCTCACTCGCCAGGAGGCTTGGAGGGGCTGCCAAAGCAATTAAGAGACAATTGCGATGATAAATAAGTAAAGGGAATTAAAGCGCCGGCACCAATGTGCAATGGCAGCCAGGCTGGGGGATGGAGGGACCGGCTGGATTTAACCCCAGACAGATGGGTGGATGGATTGACGGACAGATGGATGGACAGACAGACGTTGACAGTGCTTTTGAGCCTGAAATACTCGTGGCCAGGTCCTTTCTGACCTCCCCGAGGCTTTGCAGCAGTCCCCGGGGCAGGGTTGGGTGTTCCGGAGCGGCCCCTGCCATCGTTCCCTTCCCGTTACCAGCCCTGGCTGCTCGGTGGCTGCCAGCAACCCCAACAGCTGCTTTGAAATAGGAAAAAAAAATAAATTATAACGCTTTAGAGCGGCTTCTTGGGGAGCCGTTCATGGAGGCAGGCGATCAGGGAAGAGGGGCTGAGGGTTGGCATCTCCCTGGAACAGCCTGCCACGGGCAGCTTTGTGTAGCCCTGGCACCGCTCTGGGATGGGGCTGGTACGGTCTGGCAAAGGCCTGGCTGATGCCTGGGACCCCGGAGGCTTCAGTTCCCACTTCCCAAAGACCCCCACCCCTGCCCGGGGCTGCCTTTGAGTCACGGCCGCCTCTACCTGCGCCCCAGCCCGGCAGGGAAAGGGCTGTGTCAGACGTACATCAAGAGAAGAATTAAACCCGGCTCATCTATCACAGCTGATTTATGGCTCCATCAGCCCTCGCAAGGTGGGAAGAATTTTTTCCTTTCTCATTCCCCACAGTACACCTTCCCGGGGCTACTGTGCAGAGCCAGAGATCCCTACCAGGCTGCCCTTTGCAGCCGTGGCAGCTCCGCACACTGACCCGAGCCCACGGCCACCAGTGCCCAGCACCCCGAAACCCGAGCAGGGGGCAGGAACGCAGGCTCCAGCGCTCGGCTCCAGCCTCAGCACTGGCTGGCGGCTCCTAATTATCCCTCAGCGCACTTTAATGAGTTGCCATTTTCCTTTGCCTGTCTGCCGCCGGTGGGATGAGCCTGTGCCGGGTCTCAGCAGTAAGGGGACACGAACAGAGAGGGGGTGCGCAGGACCACGAATATCCCCATGATGCAAAGGGCAGCGCCGGGCTCAGCACCAGAGGATGGAAGAAGGGTCCCCAGCCAGCTGAAAATGTCTTTTTAATGACCTGAACATGGCGTTTCGAGTCCCTTTGAATGAAACGAAACGTGACGGCAACACGGCGGCAATGAGTTTGGCGACCCCGATGCCAGCCCTGCCTGTGCGGAGAGCCCGAGCCAGCACGTACCATCCCTCGCCAGGCTCCTCCGACTCCCCCCAAAGCGCACGGGACCCGCCGAGCCGCTTGGAGCATCCCGCTGCCGACGGTGCAGGACCCCGGGAGGCTGGAGCCGGGCCGGGAGCCGCTCGCTGGCCCATGGGGACACGCGGGCAAAGGGCAGGCAGAGGGGTGCGGGCACCCCCCCCCGTTCCCCCCACATCACACCTCCGACTCCAGGCTGGAGACCNGGCTCGCCCCTGGCTCTGCAAGTCCTGGTGACTTTCGGGAAGGCTCCGCGGGAGCAGGGTTGGGGCAGGAAGGGGCTGCTTGCGTCCCGCTGCTTCTCCGCTGCCGAGAGCAGCCGGGGCAGTGTGGCCGAGCCCCCGTGTCCCCCGTCCGCCTGGAGCAGGGGGTTGTTCTGCAGCCGGTTCCCCCGCCCCGNGCCGCGGGCCACCAGCGGGTCCCTCCTGTCCGTGCCCACCGCCCGCAGCAAGGCCAGCTCCCCGCGCCTCCCGCAGTCCCTGCAGCCGCCCTCCCAGCGCCCGCGGCCGCACGGGTGCAGCCCGAGGAGCCCTCGGGGCGGCGGGGACCCCCTCGAGGGGTGCCCGGCGTGGGGGGACAGGCTGGCGTAGGAGTTCAAGCAGGCGTGGGGCGCGCAGGGCGGCGCGGCGGCGGCGCGGGGGTTCTGCCGGCAAGCCTCCCGGTACGACGGCAGCCTGGCCACGGGCGAGCGCGGTGCCAGCCGGGCAGCGGCCTGNGAGGAGAGCCCCGATATGGTTCCCCACCAGCACCTGCTCCCCGTAATCCCCCCCTGGGGAAGTCTTCACCAGGAGGTGAGGGAAACCCGTGAGGGCTTCATCCCCTGCACAGCCACCCCGAAACTTCACGGGGTGTAGCAGGCGGGGGTGCTCGTTTGCCCCTCTCCAGTTCTCCTCCCCGTGCAGCCGGGAGTCCACGGGGATGGGCTGGGGCAGCGGCAGCCCCACGGGAGCACCCTTGGGTGTGTAGGCTCTCCCCAGCCTCTCGGTGGGGTGCGGGCCAGAGGAGGGGGCCCGGTGTGCACCGGTGCTGTTCTGCACCACGAGCTGGGGTGTCCTCAGGGAGAAGGTTGTCTGGAGGCGCTCGCTGTGGTTGCTCCAGTCCTCGATGGTGCGGGTGGCCTGCTCCAGGGAGCCGCCCACGCTGGCCGTTGTCACCATCTCCTTGGCCGCCTGCAGCATCTTCAGCACATTGGCCTGGGCCGAGCTGGCCGTGACATCGGGTGTGGGTGCCCGCCCGGGGCTTCCCAGGGTCTGCACCCCATTGAAGCAGCTGTAGATGCCCTGTGGGAAGAAGCAGAGAGACCCCCACCATCAGCAAGTTCAGGGGGGTCCTGCCCCTACGAGCCCACCCTGCTGAGCCAAGTTCATGCTGCTGAGGCAGAGGTGCCTGACAGCACTGATGTCCCCTCCCCAGCGTGCCCAGTACTGCCAGGATGGGTGACACCATCCTCCATCACCCCTTTCCCCAGGGATGCTAATACAGATGTGGGTCCATTCCCAGGGCTAAACCCTTTCCCCAAAAGCTGGCTTTTCTCCACAAGAACTCACATCAGCACAAACATCTCTAGTCCCTCCCATGTGGGTTGAAAGGACAGTGCCCACCAAGCTGTGGCCAGCTATGACACTGTGTGGGGACATTTGGTTCCTCGAGAGCCCCTGGCAGCATCTCTCACCCTACTGATGGCCAGGAGGAAGTCAAGCTTGTGGGACTTGGGGACGGAGTGACGCAGCTTCCAGTAGACGAGGTGCTCCCAGGCAAAGACCAGCAGGCTCAGCCCCATGGCCACCAGCAGCATGTAGAAAACCCCAGCCATGTTGTCGATGTCCAGCTTGCTGCTCATCACCTCGTTCTTCTCATTCTGGCAGATCCCCGACAGCCAAACCGTCTCCAGCTTCTGGGTCTCACCTGGGGCCAGACATGTACAGGAGTGCAGAGGGTGAAAATCCACTCACAGGAATCATCTTTCCAAGCACATCCCTTGCTCATCCCCACCCCACTGTGGCTGAAGGAGGAGAAAAAGACCCCTAAGCCCCTGGAGCTGGAATAGCCTTGTCCTTGCTGCTGCCATTGGCCTGAGCATCCCACCAGTCACTTGTCCTTCTCCAGGGCCCTGTCCCTTCTCTGTCTCCTATGCGCCAGCCAGCCATGCTTGCTGTCCCCTCCCAGGCTTCTCCTCCTGACCCTTGGCTTTTGTGCATGGCCATCTCCAAGATTTTACAACCCCAAAGGGCATGACCCAAACCCCCCAACATGCAGCTGGAGAGATGCTGCTGCATTTAATATCCCCTGAAAGTTGCTGGTGGAGAAGCCCCTCAGTGGCATCCTGCACAAGCCCTGGCGGCTGCACAGGGTTTGGGGACCAAAGCCCCAGTCCCTGGGTTAATTTTCAGGGTAGGGGTCAAGTGAGGAGGGGGTACCCACCGTCTCCCAGGAACTGGAGCAGGGCTAGGTCAATGGCCCGCTTCCAGTGCGAGTCCTTCTGCAGGGCGATGCCGTAGCCCGTGGTGGCAAACACCTTCCCACTGCCAATGGTCACCAGCTTGCAGCCCTCGTCCTTGCCTGCCATGTAGTTCAGCACCGCCGCGTCGTAGATGAAGGCATCCAGCTTCCTGCCTCACCAACGGGAGGGACAGTGAGAGGGTGGTCTAAAAGCACTTTTTTTGGGGGTTGTGCTTCTCTCAGGGGGGCTCTACCCCTTTCAGATAGCTGTAGACCATCTGGAGGGGGTTGTGTCTTCTTTGGGGGTCCCTGCCCCATCTTGGAGAGCTGTAACCAGAGTTGTGGGGGAAGCACCCAACCTGGGGGGCTGTATCCCATCTGGGGGAGACATATCCCACCTTGGGTGGGCTGCATCCCTTTTGAGGGGAGCTGTATAAAGCTGCACCCCAACTTCCATCCTGTTTGGGGGTCCCATATGCCATGCAGGGAAGCTTCAGAGAGCCATATCCCATTTGGGAGAGATGTATCCAGCCGGGG
>VWZF01004018.1:176308-187720 GCA_013396755.1 Sclerurus mexicanus
CACATCTCACTTGTGGGGGGCTTGTACCCCAGTTGAGGAGTTCCTCCCCTATCTGGGAGGTCCTGCACCCCATTCCAGGGAGCCATAGCTCATTTGGGGGTGCTGTATCCCATTTGGAGGAGCTGTGCCCTAGCTCTGGGAACCATACCCCATTTGGGGGAGCCATACCCTGTTTAGGGGAACCATACCCCATTTTGAGGCTGGTGAGGGCGTCCTCCACAGAGCGCTGGTTGTACTTCACCATGTGGGTGTGCATGTCGGGGTAGTTGCTGCGGATGTTCCTCTCGGTGCTGCCGTTGGGGACGGTGCCGAAGCGGAACGGGGGGTACTGCTCCTGCGGCTTCTGGAACTGCAACGGGGAGCCCCAGGGAGTGGCATCACATGGCATCCATGTCTCTGCCATGTCCCTCCTTCCCACAGCCAGCCCTCTGCCCACCCACTCATGCCCAGCTAGCTGGCAGTGATGTGCAGCAACCCCCACCCGAAAAAGCTTACTATTTTTAGGGATTTTTTAGGATGCCCACCCCAACCATCAGCCCCACCTTCCTGTCACTCAGCCCCGACACAGTGTCGATGTACTGCTCCTGGATCATGAAGGCAGCCAGGTTGGCTGTGTAGCTGGCGAGGAAGATGACGGCAAAGAAGGCCCAGATGAGCACCATGATCTTGCTGGTGGTGCCCTTGGGGTTCTCGATGGGCACTGAGTTGTTGAAGACCAGAGCCCAAAGCAGCCACACTGACTTGCCAATGGTGAAGGTGGGACCTCCAGGCCCTACAAGGACAGGGGACAGAAGAGAGAGCCGTCAGCCCAGCTGGTGATGTGTCCCCCCGACCCAGCTCCCACCTCCCCAACTCACTCTTGGCGCTGGTGAGGTTCTGGTTGTAGCCAACAGGGCTGAAGTACTCGAACACAAAGACGGTGATGGCCACCACAGTGAGGCACATGACAAACATCATGACCCACACAGCTGGGCTGTAAGGCTCTGCAAGGCAAGTGGGGCTCTGTCAGCCCCCTGGGACAGTCCCTGGTCCCCTGGGGACTCCCAGGAGCCCTCCCCGATGGATGTGGCTCATCCTCCTGAATACTGCCCCTCTTTGGGGAGGAGATGGGGGCTGGCAGCACCGTGGCCAAGCAGCTCCACGGGGAATCAGGAGGGAAAGGGGCTGCTTCAGGATGGGAGGTTCCAACCATTCTTCCTGCCTAGACAAAATCAGGCTGTCACCAACAGGGAGATGTTAACGAATTGCTGCCCATCTCC
The DNA here is from genome assembly GCA_013396755.1 of Sclerurus mexicanus. Taxonomy (NCBI): domain Eukaryota; kingdom Metazoa; phylum Chordata; class Aves; order Passeriformes; family Furnariidae; genus Sclerurus; species Sclerurus mexicanus. The sequence continues at coordinate 177,568 of VWZF01004018.1, forward strand.
AGGGTCACTGGCAGGAGACTTTTCCATGCAATCACAGGTTCTCCCCTGTGATGGCTTTGGCCACAGGACTGTGCCTGCATCAGGCACAGGAACAGCCTCCCAGCCCTGCTCAGCCTCTGGAAAAGCCCCCTGTGGACTAGGGTGGGCAGTGAGCATCCCGCCTGCCCAGGATGCTCTGGGATGGAGTGGCAGGAGCAGTGGGGATGCATCCGAGCCGTCAACACGCGGCTGCCGGAGTCCATTTGTCAGCGCGTCCTTCGCTGTCAGGGAGGAGAGGCCTCCCCTGATGGGGATGCGGCTCGTTAGTGCAGAAGCAGGAGACACGGGGACCGCAGACCCTGGCCCTGCCAAACCAGGACAGGATGCTCCATCTGACCCCAGACCCAGTGAAGGTGACCCTGCTTTGGAGGCAGGTCAGACCCACAGTGTGGGGGGGACAGGAGAGGGGGAAAATGTGCCCAGGCTGGTGGTCTCCCACCTCCCATGGCATCCCTGGCACCTGCACCCACCTGCACCCTCCCCACACAGGAGCCCAGCTCCAGCTGAGCTGGGACATCTCTGCTGTGCCCTTGCCGAGAGCCTCAAGCCCTGCCTGAGCACTCAGGCTGAATTTTGTGATGACCTTGGCCAGTCTCCTCCCCTTCCTAGGCTGCAGCTTTGCTGTTTTGAAAGTCATTAAATAAAACTTTTAGCATCGGCGGTTTCCTACGGTGGGCTTAACCGCTGGTTCTGGTGACAGTGGCAGAGACAGGGTCCTCACAGCAGAGCTCTAAGGTGGCAAATCCCCCCACGTCCCCATCCTCCCTCCTCCACACAAAAAACGAAGAGGAAAAAACCACTGAGCCCATTCTCCATCTCCCTGCCTCCATCTCCATAATAAAAGGATTATTCAGGCAGGGAAGGAGGAAGCCCCAAAGCCAGCAGCACAATCTCCTTCCCTTATGACTTAGGCTTTTTTCTTTTCCTTAAAAGTTATTAAAACTGAACAATATTTCCAATTTGTGGGAAGCGTGAGCTGAACCTGCAGACAGACAAGGGGACAGACAGCTCACCCAGGAAGGCGGAGGGGGAGACAGTGCCATTGCTCCTGGCCACCATGACGCTGATGCCGGTCTCCACAAAGGGCACGGAGAAGTCCACGATCTCAGAGCGCTCCTCGTTGATGGTGAGGGAGCCGATGGCCATGTCTGCACGCTTGTAGTACACCTGGAGAAGGGGCAGATGGGCTTGGCATGGGCAGAGGGACAGGCAGAGGGACCCAGACCGCCTGCCCCAGGCATTTCCTCATCTCCAGCATTTCCAACCTTAATTTCTGCCCTTTTAAAAAAAGTATTAGCTTCTTAAGTGATCACTGGCACGAACACAACCTGCTGTGGGGTTGCAAATCTTTGTCTGACTCCTCCTTCAAGGAGCAGCTCATGCCAAGCTGTCTCCTGTCCAGAGTCCCTCCACAGACATTCTGATCCCATCTCCATCAGGAAATCCCCAGGTTAGGGATGAGTGGTGCCCCACAGGGAGGGGTGAGGGGGTGGTCCGAGCCATGCCCAGCCCTACCTCACCAATCATGCCATTCCAGACCCCACGGACAATCTTGCCATGTTTGCCGTTGGTCACCAGGTAGAGGTCATAGGAGAACTTCACTGCCTTGGCCAGCTTCTTCAGGATGTCAATGCAGAAGCCCTTGCAGCACAGCTTGGTGTAGGGATCCACGAGGCCGTCGCCACTGGAACCACACCGGGAAAAATGGCTTGGACCAACCAAAGATGCTCTGAGCACCCTGGGCACCACATGCCCAGGGAACAGTGGCCAAAATTGCGGAGCTCCACCCCCCTGCTCACCTCTGGGAGGAGTTGGTCTGCTTGCGGCAGGGCACCGTGTTGCGCACGCAGACCCCCGTGCTGGGGTCCGTGTTCTCCACGATGACAAAGGGTCTCTCCTCCAGCGTGGCCACTGTCAGGTGCCGGTTATCGACCACGGGCTGCATGAAGGAGCCGTAGCGGGGCCATACCGGGTACTTCATGTGGATGATGCCTTTCTCCCACTTGCCCACCTGCCCCCGAGGGAGAGTACATGGTCACCCTGGTGAGGGACTCTGGGGGTCACACGGGGTCCCACGTCCATCCTCCCCACACCTCTGGGGCTCATTATTCCTGGTGAGCCCCTTATCAGTATCCCTTTCCCCACACACCCATGGACCACAGGGTGAAGTGTTTCCTCCTGGGCCACAAGCATCACACTTGGGTGAGCACAAACCTGGCCAAACTTCACCCCAAATACTTTCATACTAGCAAAAAAACCCTCTGCAGAGCTTGTTTCTGGTCTAGGTGTTTGGTTGCTGCTCTCCGGAGGTGGGCAGCTGCATTTTTGCCTTTTTTTGAACTTGTCAGAGAAATTGCAGAGAAAAACTGACAGTTCCCGGCAGAGCTTTAGTGCCCATCATTGCCACAAAGCCTTGTCATCGGTACTTTTGGTAGCAGCCATGGGATTTGCATGGGACAACCCACCCCAGGGTGGGACTTCAGTCTGTGCATGGCCCCAGGCTCACCCTGCCCAGCCACCCCACAGTGTGCCTGTCCCGAGGGGGCTGGGGGTCCTACCATCTCCCAGAGCCGGTGCTGGTTGAGCGTGATCACCACCATGGTGGGCCTGACCAGGTAACCACCTTCATTGAAGGAGAAGTCACTGTGCTCCCACGTCACATTGAGGAGGTGCCTGGTGGGACACAGAGCCTGTAAGCCCCTGGTTGTGCAGCCCACCCACAAACAGCCCTCCTCCCTCTCCTCCTCCTCTTCCTCCAGCTTCAGACGGGCTTCCACGGGTCGCATGGAGAGGTGTGGGGCTGAAAGCTGGGGACCAGGTTTAGCCCCCACTCAAGAGCCAGAGGGTAGCTGGAGAAAGCTCTGCCAACAAGGAGGGACCAAGGATGGCCCACTGCAGGGCTGAGGATGCACAGGCTGCCACAGCAACCCTGAGATGCCACCTCTGTACTGCAAAGCAGAGCTGTGAAAGCCCCCTGTGCGCCCTGAGGCTCCCAAGCTGCAGGGAAGCATGGGAAAAGGCAAGGGCTGCTCTGGACAGATACTCCAGGAGAAAGCCAACCAAGAGACATGGACCACCAGCTGCAGCCCACAGGGAGCATCACCCCCCCTGCCCGCCAGCTCCATCCCCCTCCTCCCCTGGCACTTCCCTCTCCATTTCCCCGTTCCCCCCATTTCTCACCCATCCCAGGGTGGCTCACCGGTAGAAGCTTGTGTTGGTGGCAGTGGCCCTGGCGGGGGTCCAGCAGTCCCGCCCCACCTCCGGGAGGTAGCCATGGGCACGGAAGAAGCTGGCTGCCCCCATGGCAATGATGGCCACCCCATCCCGCACCTTCTGCCGCAGGCTCAGCTTCCAGCTCTCCGTCACCACGCTGATGAGGCCGACAGGGAAGGAGGCGGGTGGCACCTCCATGTTGCCCACTGTCAGGCTGGGCACGATCCAAACATATCCAGGGCCCACAAGGCCGGCTTGTTCTGCCATGGAGAAGAGGTACTCGGCCTCCTCCCGTGAGCAGTACACGATGAGGACCTGGGCATCAATCTGCCGCAGGAGCCGCTGCGTCCTGGAGCTGCTCTGCTCCTGGCTCATCTCAAAGGTGAGCACCTCCTGCAGCTCCCAGCCAAAGTAGCTGGCATCCGTGAAGGAGCGGATGATGTCCAGGAAGATGTTGTAGCCCGGGTGGAGGCTGGTGATGACAGCGAAGGAGCCCCAGTCGTACTCCTCTAACACCTTGAAGATCACCTGGATTTGCTGCTCGATAGAGACACCCAACTGCAGGAAAGCTGATCCGGGCTCCTGCAGGAGGAGAAGGGGTCAGGGGATGCTCTGGCACTGCGATCCAGAGCTCTCGCACCTGTGCAAGCCTCCTTAAATTTGCCATCATGAAGAGTTCAAGGGTGCCACAAACTGGTGTGGTCCATGGGCTGGAGACACCCAAAACTGGACTGATGCACCTCCAAGGAAGCTCATCCCATGCAAAGGGTCAAGTCCTGCGGCCTCACATTTGTTTTTCAGCTTATTGACCAAAAATTCATCCATCCTCCAAAGGAGATCAACAATTTCTCCTTAAACCAGGAGAAGAAGGTGGGCAAGAGCTGTGCCAGGAGCATAAATCCCATCCGGGCTCCAACTCACTACCTGCGGCTGAAGCCTGTGCAGCTCCTTCCCTCCCGCCCCACCTCCCCGGCCATCTGGCCTCTCATTAGCAAACCTTAATTGATCTGATTCTGTCTTAAATGATTCAGCGAATGGCATTTGCCGAAGGTCACGTGCAGGCATCAGGGTTTTGCCACCCAGACCCTCTCCACCTCCAGAGAAGTAGTTTGGGGTGAGACCCAGGGAGTCACAGACAGAAAGCAGGAGCTGCTGGGGACTTTGGACCCGTGGGAGGAGGAGGTTGAGCCTTCAGACAGGTCCCTCCACTGAGACCAAAATATCCAAACCTTGGAGAAAAACACCCAGATCGCAGCAAACCCTGGCTGATTTTCAGTTGCTTGGGGCTCCACCTGAGCCCTCTGCACTCACCTGAATGCTCTGCGCCCCCACAAGTCCACTGCACCCACTGCCACCCACCCTCAGCAACCAGCAGCTCGAGGCGGTCCAGGAGCACCAGTGGTGCAGTCGGGGCTGCAGGGGTGCCATCCAGGGGGGTTGGACCCCAAACCACTGTGCAAGCAGAGCACAAAAAACGTGCCCTGAGGAAGGGCAGGTCTTCAGCTACAGGAAAGAGCAAGCACTGAGACCCCTCCAGGCTGGGCAGGGTGGGACAAGCAGCCCTGAGGACATAACCCAAATCTCCTTGCCACGGCCCATCACCACATGCCCAGCACCCTCCCCGCCACCAGCACTTCCCAGCAGGCAGGTGACAGTGACTGACAGTGTCTGACGCCAGTGAGGAGCAGAGAAGCCAAAAATCCTGTTTCAGCCGTGGTGCACCTGAGATTGCTGCCGCAGCTGAGTGAGGCTCCTTTGTGCTGCCCACCTGGCCATTTCAAGGCTAGATCTGGCCCTGGCAGGGCAGGAGGAGGATGGGGTCATGAAAATCCTGTCACCGACCCAGTAGCCCCAGTGCCATCAACGCAGCACCCCATGGTGGACAGAGGCAGGAGGAGATGGGACACAGCACACCAAGGAAGGTCCCTCCACAGGGCACTGAGGTCTTCTCCCATGTCCCATCAACAAAGTCCCTCCTTGAAGTCCCCACCATCCCCCACCACCTCAGTTGGCCTCAATGCCACAGCCACTGCCTATTGCTGTTAATGATCCCACATGCTGCAGCACAGCACCTCCTCTGCCCTTCCACCTTCCACATCCCTTATCTACCCCTCTCCAATAATTCCTCATTTCTCTCATCCCCCCTGGAAATAACCCCCAATGAGTGCCTCACCTTTGGGGTCAGGACCACGGCAGACCCCCCGCTGATGCTGATGACGGGGACCTGGGTCTGGGAGGAGATGAAGTCAAGGATCTGGGCCACGGCCTCCGTGCCCACGTTGTCCTCAAAGACGATGCCGTGGATCTTGTGGCTGGCGAGGATGTCGCAGATCTGGGTGAGGAGGGTGCTGGGGTTGGTGTTGTTGACGATGACGGTGATGGGGTGGATTTCCAGGGGCATGTCCAGGAAGCTCTGGGGGCTCAGGCGGGAGCGGATGTGCAGGGGGTAGGACGTGCCCCCAAACACCACGGCCACGTTGACCACCGGCTCCTCAGGGCCCGGCAGCAGGAGGTCCGTGAAGGCAGCCGAGCAGCCCAGCACCATCGACAGTAGCAGAGTGTGCGCTGGCGCTCTGCCCATGTCCACCGCCGCGTCCCTGCCGGCACAGGACACAGCCCCTCGCATCCAGCTGCGCACCAGGACCCCCACCCCACTCACCCCACCACTCACCCCAGCCCTCCCCACTGCCCTGGAGCATCACCAGTGTGTGTTGACCCCAGGAAAAGAGGGGACGCGCGTCCCTTGGACACTGGGTCTGGTGAAGGAATGACCGCAAGGTTGTATTCACCACCCTCTGTACAGCCCAGTGTCATGTGCCTTGTCTCCAGTCCTATCAACCATTAAGCCTTCACAGATGGTCCCCTCTTCCCACCACCACCTACTCCCCAACCCACCAGCAGTGTCCCCCTCCCATTGCTTTCCCACCCTATCCAAAAGCTACCACTACTAAAATGGTCCATATTGTCCCTTATGCCAGGGACAGGCACACAGCAGCAAGAGGTGACACGAGGGGCTGGCATCTCCCTGGTGCCTCTCTCTGTGATGGACAGCCACCTTCAACATTTAAAGGCTTTGCCCTTGAGGGAGGGTTCAGCTCTTCACCCCCCCATATTGTTGAGATTTTGCAAACCACACAGTCACTGGGGCAGCTGGTCCCCTGCCTGTCCCCCTGCCTGTCTCCTGCCTCACCCTACCTCAGCCCCTTCTCTGACACAAAATCCCAACCAAAGCACCCATCTGGCTCCTTATTTCCAAGTTTCCCCCCTAGACAACATCTTTCAGCTTTCCTCCTTCCCACCTTTACACTCAGCATGTGCCCGCTGCAGTCACTGCCCACCTGACTGGGACACCCACTGCACTGCGTCTCTGCCCGCTGCACCCCAAATCGAGGCTCTCAGGGGCTCTTGGAGCACCTCTTCCCTGCCAGGTCCCCAATTCCTAACTGCCAGTGGGTGCCCACGCTGCAGCAGGCAGGGTGACAGTCCCCCAAGGGGGGCACATCTCTGCCTACAGCAATGCACCTCCACACTGGAGCTCAACCCTTCCTCGGAGCCCCCCAGCAAAACCAACCCCTTCCCTGGAGCCTGCAGGCAAAATCAACCCCCAGCCAGGGGCATCCAAGCCCCTCTGTGCCTCATTTTCCCCAGGACTGCTGCCTCAGTGCCACACTGGGCAGTGGGGAAGGAGACAAGCTGCCCTGCACGGTGGCACCAGCCACGCGCCGGTGTCACTCCATGCAGCAAGGTGCCAGCTGGTGCTCGGAAACGTCACTTGCAATTAAAAGCTGCTGTTGCTTAACATGTCCCCAGCACAGCCAGAGAAGCCTCTCGCTGAGCGAGTCCTGGATGGTTTTGGGTTCTAAGCTGCCCCATGGACCTGCACCCCAACACCCCGCTGTGCTGCAGTGACAGAAAAACCCTCGGCACGCTGCAAAATCACTGCTGGCACGTTGGACTGAAAACGCAGGAAATAAACCCAACGACTGCCTGGCTGGGCACCTTGCAGGAGCTGCTCAGTGTGGATTTGAGCACCTCCGGAGGGACAGGGAACACAACCCCCACACTTCCCTCCTGTACCCCATGGGTACCGGCAAGGCTCGGGCACCTGTCTGGGCACTGGTGCTCACCAGGCAGCATCTCTCTCAGCCAGATGAGCTTCAGCAGGCGATCATCCACCCCCAGCACCCACCATCACCCAGGGGGTTCACTGCGTCCTCCACCCCACTGCACATCGCAGCCGGCCGAGCCGCAGGAGCCACTGATGGCCTCAGCCAGGGCCCCTTGGCCAGAGAGGGCAGCAGGTGAGTCATGCCATGCTGGCAGCATCCCACACTCTGGCATGGCCAGCTCAGTGGCGGGGCAGCCTGCACTGCCTGCTTCTCACTGCGAATTCCCAAGTATTTTTAGTCCCGTGATAAATAATTCATTGGGAATCCGGCATCAGCTACCCGAGCAGAGAGGAAGGGGAGCAACACGCCACCCAAAACAAACAGAATTGCTCTCCCAGCAGCACTGTCCGTCTGAGCCCTCCTCAAGGACATTTAAATATACTCTGGGCCCTCATGGTGACTGATTGGGTTTGCTCCTGCCAGCCCTGGCACTATACCCATCCCAGGCCGTTATCCTCCTCTTCCTCAACCCATCTCTTCCCAGTGCTTAGGAACCTCTTCTAGCACCAAATAATATAGGCACAGACCAATGAATGCCTCTTGCAATGTCAAGCTCTGTCACCAAAGGGGTTGCCCTGCTCCTGGCTGTCAGAGGGGACAGGTTTGAGGAATCTGGTTGCTCACGGACCAAGCCGCAGGTGGAAAGCATCCCCACCCCTCACAGCTGGAGCACCATGGCAGTGGCAGAGGGGAGGTGGTCATGGGCACATCACATCATTCAGACAGCGCTGAGGCAACCAGGGGAATGAATTTCCACCCTTCCCAGGAATCTGGTGCCACCAGCCAGAGCCAAGCTGCTCACCACAGCCCTTCGTGGAGAAGGATGGAGGGATTTAGGGCAGAGAACCCGCGGCTGGCAAGGGCTCCTTGTGCAGGTCGGAGCCAGGACTGCTCCAAAATGGCTGGATTTGGGAGGCAAAGGGCAGCCAGCTCCACCCGCCCAGCCAACACCGTGTGTTTCCAGCCTGTTTTATCTATGACTGAGCTAGAGGGGTGCAAGAAAATGTGGGGGTTTTGGAGGGAGGGATGGCAGATTGCAGGGAAGTGGTGGAGGCTAAGGAGGAATTGAGCCCATCCCTGAGCTACTGCCAGAGCTGGGGCTGCTCTTGGGCTCAGCACAGTACACAGAGCCCCCCCAGACTTTAAAGAAAATTCGTATTTTCCAACCCACAGTAGCAAGCACTGTGGAATTGCTCCCTTGGGAAAAGACCTTCCCAAAAGGGAAGTTTTCCAGCTGGGTGAAGGGCTATTGGCCAGGCTGGGGAAGGAGGAAGGTGGCTGTGGCCAAGAGCCTGAGAAGGGTAATACCACCTCCTGGCAGGGACCTCCCTCCCCAGGAACCAGAGGACACCACAGAGCTGCTCAGTGGCTTTGGCACTTGTTTCCTGTTGCTTTGGGGCAGTTTTGTTCAGGTTAACCCCCTTCATAAGCACAACTTTACCTGGTGCACCAAACTCCCAAAAACCTCCTGCTAAAGGCAGTGATAGAACCCTTATCTCTCACCAGCCTCTGAAATGTCATTTTAATGCAACAGGGAAAGTTTGTTCCTAATTTTAAAGCTTCTTTTTGCCCTCCCTCCCTCCCCTGGTGTGAGAGGGGGAGAACTCATGCAGATATTTTGACCTCAGGAAAGAGAGAAATAAAATCCCGAAATGCAAAATATCACTCAGGAAAGAGAAACCTTATCCCCCAAAAAAGAGCCTCCGAGACTAAAATCAGAGTGAAAGCGAAGCCTGCGCCAGGGGATGGGGAAATGCTGCCGATGGACGGAAAGGACAGAGCAAACCTGAACCTGGCGGGAGCCAGGAGGGAAGGAGAGGGGACACAAGAGAGGGCACCGGGATGTGCCAGGGTTTGTCATTGCCCTGATGAGAAAATCTTTGTGGAGCCCCCAGAAGCAGAGAAAGCAGCAAAACCTCCCCAAAGCGTCACTGTCCCTGAACCCATGCAGGGGCGGATGACTCGGGAGGGAGAAGAACTGGCAGCCCCCTGCAAGCACCGTCTCCTTTCAACCTTCATCCGCCACCACTCAGCATCACCCTCCTCTTCCTCATCACCCTCCCCTTCCTCGCCCGCACCTCCGACAGCAACTGTTGCGGGCCGGGGGCTGCGAGCCGGGCCGATGGCGAGGGCCCCGCACACGCACGCACCCAAACGCAGCTTAAAAAGGTCGAATATGGATTAACCAAAAATAAACGCCAAGTGTCCTGCCTGACTCTGGGTTACGCAAGGTGGCAGGGGAGGGGGGGACGACACACAGGGCTGGTGGCATCTAGGGAGGTCTCCCCAATTTTTCGTGCCTCCCACTCCCCCAAATGCCCCCCAGCACAGCGCCCAGGATTAAGGCTCATCCCGTGCCCGGGATGGGGAGCGGGAGCTCTGGGGTTGCGGGGAGATGCCGAGGTAGGGAGAGATGGCCAGGGACAACCCCTCACCCGAAAATAAACAACCCCCACCCCATCCCTAAAAGTTGCTGGCGGCGGTGGCGGGGCGGCAGCGGAGTCCGTCGGGCCCCGGTCGCCCCCCAGCCCGCCCGGTACTTACGGGACCGCCGCTGCTCGGCGCCTACATGCCCCGCGGCTGCGGCGGGGCTCGTCCCACCGGGGGCTCTGCTCTTCCCAACCCTCTCCTGCTGCGGGGTAGCCCCCCGGGGCGGGCTCGGCCCCCGCCGCGGCTGGCGGGGGGCTCCGGCGGCCGCCGTCGGTCCCGGCTCGTCCTTGGCGGCGGCGGCT
>VWZF01004018.1:189360-287236 GCA_013396755.1 Sclerurus mexicanus
CAAAGCCCCCGCAGGCAGTAGCATCCTCCAGCTGTCGCCAGGGCCAGTATTAAAGCATCAGCTGATCCCGCGGCACTGGTTTAGAGTAAACCAGACTGGTGGGGGGGAAGAGGGGGGACATCCAGCAAAGGAAAGGAGGAGACAGGCAGGGAGCCCTGCTAGGGTCCCCTCGTCCCACTCTGCCCCAAAAAGAGCCGATGGCTGGAGGCAGGGGGGACCATGGCTCTGGTAGGACCTGTTAGGGGTTAGAGCCCAACTCAGGCCTCACCAGGGGGGCAGCTGCTCCAAAACCTCCCCGTGCCCTGGCTCAGAGCCACTAAAATGCTTGGCATCACCCAGAGAGCACCTGCCACTCCGACAGAGGCAGGAGCCAGCAGCACCTGTGCCCAGGCGCTGCACTTCTGCCTTCCCCAGGGGCTGGTGCCTGGCTTGGGGACAGGACCACCCACAAGTGCTATTGGGTGGCTGCCACCCAACCTGGCACTGCAGCGACCTGCAACAGCATCCCTGTAGCTGCTGGGCCTGGAAAGATCATTTCCAGAGAGGTTTCAACCTGCCTAAAGAACCTGCTATCTGTGTTTAGACATGAGCTGCCTGATGCAGGACCTGCCCCCACCATCCCTGGTCCCTGAGGCAGCTTGGCCACCTTCTGCCCAGGTGCTGTGGGTGTCCTCAGGGCACCTCGGGAGTGGAAGAGATGCAAAAAGTCATGAGGAAAGGGAAAAATGCATTTAGAGCTATATTTTAATCCCTGTAAAAGTTGCACCCGCTCTCTCTGCAGGAGAGCTCAGCCAGACCTCTGAGGCTGCTGCAGTGCAGGGGCTCGGGGCAATGGGAGACTGGGATCTGGCTCCCCTGCCTTGGATACCTGTTGGCCACATCCTATTGCCTCAGCCTCAGGCCACTGCCACTGCCTGGTTGTGGCAGCACTGCCTCTCTCTTGCCCAAGAAGAGATTTAAGGGTTGGCAACAGGTCCTCGATGCCTCAAATCCTTCTCCTGGAACAACAAAAGGGCTGATCTTGGGTTTAACATTGAAAGTGACAGCGGCTGCATTTAAACCCTTCTGTTGCCGTCATGGTCCAGTGTGAAAGGGCCTGGAGGACCAGCTTTCCAGGAACCTGGTCTGTTGGGGGTGACACAGAAACACCGAGCTGGTTCCATGCCCATATTGCTCCCCCAGCAGCTGGCACCTCATTTATCCCTCCCAGTACTCGCTGCTCCTCAGGCTGGATCCCTTGAAGGGTCTTGGCTCCCAACTATTTCAGCCCCCATGATGTTTCATGGGGAAAATATTTCCCAGCAGAATTTGCAGGTGGGACAAGGAGGGCAATAGCAACTCCTTACCTGGGACAGTATCTCCCATCACACTCATGATCCCCCAGCATCTCCATCCCATGGGACATTTAATCCCCATCACAGCAAAAACCCCACATGTGAGACAGTCAAAGCCAGGTCTGGTGCACAGCTGGACACATCTGGAGGGTGTCTGCAGTGGGGACAAGCAGAGAAGGGCAAGGACCAGTGGTGACACACATGCCAAGCTCCCCCAGCCCGGCAAGTCCTCTCCACTGGGAATCAAACCCAGCTAAAGCACTTGCCAGCAGCTCCCAGTAAGCAAGCTGCTGCACTGAGAGCCCAACCCCAGGTTTGCAGTTTTACTGACAAAGCCCTTCACTGTCTTAAAAGAAAAAACTCACAATGTTTTTCTGGGGGAAAATGCAGCAAATCCCCAAATCCAACCAGCTGATGGGTCTAGGCCACCAGACATGATGCAGCTTGTGGGGGCTGTTCTGCAGCCATCAAAATACATTATTTGTGCATTTCAACACCTGGAGTCCTTTTTACATTTTAAAAAAGTGCCCTGATGGCTACAAAGGTTAAGGTTGAAACAAAAGCACCAATGGCAACCCAAGATGATGCCCACAACTCCAGGAGATGCAACTGGACTTTTCCTCTGACTACCTCAGTCCCTTAATACCACCTTCTCCTAGGATGCTGTGCCCTCTTTGCCCAGCTTTCTGGGTTGGATGGGGATAACAGAGGAATAAAATTGCCTTTCTCACCTTCATCCTCCTCCTCCCCACTGCTGCAATGGTGCCCCAGCGCAGGACCCCCAGCATTCCAGCTGGTCCCTCAAACACAGCACAACCCCGACAAAAGGGAGCTCAGCCAGCTTCTCCATCACCTCATTACCTTTCCCTGGTGTCTTCTCTTGCAGGAGGCTCTGTAAACAGGTTGATAAGTGCAAGGTGCCATGCTCCAACAGCTCCTGGTGTGCAGCCACCTCCTGCAGGGAAGAGCCTGCTGGCAGCCAGGCCAGGGGAGCGAGGGGGCTGTGGAAGGGCTGTGTTGGGAGCCTGATGTTAGTCCAGCTTTGCACAGACCCATCCAGGCAAACACCAGCTCTGCAGGGTGAGAGCCAATGTTCTCCTGTTTGTAGGAGAAAAATCAGCTGAGGGTTTTTTAACCCACGTGCATCCTAAACCAGGACTTTGGGAAGGAGAGGACCTGGATCTGTGCACTGTCGGCACAAAGCCAGAGCTGTCCCTGGAAAGGCAGGGTGGTATCTGGGTGACACAGCCTGCTTGGGGTGTTCCCACAGGCACCTGCATCCTGCTAATGTCATCCAACGTTGGACAGGACAAACACAGCACCAGGCCCTCAGGTCCTCCTGTCTGAACTGAATCTTGCAGGTCACACTTGTGACTCGTGAGATTTGGCCTATACCGAGTCCTAATCCTGCACTCATCCCGGTCCTGCATCCATCCCCATCCTGCCTGTTGGCTGCCAACTTCACCTTCCCCAGAAGTGCAGCCAAAAATCATGAAGGTCTGAGCCCAGCTCCTCCTACTCCCGGGCACTCACCTGTCCCTGTCCCTCTGGGTTTCATTTAAAAAGTAAACACAGGTGTAGACCAGCTTCTCTCACCCTGTGCTGCCTTCAGCTCCCAGGACCACACCACCATCCCCACCTCCCCTGCCTGCTCCATCCCATAGGGAATGCAGGGCTGTGGTGCTTAAACAACCACACGGAGCTGTCCAGTATCTTTGATCCCGGCAGCCATAAAAACAGTGGAGGCAGAGAGTGGAGCAAGGAGAAGGGTGGGACAGAGACCACGGGCATGGTGCATGTCTGGCATAGATGAGGCACAGTTCCAATCTGGCACAGCTCCGCTCTCCTGTCACCACGTCCTACCCTCGAATAATTAACGAACAAAAATAAACAGGGATGGTTTCATCCCTGCAGGGATAATTCCTCCCCCTGGGGTGGTGTGTGCCTGCAGGGCTGCCCCAGAGGTTGGGGATAAGGCAGACAAAGCTGCTGGAAATGGAAATTTCCCAGGAAGGGAGGAAGTTACTTCTCTCTGGGGTGTAATCAGCCATAGCCCTACAACAACTTTATTTGCTGCTATCATATTCCTAAATAAGTCCTGGAAGCAGCTGCTGGAAGTTTACATCTCCTTCACCTCTGCCCCCCTCTTGACCTTGGGCTCATGCAGTTCCAATTTCTGAAGTAATTCATCCCAAGGAGAGGGAAAACTTCTGGACTTGCAGCACCACTATCTGCCTCAGCACAGCCCTCTGACCACCAGCAAGACTTTGGCGAGTGCAGAACCCTAGGAAGGTTGGATCTCTAAGACTTGGAATAGAAACTGTGAGCCTCTGATGGATCTGGAGCCAAGGATGTGCTTGGGGTGAAGGGGTGATGTTGTGCCAGGAGGGAAGTGGCTCTCTGGGCACAGTGGGGCTCGTAACCCACTCCAGTGACCCAGAGATTGGTACCCCAACCTGTTCTTCATCCCTGCCTGGCACTGGGGATGGACCTGGAGGGAAGAGCGCACGAGGTACGGTAAGAACATGCCTGGGAGAGCAAGTGGCAAGGGTGGGCAGAGGCGGGGGCCGATGCCGTGCTCAGCCGGAACGCTGAAGTCAGCACTCTCCGGAGCCATCTGTTCCCGGCGAAGCCCCGGCGCAGACGGATTCGCCCCGGCCCCCGGCAGCGGGTGCCGCAATTCGGTGATGCATGCGGCGAGGGATCGGCGCAAAGCCGGACACCGCCTCTGCGCAGCACTAACTCCGGGGACGGGGCTGGAAAATCGTGTATTAGCCACGCCGGGGAAAAGCCTTTTCAACCATTTTTCTGGTCGCGTGAGCTGGCTTTTAAGCAGCAACACAGCCCCTCGCTGCCGGGCCAGAGATGCAACTCAAACTGGTTTTCCCCCTATTCCAGAGCACAGGAAACCTCTTGCTTCATGGGCTCTAAGTGACCGATGGAAAAGGCCGAGTTCAGCAAAACAGCCTACTAGTAAAGCCAGCGGGAGCTCTGCACTTGTCTTCTGGGAGTAACTGGAAAATGCAGCATCAACAGGAGCTTCTGGGGTGTCTCAGACTTGCTACTCCCCTGGATTACTCCAAGGCAGGAGCCCCAGGGCAGCAAAGAGCTTGCCCGCACAGTCTTCAGACTAGGGAAACTGAGGCACGGCAGAGCAAAGCAGTAAGAGGAGGTTGCAAAGACTGCACTGAAACTGTGCCATCACCCTACGGCGTGACAAGCTCTCTGCCCCATATCCAGCCTGGCTGCCTTGCAGAGCAGCAGCCAGCCAGCAAGGAGAACGTGGGGCAGGGAGCCACAGGAAAGCACTGCGCGGCCACGTCCGGCTGCTCTCGAGGCCATCGCTCACCAGATGCTGAGCTCCACCAGCTTTGTGCAGCCTCATTAAAGCTAAGCTGAGCCATAACTCATCCGAGCAGGGCAGCCTACATGAAAAGCTGGCAGCGACGACTTTTCAGCGTTTCAGGCCTCTTTCCAACAGGAGTCAGATGTCACTCAGAGCATCGCCTTCCCAGCTTATCTGCGTCGGAAAAAAGGCCTTGGAGCAGCTTCTCTGGCAGCTCAGGAGAGCGGAGGGTGAGGGGGTGGCTGCCTGGCAGGGCTACCCCCCTCTCCCCTGGACCACCGCGGTGGGGACATACATGGAGCAAACACAAGGTTATTCATGCCTGAAAGCAGACCCCGAATGCGAGCGGGAGCCTGCGAGGGGTCCCCCCCCGGCTGCCCGGAGCCCCAGCAGCAGCAGGAGAACTGGGACCCCCCAGCCCCGGAGGTGCCAGGTCACCCCTCCATCCCCGTTCAGCCTCCCCGCTCCCCGGCACGGGCTCCCAGCGCCACCTAACGACACGGGCCGGGGACAAGGACCTTCCCGGGAAAACCGGACGCATCCCGGCCCCTCGAGAGAACGATGGAGAGCAGGGAGGCAGGAGGCAGCAGGACACCTGGCTGGGACACCTGGGGGCACAGGCAGCAGAGGAGGGAGGAGCTGGAGGTTTTGAATAATGATTTATATGATCGCAGTGGTCCTTCCTCTGCTCATGAGGCTCAGTCCCCTATCCCTGCCCTTCGCTGACATTCATCATCCCATGGTTTTCCCTCAGCCCAGCATTAATCCCAGGGCCCTGGCCAAGTCCAGGGTTGAGCAAGGTCACTGAACTCAGCAAGGACAGACACTCCCCTTAATCTGTTATCACAGCCCAAAAACTACCCTGAAGCATCCTCAGTTTGGGAGCAGCCACTCGCCCTGCTCAGCAGGAGCACAGTGGGGTTTATCACGGCTACAAAAGCACCCTGACATCAACATTCAAGGCAACATGGAAGAAAACCCTGGGGATGAGCTGGCTCATCTCTTCCCAAACCCTTCACATTTGATGCAGCCACAACAACCACTTTGCCATCGTGTTTCTGGCCGTGCTGCCAACCCAAGTGGCTGCTCCCTGCACTGGGTGCAGCCCCCTCACCTCCACACCCCCTTCCCAAAGCTCTGATTCTCAAAACCCAAAGCTGATGTAATCTCCCACTCAAGAGTTCAGCATTAAGGCTGCATCAGGCATGAGACGTAACAAGAGCCACATCACAACAAGCAGCTGTTCCACAAAAGCTTTATTGCTCGTTTGCGTACGAGTTCCCAGTATCACATTTCGCAAGTTCCTTAATGAGCTTGCAAATGAGATTTAAATAGAAAATGATGGGAGAGAAAAAAAAAAAAAGGAAAAAATAGAAGTCAGAGATCTCCCTCCTTAAGGCTGGGACAGAGATGGGGTTGGAGTACAGTGCCCCATGGGCAGGTCCTCTGCCATGGGAGAGGGCTGGGCTGAGATGGAGGTTGTGTGTGGACAAAACACCAATGGCTGCCCTGGCTCAATTTACCCTCTGCTTCCATCACAGAGCCACTGTCACTATTTACACAGGTCAGAGAGGAGGGGTTGCAATCCTGCAGCACTCTGGCAGGGAGCAGGGGGGGTTGGGGACAGCCAGGGAAGGGGGCCCCACTGACGCTGTCTCTGCACCACGGATAAAGAGGAGATTACAGCTCACGGCTTGTAATCTGGCTTAAGACCTGACACCGTCACCGTAGGCAATCTGGGCTAAGAGAAGCGTTTAATAAGCTTTGAAACACACAGGCCAAAAAAATAACCCCACCAGTGAACAGAGTGAAAGGGCTCAAGGCACTGCTTGCACCAGTCAGCAGTGGCAGGTACTGAGGGACACAGGATCCCCCATGATCCGGAACAAGGCAATTACATGCTTGTTATCCCAATCCACCCCATCAGACAGAACCCAGGCTCTGCTGGAGTTTAACTGTGGGAGGCAGAAAGCAAATTAATGCCCTTTTCTGCCTGCACAGAGCTAGCAACAATTGGAGAGCACACAGTCCCTCTCTCTGCAGAGCTGCCTTGCCTTGGGACATGTCACAGGAGCCGTGGTGCTGGGCTGGCTGCTCCCAGGGTAAGGCAGTCACAGACAAAAAAGCCAGACTCAAGCAGCAGGTCCAATTTGGCTTCCCTGGAAGGGTTTATTTAAAAAACAATTATTATTAAAAGATGCCTGCTCTGGCACAAATTACAAGGCAACAAAACCATTCGGCTTGTGGCTGAAAGGGGAGGCAGCATGACACAGGGAAGCTTCTCCATGAGGCTTGCCCTGGGGAAAGTGGCTGGCAGGACTCTTTCAGGTGTACACACACCTCCCCACACCTGCACTGCCTGATTCACTAATGCTCCAAGGACACAAAGGACAAGAGTCACCCCCAGGAATGGCAGGTGGCTGCAGGGATGCAGGGCCAGCCAGCAGCCTCACGTCTGGAGACGTTCCTTCTGGGAATCCAGAGTTCATCGTAACAGAGAGGCTTCAGTGTCACCTCTCCAGAGTGGCCAGCAGCCCTGGGCACAAGCCCTGTGCTGCCAGGCTCTGCTCGTGACCCGCTGGTGTTGCCCCAGGTCGGTACCACTGGAGCAGTGCCACGTTCCCACCACTGCTGCCCTAGTGACCGATGAGCCGCAGCATCTCCGCAGGATCCACGATCTTCTCTCGGGGTTTGCCAGCAGCTTTGCCTCTTGCCACTTCAGCAGCATCTATCTTCTCCCAGTCCGAGAAGGAAACAGGACGGACCCCTGGGGTGACGGAGACAGATGGGAGAGAGGACTTAGCCAGGTGAAAAAAAGCTCAGCCTCACCTCCCCATTGGCAGGGACCTGATGTACCAGCAAATCTGCCCTTTTCTGACCTCAATCTCACAGAGGAGAAACAATTTCTAATGCTGTGAGGAGAGGGATGGCAGGTTCCAGTCAACTTGGATCAGTCAGACCTTTGTGAGCCGTAACAGCAAGCACGGAACCACCTCAGGGGACAAAATGCTTCCAGTTCACTATTAAACCTCAGCCAGTTTAAGAGGCAAAACACACACACACGCTTTAATTGAATGTCTTTAAACACAGCTACAGCAAATTACTCTCCTGGGCATTTTAATCTTTTCCGTAACTTGCTTGGAAGGATTACTAGGAAAACCACTCAAGAGCAATAGCTCACTGTCTCGGCAGCTGACAGTGACATTTTACCCAAGGTCTGTGCTGCTTTTAATGGCCCTTCCCAGAAAGTGGTCATTAACCTTAGCAATGACACAGTTTGAGGGAATTCAAATCCTGCTCTCCCTGGGCTTTGGAATATCGAAGCAGCAGCAAAACATTCCCATGGTTCAGATTCTGCTCCCGTAAGTGGCTCACAGGATTGCTGCTCCAGGATACCCAGATCCAGGAGGAGTTTGGCTGTGCTGTACCTTCCCGCTGGCTGCTACAGCAGCTCACCCACCCCACACTGACCTCGGCTGCGCAGGATGCTCTCCACAGCCCCAAAGCCTTCTCTGGAAGGGGACATGTCCAGCACACCCCCCTGAAGATCCTCCAGCACAGACTGGGCAGTGTCAAAGCTGTCGTTCATGGTGGTGATGATCACGCCCGTGGGTCCTCTCTTCACCCACCCACTGCAGTACAGACCTGCAAGGGCACATGGAGCAGCCAAGCTCAGGTCAGCATGTGGTCGTGGACCATCCTGGCTGCAAGTCCTTGCCATGTTCCCACCTTGGATGGTGCTGTCACAGGAATTTGTGTACATGCAGACAGGCACTAAGCATTCATACAGGCTGTGTCGCTTTAGTAACAGGATCCAAACCCACCCTGTGCAAAACCAGACACCCCTAATGCAAGCTGAGGATGGGCCAGCTCTTAACCCCTGATAGAGGCAGCTCATTTCCTCAGTTTCCACTCTCCAAGGTGTGCAACAACCTTGTATCCATGTCCTTGGTGAACAGAGCTTCCCACCCCAAAGCCCCCAACCCACCAGCTATGCTTGGCATGTCCCACACAGAGCCCTGTGGATACAGACCTGGGACACCCTCGACTCTGCCCGAGCTGTTGGGGATGATGCCACGCTGGGTGTCAAAGGGCACGGCTGGGTCCAGCGGCAGGCTTCGGTACCCGATGCTGCTGAGCACCAGCCCACACTCCAGCTCCTCCACATCTCCAGTGGGGATGGCTCTGGCAGAGTCACCTGAGCCCTGAGAGAAGGAGGAAGAGGCTGCTGACCACCAGTCACCCCTGAAGAGCAGCAGCCTCCTCGAGTCCCCTCTGGCATCTCTGACCCCTGGGTATTTCCTAAAGCAGCACGGAAAGAGCTCCCTTTGGAGGGGGAGAGGCTCTTGGTAGTACCAGATTCCCCAAGAGCCTGCCAGCAGCCAGCCCAATGAGACAGGAACACAACAGTGTCTTTGGAGATATTCCTGAGGGATGCAACAGTGTCCTGCTCCATCCCTGCAGCCTCCCAGGGCCATGGCAGACCCCTCTGAGCCTGTACCTCCAGGCGGGTCAGGGCCATGCGGATGCCCCTCGCCTTCCTCCCATCAGGGGTGGGCAGCACTTCCTGAGGGCTGCGCTGGAACTTCAGCCCCCACTCCCGGGGGGCTGCTGCCTGTCCTGCCGTTGCCTGCACCTCCACTGGCTTCTCCCCAGGCTTCTCCAGGGCTGTTTTGATCATCAGCTCAGTCAGTCGCTTCCTGGGCCTGGGAGCATCTAAGAAGAAAAGAGAGATCTTCATGACAGGTATCAGCAAAAGCCCCTTGGGACACAGCACAGAGCCAAGGCCACGTCAAGGCAGTGTTGGTATGTGAGTCTGTCATGTCGATGGGAGCCCAACACCTTTGAGATGACAAACTGCAAGTCAAAGTGACCAGGAGAGCCCCTGAGGCTTGAGGCCAGTGGGACACACAAATCAAAGCCTGCAATTTTCCTGTCTTGCTGATGCTTGGAGGCAGCAGCCTGTGGAGAAGAGCAGGTCTCTGGACACCCTTGAACTCAGTGTTTTCTTTTTAGCTCTACAGGAAGCTCTTAAACCAACAGCCTTGGGATCTTCCCTGCAAGGCTCCCTCAGCCCTCCTGAACCTCCTGCCCTCATCACTCGGAGGGTAAGCACTGCTCCCACGCAGCAAAATGGCTGCACAAACAGAGAAACAAGCTGTTCCCTCGTGCTGGTGCCTCCCAGCACTCTGAGGATGAGATATACCATGGTCAGCGAGCTTTCACACCCCAGGCATTAAGCACAGGACAAAAGATTCTCTGTTACTCATTCCAAGCATCTCCAGGTCACCCCTGGGTGCTCACCTGCGAAGGTGAGCCCCTGTCTGGAGGAGCATGGCACACTTCCCTCACCTTTAACAGCATTTTCGAGGCCCGTGAAGTCAGCAGGGTTCAGGACAGCTCTGGCACCAGGCAGGTTTATCATCTCCCGCAGCTCCTGGGAATTGCGGGCAGGAAGATGTTACCTCCGGCACAGAGGGGTCACCCAACAGCCCCAGGCCCCCTTCCCCAGCAGTCTGGGCTAGAAGCCAGGAAATGGGTGCAGCAAGGAGGATGCCTAGGTTCCACACCCATCCCCAAAGCACCTCCCTCCTCCTGGGGTGGGCTGTCTGGGGCTCAACAGCTGCCCTGCTGCACCCCCAGCCTCACCTTGATAGTGAAAGAGACTTGGAGAGGTCCCCTCCTCCCAACCAGCCAGACACGCTTCACCTTGCTGCAGGCAAGAGCTGCCAGAGAGCTGTCAGTGATGTCTGTCTTCTGCAAAACAGATTCAGGAGAGTGGGATGAGGGCAGATCTGGAGGGAGCTGGGGGGAAGGCACAGCTTCTGAAGGTGAAAAATCAGCAGAAAAGCTGGCTGTGCACGCAGAGAGCCTGGGAGAGGACAGAAAACAAGTCATCTCCCTTTGCACAGAGCTATTTGCACAGCTGGTCCTTCATCACTGAATGTTCTTTCCGAGGCCATAATGCACCAGAGGTAACGAGCCAGCACCCCTTGAGACTGCCTCGGGGGATCCACCAAGGCAGGTTCACCTTGGGGCTAACAGAGCAAAGCCTTCCAGTGATCGTCACTCTGAGGTGCCTGCAGATGCTGTTAGGTGACTTCCCAACTCAGGGTATACAGGCTGTGGATGAAAACCACTGCAAATCACAGCTTGCATCACCACCTGCCTGCCCCAGGCAGCTGCAGCACAAGCATGGCCTGGGCTCACCTGGCACTGACACCTTGCAGCAACCCTGTGCTCCGTTTCAATCATGTGTGTGCATATATCTAAACTGCAAGACCTTTTCCAGGGAATACATGATGGGAGCAACACCAGGATAAACCATTCCAGACCAATATTCTTAACAGGAAACTGCCTGCCCACCCTGGCACTCATTTCCAGTGCCATGTCCTTCACAGCACTGCTCCCAGCTGTAGCTTCAGCCACCGGTTCCTCCAAGACTGGGGTTTGTTTTAAATTTAATTTAGATATTAATACAGGAAGTTGCTGCACAGCTGCAACAAACCTCGTGGCATTTCTCCAGGAGGGAAAGCCTTTGCTGCCGACATCTGGGGCAGCAGCTATGTGGAGCAGCTGCTGTACATCAGCTCCCAGCTGTCTGTAGGGGAGAGCTCCACCAGCCTGGACCAGCCACCAGTGTGCCCAGTGACACCAGCTGAAACCAGGCTGCTGCCCTCAGCTGCAGCAGGAAAAAAAACAAATCCCAAGAGAAGCTTCGAGTTTGTTAGTGGAGGAGGGCAAGCGGCTCCTCCTTTGCTTCTCATAGAAAAGGAAGGGATGAAGCTCAATTTCCAACTTTTCTGGTAAAAGCAGAGCAATCCAGAGAGCTCTGCAGCATTATCCAAGGCATGGCCACAGCCGTGGATCACTCCCTACAGACTGTGAATCCATGGGTGCCCCCAAGAGGCAACAGCCTTCCCTGGAAAAGATCCCAAAGACAGAGGAGTCTGAGGTTTTGCTGAGACAGGTGGGAACTCCAGCAGGGTGAGGATCTGGGCCCTGGGCTGCCTTCACGGTGCAGAGCACCCGTCACTCACCCTGAGGAGTTGCAGGGGGGACAGGAGGATCCGGGCAATGTCCAGTGCCACGTTGCCATGACCCAGGATCAGCGCTGTCTCACAGCTCAGGTCAGGCTTCAGCTGTGGGGAGAGAAAGACCCAGGTGCGAGTGAATCCACACGGCCTCTATCATGTACAGCCCCTCAGACCTGTTCCCACCACCCAAGTTCCCTCCACCCCTCTGCTCCAAAAAGAGGTGATGCAGATGGGGAAACTCCACACCAGCCTCCTCCCCAAGAAGACACAGCAACACAGATGCCCTTGGCTGATCCTTCTCCTCACTCTTCCTGCAATGGCATATCTGGGAGCAAGAACTGTCTTGGCTAAAAAGATTCCTCAGGATGCAGAGCATCACCGCTCCAGGTTCCCATCTGGCCCAGCCAAAATATGCTGCCAACGTACAGAGCCAGCTAATCCACTCTCACTGATGTGCAAATTGTTCACATTTCTACCATCTAAGAAGGATTTAACATGGTCCCTCCTAATCTTTTCCAATTGCAGGCCTTTCAAGACTTAATCTGGAGCTGAATGTCTGCGTTGGGATGGGAGGAAGGACGGGAAGAAGGGCAGGGAAGCACATGGCTGCACTCACGTGCCGGTTCTCAGGCAGCCCGTTGTACCAGCCCACGAACGCTCGGGCTGAGTAAACACCAGAGAGGTTCTCCCCTGGGATCCCCAGGACCCGGTTGTCTTCAGCACCATAACTCTGAGGAGGGAACAGACACAGTCAGAGATGTCCCCGTGTGCAGGGTCTGATACTAAAACACAAATCTCCCCTTCCAGCTGCTGCCAGGGACATTGCGTGGCTGCCAACCCTTCCCAAAGGCTGGGATAGTCAGTGGAGGGGCTGAACACAGCCCAAGCACAGGGGCTTCATCCATCCCATCCCTCTGGGCTCCAGAGCCAAACTTGACCTCCCTGGGGCAAAGCAGAGCGCAACAAGCTGAGGACTGAGCAGGAGGAACAAATCCCTGCTGGGCTGAAATAGGCATTGGCCATCACAGGGAAGAGATTTCAGAGACCTGCACCTGGAGCCACGCTTAGCACATGCTCCCCTGCAAGGGCTTCTGACAAGCCTTGGAGCATCTGAGCTGTCCCAAAGCTGGGAAGAGTTTCCCACGGTAATAAGGCACCCAGAAACACTTCATCCAAACCCTCCCCCTGAGAGGGAAATAACTCTGCAGCCCAGGTACCCACCAGCACCACGGCGTGGTATGCCTGCTGCAGCTCTGGCACCGTGACGTCTCTCCCCACGGTGACATTCCCGTAGTAGGCACAGCGCTCCGAGTGCGCCGTCTGCGTGAAGGTGTTGATCACATTCTGCAGAGAGCAGAGACCTGGAGTTACATCCGAGCCACAGCCAGGGCCAAGGCCTGCTGCTGACAGGAGATCCCCGTTCCCATCCTCTCCAGCCTTGAGATGCTTCACCCCGTCGCCCAGTTGGTTATTCTGAGACTCTTATCTACCAACAGCCAAAGATAACTCAGGGGGAGATAAGCACAGCTGTGACTTGGCACTCTCTCCACTGCACTTTGTGGAAAGGAAAATCCATTTTTTTGCACCTGCCTGGGGATGACAGAACTCTCAGTACCTTCAGCCCCTCAGAATAAACACCATTGCAGGGGAAAACTTCCCAAAGGTGACGCTTGCAAGGGAGCCCCACCAACACCCCTTTCCATCCAGGGTGCTGCCTGCCAGACCCCTCATCTCAACTCTTCCTGAAACGCACTTCCTCAAGAAAGGATGAGGGCAGGATGGCATCCACTGCATGGGCAAGGGGAGGGGGCACCAACCTTCACTTCAGGGTGGTCTGGGGCCACCCCAAAACGGACAAGCCCGAAGGGAACAGGCAGCTTCTCATAGATGTCCACCTGGGCCCCGCCATGGTGCTGCAGGAGAAGAAAGTCACAGTGAGGGGATGAGGATGGAGGGGTCACAGAAGAGGACAGAGGGGTCACAGGAGCCCAGCAGCACTCATCTGCTGCTGGGGAAAACATGGGGCAGGAGGGAGTGCAGCACCAAGATCCCACAGCCAGAAACAGCCTCTTCCAGGCTTTTCCACGCACAGGATGACGCTGTAAGTGTTACTGCCAGCTCAGATCACAAGGTGTAGCAGAGAGTGACCCCAACCACCACCAAATACATCCCATGAGAGCTCCATTGCCCTACCCACCCCTCAGCTCCTCTGCCACACTAACCTGGTGGCTATCCACTACCCAGGGGGCTGATCCAAGGAGCCCCCACACCACCTGGGAAGCACCCAGTGCAGCCCCCTGGGTGCTGGTGAACCTTCCAGACACCTACCAGCCCCCAGCAGTGATGCCTATGCCCTGAGATCCCTGAGTCACAGTAGGGTTGGAGTTTTAGACAGATGTTTGGCTGCAAGGCTTTTGTTATCTTGTATTTTGAGTCAGCCTCTTCCCGGAGATTAAGCAGCCCTGAAATTTGTCCCTGAGGCTTAGTAACAGCTATTTTCCAACATGTACCAGAGACTACACAGCACGGTTTAATGACAGGGTTAAGCTGCTGCACCTCTGGTGGGTGCCAGCAGCCCAGCTCTGTGCTCAGGTCTCATTTCCCAGCAGACCTGACTGCCCAGAGCATCGAGGTTTGCAGA
Source organism: Sclerurus mexicanus (assembly GCA_013396755.1). Lineage (NCBI taxonomy): Eukaryota > Metazoa > Chordata > Aves > Passeriformes > Furnariidae > Sclerurus > Sclerurus mexicanus. Next base: position 203,719 of record VWZF01004018.1, read on the forward strand.
CAACAGGTTAAAGCATCACCCACGTGTGTTAATTCAGCTGGATGAGGAGGAGAGAGGAGATCAGGTCCCACACATCCACTTCAACACACGGATAATGTAATTTCTGCTGGGTGACAACAGCTCCGAGGCAGATCCCTGCCTCTTTGATTCCAGAAAAATCCCTTGGGATGAACTCAGAGCAATCAGTCTGCTGTGGACGGCCGGGGGTCAGGGCAGGGGTGGGGGTAGCAGTGCCTACTCCAGCCGAAGAGGACACTGCGGGGTCTGGGCTGCCCCAAGCAGCCCCCCACCAACACACACCAGGCTGAAGCGGGGCAGGGACCCCCCCAAGCCACCCCCCACACCCGGTACCTTGAGGATGTGCTGAGCCGTGTAGAAGCCGGCGGGGCCGCTGCCCACCACGCAGACCCGCGGGGCCGGCGCGGCCGAGGACAGCCAGCGCCGCAGCCCTGCGGGGGAGAACGACAGGGAAGGCGTGAGACCACCTGCCAGGGGCCACCCCCGCAGCCCTGCCCCGCAGCCCGGCACCCACCGAGCGCCGCTCGTCCCGCGGCCATCGCCGCAGCCGGGCCGGGCTCTGAGTCCCGGCCCCGGGGAGCCGGAAACGCCTCGAGCTCAGAGCCGGCGGCCTTGGCGCTTAGGGCCGGGCCGGGGGGGGTCAGGTACCCCAGAGCGCCAGCTCCGAGACCCCCCGACCCCGCGCTCCGGAGGGGCCCCGGTGGCGGCCCGAGGGGCCCCGCGCCCCTCACTAGCCCAGGGACGGAGCAGAGGCCCGCGGGACAGGGTTCTGGCAGCCCTCGGGGCCCGGTCCCCCCGGCTGTCACTGTCCCGGTCCCCCCGGCTGTCCCTGTCCCTGTCCCGGTCCCGGTCCCAAACACGTGTCCCCCCGGCCCCGCCGCCAGGCCCCGCCCCTCACCGCACAGGTCCCGCCCCTTCTCCTCACCGACCAATCGCGAGGTGGGACAGCGCACTTATTAGCATAACCCCGCCCCTTCTTCGTCGCTTGGCCCCGCCCCTGCACCCCCAGCCAATGGCGGCGCGCCGCCCCCAGCGCGGCTGCCCGGAAGTGAGCGCTACCATCGAGACGCGGGGAAGGAGCGGCCGTGCCGGGGCCGTTCGCGCCGCCGCTCTCAATGGTGAGGCCTCCGCGGTACCCGGCCCGTTCCCGCAGCAGCATCACCGTCATCCCAACTGTTAATTGTTTTAATTGCCTGCGTCCCCTTTATTGCCCAAAGAGAACAACTGCCGAGGGAAGCCGAAGCTCAGGCTGTCTTTAACCATCCACCCGCACAGCCTCGTGCTGGGAGAAACCCCCAGCATGCCCTCGATGAAGGATAAAACATTAGAGGCAAAATGCTGCTCCCAGCCTCCACCATGACTCCTGCTTTATTTCCCCCTCAATCCCCATCACTCGGCTCGTTTCAGATGCAACTGCTCCCACCTCCCGTGCAGGAGCATCACCCACCTCGGTTCAGCCCCCTGCACAAGAAAACCATGTCAGCGGGTCCGGGAGGCGTTTGGGAGCTGGGCAGGCGCCAGAGCACGCAGGAGAGCACTGGCAGGGCTTTTTAAACGCAATTAGGAGCGAGAGGAGTTTACGGCTGGAAGCCGGTCGTAACTCCCCTTTTCCCCCCATTAGCTTCTGTATTCCCCCACTTCTAACAAGGAATAACCCACATATTTCCCAAACCACAGGTCGCCTCCCGCTGGCTGAAGGACCTGCGACCACTTGCCTTTAGATGGCACTGCGTTAAACAACATCCATGAAATCCGGCTGGGGAAAGGGCTCTTGCTCCGGCCGATGCTTGGAAACATTCTGGGAGTGATCTCTTTGCAGCAGGAGAGGAGAAAGAGCATTTTGTGCCCACAAGCGGGAGCACGTGGGGCTGAGATTACCCCGCCTGAACCGAAAGCACATCTAATGCTCCCTCACCTCTTCCCTGGAGCCAGGAACACTGCTAACTTGGCACATTTACCTTAATTTGGCTCTGATGCTCAATTAAGAGCTTAATCACGGGGGCAGGAGGGCAGCTCTGGGGAGGGTCTCCATCGCTCCTGAGCGACCCACAAGAGCTCTTGGGCCATTTGGTCCATCCAAACCCCCCAGCTTCTCCCCCACCTACAGACCCAGCCTAACCCCTTCCTAAAAGAGAATTTGCCCTTTGAATGTTTCACAATGTCCTGGATTGATGAACGCACATGGGGCCAGATAGAGGTGGCAATGTCACCAGCCCAGGGCATCAGCATCCCCTGGGCCCCAGCCCAGCATAAAGCAGTAATTCTGATGCCAAAGGGGTCACACTGGATGGATCCAAGGCCAGTTTTCCCCACCACAAGTCTGGATCTGTTACACAGGGACACGCCACGGCCATCCCAGCTCCAGCCCCACGTCACAGTGGCCACTCAAGGACACTTCTCCAGTGGGTCTCAGGATGTCCCTGTACTTGGCAGTGAAGAAGGGGGCATGTGATGCCCATAGGAGGGAAAGGACCATGGACTGCCTGCTGCAAACATCACCCTGCCATGGGCTGGGACCAGGGCAGAGCATCCCTGTGCCTTGGGACACATTTGCAATGGAGAGCCTTATAAATCCCGGCTGTGAGGGTCCAGCCCAGATGGGAGGATAGCCCAAATCAGGGAGCAAAGCTCCAGGCTCAGAGCAAAGCCACACTGGTCCCACTTTGGCCAGCTGCCCTTTCTGCTGCCAGCTCTCCACTTTGGACTTTGCCATCAGTCTTGCAGGCTTGGGGCAGCAGAGCACCCTGCTAAATCCAGACATAGTAACCCAGAGGGGGTTGGAAGCAGCCACGTGAGCATCCCAGCCCCTGGCAGCAGTGCAGTGGGCAGAGTTCACCCTCCCTAAACAGGGAAAGTCTTGGACACCTGCCTGCATCCAACAGGTTATTCCCCTGTAATAGCAATGTCCAGGTCTGGGGTCACCTCTGACATCCCAATGCAGACACCCACCATGGGGTGAGGGTCTTTCCCCTATCCCTGTCTCAGGCACCAGAGGATAGCAGTATGACATGCTACAGCAACAAAACCCAATAATCAAGAAAATCCACTTCAAAGTGTTAAGGCTAAATTTGCCAAACCGTTGTTCCTAAAAGGGACTGATTTAGCCCAAACTCAGGCAAAGCACAAGCAGCAGTGACACAAGCCCCTCCCCATCATCCATCCCTTCTCTGAGGCCCCAGCCACACAGTTGCAGCTCCATCCTACAGACCCTGGTGCTTCTCAGTTCTGGATGTCCCGGACACTGTGCCACATTCCCCACAGAGAGGGGGTTGCCTCTCCCCAAGCGTGAAAGCAGAGTGGATGAAACTAAGCCCTGTCTGGGAATAAGTGTGGGTGACTCTGATTCTTCTCTTCCCAGTGTTGCACCGCCTGGCTCTCCTCCTGCAGTGTCTCTGTGCACCATTTTCTAGCCAAAAGACATTGGGGAAGGATGTTTCCCATGCGATGGCTTTACAATCCTGCTAAAACCATCCCTGCTGGAAGTCCCTGTGGGAAACATCCCCCTGAGTCCTGTGGCCCAGACCTCACTGGACGCCCACCAGCTCCGTGATGGGAGGAGCGTGGACCATCAGCTCCTCATATCTCTGGAGGAAGAGCCGCAGCCTGGAGCTGTAGGTGTCCTCATTGTAGGGCAGCTTCTTTTGCTTCAGGTACTGGGAGACAATGGGCTTGATCTGCAAAAGAAAAGGCAATGTCACCTCTGTGTGGGATACCCTGGTGTTAGCACAATGTTCCCAGCCTGCACCCCTGAAAGGTGCCCAGAAATCCCATCCCACATGCCCAAAACACGGCTGGAGAAGGCAGCACCAAGCTATGACATCTTTGCCATGAAAATTACGAGGAAGGCGGTTTCCAGTTGCAGCGACACAGGGAGTTCACCTTGGCAAAACGCCTTCGTAGAGCCCTGAATTAGGAGAGGTGCCCTAATGAGGCTTCTAATGAGAGGCAGCCACGCATGCTCGGCACGCACACCCACAGTTATCCCCACGTGCCCACACAGCCGGCTCGGCAGCATGGCTGGGAGGTGCCACTGCATAATCACCCCCTTCTCTGCAACGTGGCTTTGTGGGACACAGGTCCTGCCAGCCCCACGAGCAAAAGGGCCTGAAAGTAAAGGCATGGCATTAAAGTGGCGATCCTGTGCCAAAGGGCAGCACACGGACCTACCTTGGGATGCCCTCAAGCCGGAGCAGTGCTCAGAGCCCACTGAACACACTCCACACCTCACAGCAACAAGTAAGGGCATGACTAAAATTATAGGAGGTTTGCCAGGATGCTGGTTGAACCAAAAATCAGACTGTGCAACACTTGGGCTATTTTCCCAGCAGAAGAGCTGGGAGGATCCTGGATTGCTGGAAAGCTTCTTTGGGCTGGAATTTGGGCCAAGTGAAGGAGCAGAGAGCGGAAACCCAGGAGAAACAGGAATGGGATGGAGGGAGGTGGGTTAGGGGCTGTTAAAAAGCAATGAGAGGTCTCGAGCACAGTGCGAATGCAGCACAGAGAGGTCTGGCAGCGGGGAGATGGTGGTGGGGAGAGGGGTGGTCTGTCCCCACATCACCTCCCAGTGCTCTCGGCCACGCCGCAGGACTGCCTCACCTTCAGGCACATGTTGTCGGAGAGGCTGGGGAAGAGGTGATGCTCCACGTGGCAGCTGATGAGCGAGTGGCCGAAGGACCAGTCGAGGAGGGCGTTGCGGGGCAGGTTGAGGACCCCCAGGCTCATGAGGTGGATCCGCTTGGGTTTGCGATCAGCCGCGAACATGGGGAGGCCGATGTGCTGAGGGAGAGGCAGGATGGGGACCCTGTGGCACCTGTCACCTCCCCAGTCTCCTCCCGGCAGAGCCAATGGCAGCCCTGGCAGTACGTGGGCATGAAGGGGACATCCAGGCTGAGCCACACTTTGAGGTTTGACTGCAAACCCCAGAGCTGGGGTTGTCCCTAAAGTCACTCCATCCCATGCTAGTCTGTCCATGGACACCAAGGAGCTCCCAGGCTCTGTTCCCCCAACCCACACTTTGAGCCACAAGTCTCTCCCCATCCCAGGACCTGTAACACCACCTGCACCAACACCTGCAAACACACCAACCCTCCCAGTCCTGCAAGCCACATCCTCCTGCACTTCACACCCATGTGGCCTGACCTTCTGCCAGGGCCACCACTTCCCACCCAGGACCACCAATGACAACATTAGCACAAGGGAGGTGACAACTCTGAGGCTGATCACCTTAAGGTGACATAACTTCCAGCCAGCAGCATCAGGACTATATCACCAGCAGTGGGTGGTTGCTGGTCTGCCTCCAGCACTGTTGGGATAACTAGGAGCTTCAAGTCGCTACCTGGAATATGTTGACATGGATGTAGGGATGGGCCAGGAGGGAGCGGGTGAGCAGCATGCAGAGCAGGGCAGACCATGGTGACTGGAAGCCCGAGACGTGGAGCAGCAGCCAGTAATGGCAGTAAAAACCCAGGAACATGCAGCAGAGAGTCCGGAGAGCTGCTTTCCACTCCACATTCCTCAACAAATCTGCACAAGGAAAAAGAGGAAGCACATGGAAGAGGTGCTGATGCTTCCCTACCACCACTGCTACACCAGCAGCCAGGCTGCCCAGTGTGTCAATAGCTCTACAACCCATTCCATGGCATCCCATCATCTCCCTTTCCCCATCCTCCAGGTTGGCCCAAACCCCACAGACCTGCTGGGGTTTTGGGGCTGCGTCTCAGAGCCTCCCCAGAGCAGCTGATCCAGATGTGCATCATCACACAGAGGATTCAGATAAATCTTCATTTCTTACAACTTGTCAAGTCATTGTCTCTGCTTTTGGCACTGCCCAGAGGTGAGTTGTGCAGCCTGGAGGGCTGGGTTTCCTCAGGCTTTTACTGCTTTCTGGGCTCTTCTCTGTGATCGTTTTCTGGCACCATTATTTCCCCAGAGACACGACTTTGCCTGGCTGAGCTCTTTGCATCCCAGCCTCCACAGCCTCCTCACGCCTCCACCCCACACACAGCCATCAAATACCCCATGCCATGCTCTACCATCTTGAGACCCACATGTGACACTGAACTTCACTGTGGACAAGGGTCTGAGTTAAAGGAGAGTAAATTTGAGGTGCTTGAGGCTCATGATAGCTTTTGCCAGAGCTCTCAACATCCAGCACAGAAAAAGGTGAAGTGTTTTCTGAGAACCAGCAAAAAGGAGATGCAGCAGATGTTGTCCCCAGGGACAAGTGCAGCATCTCCTGCTTTTCCTCCAGCCTGGTGTCCCACTGTGGGCTGCTGTAGTTAATATGATGCCTCCAAACAAAGCAGGATCCTTAGGTGGGGCGAGACCTGGACAGTCACAAGCTCCCCACACCCAGCACCCTGTCCCAGGGTGGCTGGGACACGTACCGAGTGCAACCAGAGGGGTTAAGATGGGCACTGCCAGAGGCGCGATGAACATGTAGACGTAGCGGTTCAGGAAAGGAAGTTTCCAGGTGCTGGAGTCCCCCAGGCCAATGACGTTGGTGTAGCCGTGGTGGATCTTCACATGGTTGTAGGTGCCTTGCTCAACTGTGAAAGCTGAGCAGAGCTGGGAGGGAAGAGAGAGGTTGTGCTTACAGTCATGGTGCCTGGGATGGGCACTGCCTGGCTTGGGCTTGTGGAAGAAGCACCCACGGAGTTGCTCTGGAACCATAAAGAAGCACCCAGGGGAGATGCTCTGCACCCCACAGGTTCCAAATCCATCTGGATATGGACTTTTTAATAAGCACTGGAAACCATTCCCACCATTCCCCACCATGGCAAGGTGCTGGTGGGGCATTTCTGGGGGGCTGCCACCTGCACCACACTCACCTCAATGAAGAAGATGGCCCAGACTTTGCCCCAGGACTTGGACTCGGTCAAGGCGTTGTGACTGGCCAGGTGGCTGCCCTTGACTGTCAGGGTGTGGTGCACCACACCAAGGGTGAGGACACCCGCCAGGAAAGGGATGGCCTGGGCTGACTGCAGGCACAGGAACCCTGTGGAGAAACCAGCTGGGCAGGAGCTTGGCCACAGACATGTCCTGCAGCCCTCTGAGCTGGGCTGGAGGTGTTGCTACACCTGAACATGCCACTGCCCTAAACCTGTTTTTCAGCTGTAGTTACAGGTGTTTAAGCCACCCAAGCCAGAGAGTTTGCCTCCTCACTGCCCTCAGGGCTGGACTAGCCACACTCACCAACACATTGTAGGTTTGGCCACTTCCAGTCGCAATGGCGCTGGGCGCTGCTGGTGGCAGATCCCACCCCACAGCTCTGTCTTAGATCCCACTGGTGACATGACTCTGCCAGGATTTCAGCATTCCCAGGAGTTCAACAGGAAGGGAAGATCCCAGATTTCCACTGGAAACCTATGCTCAACTGTGTCTCCCTGCGCACACCACTTTGGTGGCCATTGCCACCAAAACCACCAGGGTTTCCCTGTCCCATGTCCTGCACCGTGCCCATCCACCCAGATACCAACCCCTTCGTACCCCGGGTGCCACCATGCCCTCACCCCAGGCTGCACCCCTGGTTGTACCTCGAGTGACATTGTCACCTGCTGCGGGTTTCTGTCGGGCTCAGAGTGCCTCGTCTCATGGGGTGAAGGGGTTATTGTGGCTTTGTTACAGCCTTACTAGGTGCCACCAGGCTCCCAGCAGCGCAACAGTCAGGAGGCAGTGCGACCCCCCGGGACCCCCTTGGCCGTGATTTGGGGGGGCTGAGCCGAGTTACCTGCCGGCAGCAGGAGGAAGCTGCCCGCAAGGATGCTGATGTCCACGCCGTGCCGCTCCCACCAGCTGCTGCTCTTCACCACCTTCTGCACCAGCTCTGAGAGCTCAGTCATCAGGGCTTCCTCGTGCTGCCCTGCTCGCTGTGGGGTCCCCCTTGGAGTCACATCCCCGCCACCCAGCGCCGGTCCCGGCTCCCAGCCCGCTGCCGTCACCTCCGTCCTGCTGTCCTCAGGCGCTGTCATGCCCCGGAGCGGGGGGTCCCCCATCCCCCTGAGCAGGGGGGTCCCGCTGACCTCACCGTTGACCTGCTGTCCCCTCTGTCTCGCCGTGTCCCCGTTCTCCAGCGGCATCTCCCTGCTGAGCAGAGGCCACGCAGGGTGTGACCCGCAGGGGATCAACCCCAGCACCCCGACCCACCGCAGACGGGGCTTCCCGGCTCCCGCTGCCGCCGAAGGACACGGGAAGGGCAGGGATGGAGAAAGATAAACACTCCAAGGAGGACGCGGCCAGCGGAGACGGCCGGACAGCCACCCAGCCTCCCACCAGAGGGACACCCCGGCCCCCACCCGGCCACCAGAGCCCCCCACTCACGCCAATCCCGGCTCGGTGGCTCTCCCGGCGCTGGCCATTCCAGGGTGGCCGGTCAGCCGGTGCGGCACCGCACACCGGCGCCGTACAGCAGCGATTTGGAGAAGGGAGGAGCAGGGGAGGAACGGGAGGAGGGCGAATGCAGATTAGCGATGGCAATAATCCGCCTTGGTGGCCCATTTCGGGGAGCAGCCGCGGGGAGGGACACTCGGCGAGGGCACGGGGAGGCGACGGCAGCGGAGGAGGGAAGGAGCGGAAAGAAAGATGGACAGAGGCAGTGGAAACGCTGGAGGCAAAGGAGCCAAGTGCCAGAAATAGCCCCGAGAAACCCAAGCGGAGCGCTGGGGACGGGGATAGGGTTTCGCTTCTGCCGGGAAGAGGAAGCAAACGTCGCCTGTCCCACGAGGGAGCTGTTTTGGGGAGGAAAACGGCCTTTTCCACAGCAAGGAGCCGGCTGTGGGAGGGAGGGGCAGCGCACGGCTGCGCGGCTGCCTGTGCCTACCCAAAACGCTGCTTATGCGGGGCCGGTCGGCTCCCTCCTCTGTGCACCGAGCCCGGGGGCACCTGCCAGGGACCAGGTCGCCCCAAATCTGTCCCTGGAAGGTCTGGCACCCAGCCCCGAGCCCCACAGGGTCCTCCCTCTTCTGAGCTGTTTCCAGGATTTCTGGAAGAATTTCCTCCTTTTCCGTCTCCGCCTCCTGGTTGACCCAGACACAGCACGGGCACCCAAAGGCTTTGGGGGTGCTCGTGTGCAGATCGGGACCTCCTGAGCCCCATTTCTTTATGGAGGAAGGCTAAAATCACACGGCTCCTCGCCGTGGCACTGGGTTTCTTTTTGCTTTGTTATTTCTCCTTACCAAAACCCAAATCAGCTCCACTGATCCACCAAAACCTTAATGAATATTGACACCTAGCAAATCGCTATGGATTAGCAACAAACAAGGCTGGTTTGCTATACTCACTGCTGAGGTATCCCATCCCCAAAATGGGATGGGCTCAGCACTTCCAGTAACATCACATTACTGCAGTGACACGCAGGGAAAGCAAACCTCATACCCAAGTCGTACCAAGCCCCAGGGAACTGCCATCACATTCTGGAAAAAAATTAATAACAATTAAAAAAAATCCCAGCTGCTCCAAAAGGGGCAGAGCCAAGGGTGCATCAGAGGCTTGCTGAGGTTTCATTTCCACTCTAAGAGCTTGCATTAGGAAAGACCATTTTTAGAGCCAGGGACACTGAAGAATCACAGTGTGAAGCCCAGCCAGTGATTCATTCTGATATGCAGTGTGGCTTTCATCACCCATGGATGCTGTCAGGCCAGGGGAGGTGGGTGGCAGACCCAAAGGTGCATCGGGTGGGGCTGCTCCTGAGTGATGACACCTTCATTACCTCTGTCATACCTTGGATGTCACCACAAGGGACAGTAGCAGCACAGTGACAGCCCTGCTCAGAGGGTGCAGCACTGCCAAAGGTGAGCAGCGGTGGAGCTGCCATTGCACAACGGGGTAGAACTGGTTATGTGGTGGAGGCTGAGGAGGAGAAGGAGGAGGTGGGGATCAGCCACACGTCCAAGACCAACATGGTTCATCAGGATGCCACTGCAACCAGCAGCAAGCATGCCAGTGTGCACGGGCAGGGGCAGGTGGATGGCATCACTGTGCTGCCAGCAGGACCAAGAGACCATCTGGGAGAAGAAAACAATTAATGGATTGAAGACCACATGGGAGAGGCTGAATTTTGGCTTCTGGGAAAAAGTGTTGAACCCATAAGAACTTCTTCCTTTAAGGTATGGCTAAGGTGGGAGTCGCAATGCTGACAAGAGAGTAGAATCCATAAGGAGAATCTGCAAAGCCATAAGGACACCCAGCACGTTCAGGATTGTAGCTCTGAATCTGCTGTCTTGCAGAGAAACTTGCAGAGAAAAGAAAAACTTTTAAAACCCAGTTTGCATCTGATTTTTCACCACACCCAGGACAAGTCACACAATCCCCTTGACCAGCTGAGATTTTAGGGATCAAAGCAAACACTGACTTGGCCCTTGCACCATGGACATAAAGACCTTCAATTTAGCAGGAAAAACATGTTTAAGACTCAGAAATCGTTCAGTACACAGCAGGGCAGCTGGAGTGGATCAGTGTAATCCCTGGAGCAAGAAGCTCTTGCCAGCAGCTGCTGACCCCACAGCGGCCCCTTGCCCGGCCAGCATGGGGGTACCACAGGCAGACTCCACTGGGGCTCAGGCCCCCACCACTGTCCTCATCTGACCTCTCTGCCCCCAGAACTGAGCCCAGCCCCTGGAAAGGCCAAATTTGGCCCCCAGCAGGCTCCTCCCATGTCCCTGCTCCCAACCAAGGGGAAAATGGGCCATTTTAGCCTGGCACAAAGGCACATCTGCCAGGCTGTTGGGACCCAGTGGCTGCCAGTGCTCCCCACTGACCCCTCCCAGGGTTCTCCCAGCCCATGGAGCAGCACTTGGTGCAGCCCCCAAAAGTGCTGTTTCCAGCCCCAAATCCAGGAGTTTACAAAAGTTGCAGTAGTTGCACACCGAGGTTTGAAGGGGTGGGGGGAGGTGGGGAAGAGCCCCCTCAGCAGCCCCTCAATCCCTACAGCCACCCAACTTGCTCTCCCTCCTCCTCTCCCGGGGGGGAAGGAGCAGGCTGCAGGGGCTGGCAGTGGGGCACCATCAGATCTCCTGGCTGCTACAGCCAGACACCCCAAAACCAGCCTTCACCCTGACGTCACTGGGGTGGCAGAGATTCACTTTTATAATACCTGCTGTGATTCCCACTGCCACCTCCCCCTCTTTCAGTCCACATTTGGGTAATTAACTTGAATAGGGGTTAATTACCACCATCCCCTGCCCAGCAGGGAGAGCTTAAACACAGTTCTTTTTGCATTTTGGGGTCTGGCAGAGCCAGGGGGTCCTCAAAAAGGAGAAATTCTCCGGATTTATCACCTCATCCCGCCCCTCGCTCTGAGCCCAGCGGCCGATGGAGGAGCTCCACCTGCAGGCAAAGCTCTGCCTCCGTCACCCCGAAAGCAGCTCCCTCCTCCCCAAATTCAGGCTCTGGCACAAGGTTGTTTGGCACATCCCAAATTGCATTGCCGGGCAGCTCCCACAGCTGCTGCCAAGGTGGGAGATTAGCTCAGGTTCCTACTCACCCACCCACTCACCCCAAAGCTGCCCCCCGGCCAGCTAGGACGCCCCAAACTCTGCATCCCTGGGGCTGTGGGATGAGGAAAGAGCGAAGGACGAGCTCGGGAGCCTCGGGGCAGGCACCAGAGGGAGTCACAGCTCCGTGCAACAGCTGCTCGCGCTGTCGTTTGGCCAAAAGCACAGGAATCTCTGCCCCAGGCTGGTGGGCTCCAAAGGGATGGTCAGCCCTGGGCTGGTGGGTTCCCAAGGGATGCTCAGACCGGGGCTGGAAGGCTTCCACGAGAGCCAGCCTGATCCACATACCAGGGCAAGAAGCTCTCAGTGTATGCTATGGATAGCATGAGGCCCTGGCCTTTGGGATGCAAAATCCCATCCAAGGGACCAAAACTTTGGGTGCCAGTGCAGGCACAGCTACCAAGCCCCATCTCATGGGGTGCAGAGTCTCTTCTTACAGATCAAGACGTTGAGTGCAGCCACAGTCTTTCTCCAAGCTCTGGAAATGCTCAGCTAGGACAGGGCTGGCAGAGGTGGTGAGATGCCAGACCTACCCAGGGCCATTTGGTAGCCCACGTCCTCCCAGCCCTGCCAGGACATGGCAAGTTCATGCTTTAAACCTTAAATAAATACTCTCCCTGGACACCTCACTGTTTGCTCGGCACAAGTAGCCACTTTGGGCAACGGAAAACTTCCCACTCATGCTCAGCAGCTCCGGGAAGAAACTGGATGCCAACACTGGCTAATCTGGCTGATCTGTTTGCGCAGCAGAGACCGGACGACGGCGAGACGGGGCGGGCAAAGCCACACTGCCCTGTCCTGGGTCGTGCAGCGGCTGCGGGGGAGGCATTGTGGACACAGGCCTAGTCTTATCCAGGCTCTGTGTTGCTCCAGTGCCACCCTGCGCTGCCCCAGCACCTCTTCTGGGAAGTGGCTGAATGGTAAAACCCCCATGAAGGGCATTGTCCAGCCAGAAAGGGGGTGCAGGACCCACATCCCTGGTGATGTTCACACCATGCTTTCCATCCCTGCCATATTCATATCATCCATTTCACCTCCCGGTGGGAGTGCTGGGGAGGTCAGACATGAGGAATTGTTCTGCTAAACCTCAGTGATGTTCACCCCAAGGTGAGAGGAGCTGGGATTTACTTGCCAGCAGCAGCCAGGTGTGGAGACATCACCCTAACTCCTTGTTCCTGTGAGCTTTAAAGGCTACGTGGCATGGCAGAACCTGAATGCTCTCTTCTTTGGGGTTGGGATGATGGTCCTCCAGGTTCTGGCCAGGCCAGCATGCTGCTGTGCCACAGGGCTAGGCCGTGAGCATCCCACACTTGCAGAGTTGTGACAGACCCATGGGACTGCCTGGCTGGGTGGGAGGTTCTTGCTTGTGTGAGATCAGACACATGCCTGGTATGAGCTATACCATGGAGGGAAAAACAATGTCCTCCCTTCTCTTTCCAGTAGCCACCTGCAAACACAAGAAACACACAGCTCAGGGACAAGCCCCAAGGTGTAATTCCTTGCCTTCCCAAGGCTAGGTGAGACCCGCAGCAGTGGCTGGTGGAGGGAGGTTTATTCAAAGCACGTGAAAACCACCCAGCACAAAGCCCTGAGTCCTTGGACATCCCAGCCCACATCTCAAAGCCACAGCACCAAAACCCACCTTTGCCCATGAGCACCCCAAATGCCCCCGGAGATTCGCTGCCACCATCAGAATGTCCTGATAGTGTACCCAGACTGTGTTTTCAGTTTTATATATCAGCAGTGAATAAAGCAGTTGTCATCCACCTCAGCTCCAGCCCGGCTTAATTTCCAAAGCCTGGCTGGAGGTGTCAACTAATCACAGACTTCCTCCACTTAGCAGCTCAGGGCCAAGGTAATCACTGGTTTGGGTGCCTCTGCTCTTGCCCCGACCGAAACTGCTTGCCCCCACCCCTCTGTCCCTGGCGTCACTGCCGGGCCAGGTGTTACCCAACGCTTGTGAGCGGTGGAGATGCCACGGGCTCTGTCCCTCTCCGCTTCCAAAATTCTGACCCTGCCGCTGATGGTGCCACCAAGGGTTCGCTGAGTCTTCTCACCTGCTGGCCTGGCAGCTCTTTTGTGGCCCTGGAATTCTGCAGGGTCCTCTTCTGGCAACAATGGGCCCTGAGGAGGGAAGCAGCTACTGCTTCAGTGCTGGTCATCAGCCAGAGGTTGGAACAACACTCCTGGGTACAACACTACACTTCTCGTCCTTGGAAATTGAATATGTTTTTCCTTGTAAACATGGCACTGCCCAGCCCCAGCCCTCCAGGTCCCAGGGGCTCTCCTGGTCCTCAACCAGAGCCACCAGGGCTGGCCACGCACAGGTCCCCATGGGCAAGCACCTGGCCTGGCAGCTTCTCATCAGACACCCACACAAAATTTTTAACACTGGCTGCAGGCAGGGTAACTCCAGGCTCCATCCTCTGCCCTCTTGAGGAAAGAGGGACATTTTCAACCTCCTCAGCATGAGGAGGAAGGATGAGGACCCCAGAATGGCATTATCTGGTACTTGCCACCTTGGACTGATCCATGGCCAAGTAAGGATGGTTTGTCAGGATGGCTCAGTGCCACTACTCCCTGTCAGCTTCCACTGCTGGCTTAACATGCCCAAAGGGAAAGGGGCTGGGAGGGAGCTCAGGGCTCAGGCCTGAGTCTCTTTTTTCTTCTCCCCCAGTAGTTTTTGGATAGGCTCTGTCGGGGCTGCAGAGTTTGCCCAGTTTAAGACTAGAGCTAATGTGGGTGCCAACCAGTACCTGAGTCTTGGCTTTGTTGCTGCTCTTCGTGGGATCAGGATACATCGAATTAATGGAAACCAGGAATTCCCGCAAGGCAGAAATCTCCCTGCTCATTAAGGAGCCTATGTACAGCTTTAACTGGCAAGAGGAGGGACTGCACGATTCTGTCCCTGCACCTGGGATGGGCACTGCCCTCCGCCGGGCACGGGTCCGTGCTCTTCCCTGGCATGACAGGTTGGTGCCATCCTGGGTGCAAACAGCAATTAGGTGCCACAGTCTCTGGGCAGGTGCCTGATCCCACGCTGCTCCAGCCGGAGGGAAGGCGAGGGCAGCTGGGGCCATGGGCCATGATGTAACCTGCCGTGCCCAGGAGGCAGTGCCTGGAAGGGAGCGAGCTTCCCAGCCAGGGTGAGAAGCCAATGAGCTGTGTCACTCATTCAGGCTGGAAATTTGGTTGGGAGCCAAAGTGCTGCCCAAATCCAGCTGGAGACCAAGAATGCACTCCCAATTCATAGGTCTCACACAACCAGAACCTATTTTCTCTCTTTCGGCTGCTGTGGAGAGGAGGTGGTCAAGCCAAGGGGATGGGGAGAGGGTCTGTTGCAGCTCCATCTCCCTGCCAGGCTTGGGGATTCATCCAAATGTGTCCTCCTTGTCCATTACATCCTTCCCAGTGGGCACAGGCAGCCAGCCCACCAGAGCCTTGCTGAACTGGCCACCACACCAAGGGCAGTTTTTGTTTCTTCTTCCAGGCGAGCGCCCAGTGCTCCTGCCATCCAGAGGGATAACTCACACGCTGCCTGGCAGCTATTTCATCAGCATGGCTGGACCCATACAACCAGTTAGCTTGGAAAAACACGACTCCTCTAATGATACCTTTGGAGCAGTGGTGCTCTGGATCCCAGTCCACCAAGGGAATATGCAGAGGAGCCCAGGGGAGGTTGTGGGTCAGCTCTGGCTGGCACATGGCTTCATCCCCAGCCCTGCCAACACCACTGGGTGAAAGAGCCATTTTCCACACTCAGTGCCTGAAAACTGGCATTTTTGCAGCCTACTAAGAACACACAAACACCAGCAAAGCTGTTAATCCTCCAACTGGTTTTCCCACGAAAGAAACATCTACCTGGCCCCATTTCACCCGCTCTTATCCTCCCACCATAAGTTGTTGCAGGCAAATCCAAGGTGCTGCTCCTTAATCCCAGCCTGGGGAAGCAGAAACCACCCCTGACCCAAGCAACCTCACCTCACCAGTGTGTTTTATTACCAACTTCAGCAAGGTCCTGCTGGGATCGGGGTCAGCCACAGCTGGAGCTCACTGAAAGGAGGGCAAAGTGGGGCACAGCAAAAGAGGGAGGAGGCCCATGAAAAAAAAAAATAGGGCTTAGAATAGAAACCAGGTTAGGGCTAAACTGTGGGTGTAGGAGCTGTCTCAGCAGGTAGAGTCACCTGCTCTGCTAGCCCAGGGGACCTCCGAGCCATCCTCAGCATCCTCATCAAATTTCCAGGGTTGCCAACCCTCCAGTTTTAGGAGTTGCTGGGCTGGAGGGCACAGGGAGACAGGGACTACAGAGATGAGGCTGGGTGCAAAATGAACAAGAGCTCAGCCCTGAAGCCATCACTTCATCCTGCAAGGGCTCTTCTGGCCCATCAGATGGCCATGACCCTGCAGAGGGTCCTTGCTGCCCTACAAGAGCCACATCTGGAGCAGCTGGACAGTGACACAGCAGGAATGGAGACCCAGAGGGCAGTTCTGCAGAAAAAATAGGGCTTGTTTTTACCTTCCTGATTGGCGAGAGAACAATCAACAATGAGCCAAGCTTGGCACAAGGTGAGATAAGACTGGCCTCCTGCAGCGCTTGCGGTGGCACTACGAGCGTCACAGGGCCCTTGGCAAAGCCTGGAGGGTTCCACCGAAGTGCACAGAGGGCTCACACAGTGCTGCCAGCACTACCCGGGCACTTGCCAGCCCAGGGAGCCCAAGGGCGGCCGGATCCGCCAGAAAACACAGAATTTATCCTGTGACCACATCCCTGTCTGGGTCACAACCAGCTGGAGCCAGGCAGGGAGTTGATAGTGGGATTTACCAAGAGAGGCAGTTCTGGGAATAGCCCCAAGGACCAGCCTGGATGCACTTCCCAAGACAGATATCACCTTCCAGCATGTGGCAAAGGTGATGCCCCTGGGAAACCAGGAAATTCGCTGGAAGAGGGGTGACTTTTTTACTGGAAAAAGGGGTGAAACCAATCTCTTTGGGGCTGATAGGAAATCCCAGGTTCAGCCTGCACATGGATCAATGGGTTTTCCGGGTTTTCCTAGCCCAAGGACAACTTGTTACCCAAGAATTCACTCCATCTGCTCCAGGTTTGGAGAAAACCTATTGTCAGACATGGAAAAAATATCCCCATGACCTCTCCTTCCCCCTAACAGGAGCTCTGGGAAACCCATAGTAGAAAGTTCTGTGGTTAAAAAAATTATCTTTCCAAAAGACAAGTCCACAGTGATATCATGAGTGGGTTCCCATGCTCATCCCCTGCCCCATGGAAGCACAGGGCACATACCCTCAGTCCCTTGAGAAGGCTCTGCTCGTGGTGGCACTGGTGGGGAGCCAGGGTGGGGAGAATATCTGAGGAGGGACAGCCAGTGCTGTCAGCTTCCCCTCCTTCTTTACATATGCAATCATTTTGAGAAGAAACAGTGTAAAAAGTTATTTGGGGGTTTTTTGACCTTTAAACCCAAGACAGCCTTATCCTGCTGTCAGGGCTGGGACAGTTCTTGGCATCACCTGTCCCTGGGGTCGTGAGAAAGGGAACTTGTGGTCACCAGAGAGGAAGACACCCATCTCGTGTCACCTCCTCTAGATCCTGGTGCCGTGGGATGCCTGGGGAGGGCTGGGGACCTGCTCATCCCTCCTGGCATGGAAAGCTGCCCAGGAGGCACGGGGTGATCTTCCCTTGGGAAAGGCAGCTTGAGCACGTGGCATCCCTGCCCGGCGGAGCTGAGCAGCCCCGGGCCGGGTGAGTAACGCCTTCGGCCGCCTGCCTCGAATACCGAGGGCTGGTGCCAGTGGGAGGAGATGTGCTGCTCCGCTGGCACACAGGGGCCCTTCTTGCCACCTCCAAAATGCCTCCTGGGGAGGGTCAGGGAGCCCTCAGTGCCACACCGGGTTTTCGAGAGGGATGCCCGGCACGGGGCAGGGCTGTCCCCATTTCTGTAGGCGTTATTCTGGAGCCAGAGCAGGGATCCGATCACAGACATGCCGATGCTGCTCCCAGCACCCTGCCCGCACGGGCTTGTATAACCTCTTACGTCAGGCAGCGCTGGGCCACGGCTTCTGCCTCTGTCCCTGCTCATCCTGGCCTGGCACTGCAGCCCGTCCTGGGGCACAAAGTTCCCTGGGGATTCCTGCATCTGCCGGGTGCCCCATGGCCCCCTCTGCCAGCAGCCTTCCCGCAGGGATGCTGGCGGCTGCTGTCACTTGGTCCTCACTGTCACCCAAGGATGCTCATCCTCAGCTTCAGGACCCTTTGGGGCACAGACTTGCTTCACACGGAGCAGTCTGTTGCCTGTGAAAGCAACTTAAAAAAACCCTCCAAAACAAAACAAACAAACAAGAAAATGAAAGAAAAAAGGATGTTTTTATGTTTTTCCCAGGGCAGAGAAGAAGGGGCAGGATGTGGCCAGAGCTGCTCCCTGCGTCCAGCACAGACCATCACAGCCCGACAGGTGCCCATACAGACTCCACCTCCCCAGCCATCCCTGGCCTGCTTTCCAAACCCGACCGGCCAGGTTTCGGGGTACTGGAGGGGTGCCAAAGCACCAAGACAGTGGGGTGAAGGCATTACCTGGCACCAGAGCAGGCAGGACGCTGTGCCAAGAACAGCACCTGCTGCTCACCTCCCTTTCCCACCCCCTGAAACGCGAGCAAAACCCCTGGGGAGATGCTGTCCGTGGGCATCAATGAGTGCCCTCGAGGGCTGCACAGCCCCTGCGCACGGGCGACCGAGCCCGTATCCCGCCGTCGAGCACCCACTGCTGCCCCTCGGGCATCACTTGCGGGTGTCCAAGTGCCGCAGGGTTTGGTTTGGTGGTGGGTTCTCTCGTGTGAGGCAGCGGGAGAGCGGTGGGCACGAGCGCGGCTTTGTAGGTCAAAAAATGGAAGTGCGGGGCAGCTCGGGGGTTGGGCTGGGTCAGCTCGTGAGTCAGTGGCAAAGGAGGGACCGGCGCGGCGGAGGCTTTATTAGCTGGTGAGGGGTGGAGCGAGGCTCCGCTGGCAGGCGAGGAGCCCCGCCGAGGNACGGCGCAGCCAGGAAGGCGGTGATGGAGCAAGGTCAGTGAAACAGGTTTCTCCTCCCGGATCCCCGGAGCAGGCGTCCTTTCTGCGCCGGCTGGGGAGCTGCGGACTTGTTGACAGCGGCTCTCGTTAGCTCGGTTATTGAGCGGAGCCGAGGGCTGGGCTCCCTGCTCCGGAGGTAGCGGCTCAGATGGGGTCACGGATGCACCGTGCATCTCCCCATCCCTCCCCAGGTGGGCAGCCGTGCTGCTCAGCCTTCCCTGAGACCCCGTGGGAGCCCCCTGCACTGGGAGGTCTGCTCTGAAACTCCAGTGGGGTCGGAGTGTCTGAAATGCAGGGTGCTCATGTGGAAGGTTTACAGAGACGAGGAACATGGAAGGGTTTGGGGTTGGCATCCCCGGCTGACCCCAGTGCTGCGGCTCACGGCCATCCCGGGTGCTGGCGCACCTGCCGAGCCACAGTGCCATGCCCAGGGGTTGTTTGTGGCTGTGGAGAAGGGCCAGGCTGTGGGTTTGTCACAGCAGAGGTAAAAGCCAGCACCAGGCTGGCTACCAGGAACTGTCTTCTGCCTAGTTCAGGCCTTTTGGCATTCCGGAATTCCCACGCGTTCCTCTGCGTTTGTCACCATCACCGCCCACAGCTGATGGCACTGCACTCCAGGGACATGGACATGGGAAGCCTGGTCATCCTGGCCATGGGCACATTTCCAAAACACAGCCAGAGGGCTCAGGGCAGTGTCCCAGAGGGATGAGCATGGGCAAGGGTCCCCACGGCCAGTGCCAGGCTTTGCTGGGGCACAGCCATGCCAGCCCAGCTTTGCCGCTTCCTGGTGGTCAGATAATGCGTGGAAAAAAGGGATGTTGTGGCAGACAGGTCTGTCCCTGGCGCCTCCTGCGAGGACAGAGCCTGTCCTTGGGCCAGAGCAGCACTGTGCTGAGCCTGCTGCTACCTCTGCAAGGCACCAGCGGCTGCAGCCTCGCCAGAGAGGGGACAGGACCCTTGGGAAATCCATCCCTGCTTGTATAGGACTGACTACCTGGGTTTAGGTGGTTTCTGGGCTGGATGCTCTCCTGGCAGCCCTGTGCTTGCTGCTCCAGCCAGTGCAATTCCGTGGGGGATCAGGTGGTCCAGCCTGGTGTCTCCCCTGGTGATGTCTGCTCCCATCAGGCCCCACCAGGACCTCCTGGGCTCTGCTGGCTTCATGGAGTCCTGATGTGTTAGAGTTTGGTGTTCTGCAACAGGAAAATATAGTTGTTGTCAAAGTGAATCCTGAAAGGTTAAAGCTCAGACAGAGATCAGTGAGCAGGAGCAGCTGGAAGTTGTCCCTCTCACTCCAAGAAGTGAGAGATAATGATGAAAGCTGAGATCATCACTCCCCTCAGAGCTGTCCCAGAGCTCAGGCTGGCATTGCCGAGCTCCCCAGTGCCGCAGGGCAGGTAGTGCTGCACCACATGCAGCGACAGGCACTGGCCTGGCCCCCACAGCAGCCGAGGGTCCCACAGACCCCTCTCTGCCTTTGCCACCCAGCTTTTTCCCACCAAAGCATCGAGGGCAGGATGTACAGAGCATCAATCCTGCAGTGCCAGTATTTGCCTTAGCAGAGCACAAGTCCCATTTAGCAGTGCTACCAAGGAGCTGTCAAGAGTTTTCCACTCACCATCACCCCTGGAACCTGCATGCCCCTGCTGATCCAATCTGATCTGATCTGATCTGCCACCCCTGAGACTGCTGAGCTGATACCACGGATGCCCCACACCTTGCTCTGCCCTGGCTCCCCCCTGGGATGCTCAGTGCCATCTGCAGGTGTGTCCCTGTGCTCCTTGTTGGAAGCAAGCTGGGGCAATGGGTAACGGGACAATGGGTACCAGGGAGTTCACTCCAGCCCTGAGAAAATTGGTGGCAGAATCCATGGCATTGAATGAAATTTTGCTAATATTTTTGAATTGCATTAAGCAAATGTAGAAGATTATTTGCCCTGTTAATACCTAAAGCCAGAATTAAAATAAAATGACCCTCCAGTTCTCCTGCTTTCCCAACCTGCTCAAAGGCTTTCTCACAGACACGCTGATCTGCATCCATGCTGCTGCCTCTCAGGGTGCACTGGTTTTGAGAGTAGCCATGAAGGGTCCCAAAAGCAGTTTCAAGGCCCCTGCAAGGTGTTGCAATCCCAAGCAATCTGTATTGGTGCCATAGCCAGCCCTGTGCTGGACTGCTGGGGGAACCATGGAAGGCATGGCAAAGTCATGGTGTGCTGGGGGTGCTCCACACAGACCCCTTTCCCCCTCACTCCTGTCCTGGCTCTCCACTTTCCTACAGCCATGCATTACTCAGCTGCTGAGCCAGGAAATGAATCCCTGATGGGATAGGCAAGAAATAGTAAAGCAAGTGGGGTGCAATGGCCCATGGTGGCCTGGCAGGTCCCAGACCGCAGTGTCACCCTCCAGTGTGGGCACTGTGGCCATCACTGGCTCCAGGCGAGGCTGGGGAAAAGGAGCATCAGGCAGGGCTGAGGACTAGGTGCTCCAGCCCAAGGGACATTCCTCCCTCTGTTCCCTTCTGCCTGTAGGACCTACCTGGTGTCCTGTGGGTGATGCCTTTTCTTGGTTTCCCTGTCGGTCCCGTGGCATGGCAGACCACACGTGCCATCCCAGAGGAGCAGCCAATAATCACCGTGCTCCCAGCAGCCAGGGGAAGGAGCCATGTCCCCATGGGCCAGCAGTGGTACCCAGCAGCCAAGCAGGAATGCTGCAATGCTCACTTGGTGCCTGCAAATCTGCACCTCCAATAGCACTGCCATAAAACTTTGTTCATCCTGACAACCTCCCCTGCCTTCTACTTCCTCCAGCCTGTGATCTGGGGGTTCAGCCAGCTCCTAAGGATGGGGAGACAAAAGCACCTGAGTGCTAGTGAGTGCCAATATCTCTGCCCTTGCAGCAGCTGCCAGAGAATAAAGGCATAACCTGTGAATCAGCATCACTTTTGAGTGATGCTCAAAGTTGAGGAGCTGAGGATGTCTGGCTCGAGGATGGGGTGTCCATGCAGTGGCTGGACTGCTGACACGGCCCCTTGGCCTTGCTCTGCTCCCTACACACCACCTCCTGCACCATCGAGGACAGGGAAATACATGTGCAAGCTAAACCAGGGGACTGGTTTTTCTGGGAAGTCCCATTTAACACAGGCACAGGGAAGTTTGGCATTTATGGTTTGGGGTGTTAGAGGATGACCATCCCAAGAATCACAGGTTTCCTGATGGGGAGATGCTGCCATCCACTTCCACAGTGCCCACAGGACCTGCCCCATGTCTGACTGCTCTGGTGCCACGGGCAGGGACGGGGGATGATGTTTGCTTGCTGGCAGCAGCGGGTCGGGGAAACCTGTGGCCTGGCTGGGTTTCTGTTTGGGAGGGTATTTAAGGGTGTTCTCCAGGGTGTGCCAGCTCTGGCCTCCACCCTGCTTTCACAAGCACCCTCTCCGAAAGGAGCTTGTTGTTCTCGGCTGTGGAGTGTAATGAGCACCGTGAGGCTTCCCGTGGAAGCCGGGCTGTCAACGGGCAGAGCAGTGACAGGGTCAGCTGTGCTGAGAACCTGGGCACAGACATATCCCCTCCTCATGCCCAGGGCAAGAGGGGCCCTGCTCCATCACGAGCCCAGTGGGATGCGGCAACCCAGCTGGATGAGATGAGTTGGAAAGCAGGAGACATCTCTTTGGCCAGGGCTTTGAATGCTGTGTCTTGCAAGGGCTGTGGCCCCACACTTTGTGGGAGACAACTTGGTTGGAAACGAGGGACCAAACCTAAAGCCAAGGAATATGCATGAGCTCCAGGTGTGGGTGTTTCCTCTGGGGCTGCTGGTGCCTCTAATGGCCATCCCCATGCCCACAGACATCCTACTCACCCAACCTGGAGCAGCCATGGGCCTGAGCCCATCGCTTGGGCTCTGCCAGGCTGTGCTGGTGCCACGGTGAAGTTTTAGTCTCTCCCTGCGTCATGGAGGTGATCACATCAGTCTCCAAGCTCAGGGATCCCAAGAGGCATTTCTGGGCTTGGTCTTACCTGTGTAGGGAAATGTCCCATGGCATTTGGGTACTGTCATGGCACCAAACCTTTTCAATGGCCCTTTGAAGGAAAGACAAGTCGGAAGAAAGGATCTCTGTGAGCATCAGCAACTGCTTGGGTGCTCCTAAGCAAACAAGCAAAGGTAGGGAGTGTGCAAACCCCAGCTGCCTGGCAGTCCCCAAATGCCCACCACATCCTGGTGCCGGGCCCACAAAAGGCTCTGGTGGTGTGCCAAGCCAATAGATCCACTTGTCTCTGTCATCTGCTGCGATAAGCTGGTCCCCATTGCACTGGAGGGACAGCAGTGTAGCCACAGCAAATTGTTCCACTCCGGCACAGACCCAGAGACACCATTCAACCCTGGGGAAATTGGGGCTGAGAACTGGTTTGTGGTGGGCAGCTGGTGCTCTGCTGGTCATCCAGAGCAGGGACAGAGGGGTTGGATGTAGTCAAACATGCGCATGAGGAAGAGGGCAAATTTAGCCATTGTAACCTCCCCTGAAAATTGCCCTTAAGTACAGGTCCTGCTCGCAGCAGCACTTGCTGGCCATCCTTATCTCCAGTGGGCTGTGGGTCCTATCCTGCTCTCCCGGCCCCAGTCCCGGCAGAGGGAGCTGTGACATCAGCCAAGCCACCTCTCTCCCTGCTGGGTCAGCAGCCCCGGGCTTTGGAGAAGGATCAAGGAAAACAGTGCTGGGGCCCCAGTGCTGCGCAGCCTTCACTGCAAGCTCGCAGGCTCAGCATATCTGATCACTCACCCTTTTGCCTGGAAATTGAGCCAAGAGTTATGCAGAACTTGTAATTTCAAATAGAAATGCACCGTTAGCTCCAAAATTACTTTAAAAAACGAATCAGTTTGCATCTGTGCAGAAAGATCTCAGACCTTCAGTGCAGTGATGGTGCTTAGCTGATGTAGGAGCTTCTCTGTGTGCAGTGGCATGAGGCTGGGACCCCACAGTTCTCCTGGTGGGGCTTCAGCCACCTGGGCAGCAGTAGGGCAGAGAAATACCTTGCAAAGAGTATTTCTAACTTACAAAGAGCAATTTTCCTCCTCTGAACCCACACACCCAGGGCAAGCACAGGCAGGGAGCAGCACAGCTTCAACACCAAACAAATCCCCATCCTCCAAGCAGCAAAACCACAGCCTCCACATCTCCAAAGGGACAAGTGTGGTCCAGATCCCAGCCTGACTAAGGATGAGCATAAAGAGGTCATTCCTTATCATTTGCATCCCTGAGATAAGGTTGACAGAGCTGCACCAGTAACAACTTGCAGCATTTCTCTGATCTGGCAGTTTGCATCACAGCCCGAGCGGGCATGTTTCCACCACTGCATGACAAAGGGCCGTGAGGATATGTCCAGGTCCCCATCCCACTGCTGCACCCCAGAAACACTCCTGCCACCCAGGAGGCGTCCAGAGATCACATATGGAAAATGGTGCAGTGGAGCTGGGACCTGAGGGCTCAGAGTGTGCAATGGTCAGCGAGAGTGCAGTGGGTCTGTGGGAACACCTAGTGCTATGGTTTAGTGCAGTGCTTTGAGCACTGGTGCATCAGGGATGCTTGGATGAGGCTCTGGGCTGCAGCCTGGTGTTATGCTTGGTTCTGGGAAGATCCTTGAGGCAAAAGTCAAGGTCTTTCACATGCAAACTGCTGATGCAGCTCAGTGTCCTGAAGAGACGGGACAGAAACATTGCGTCTGTGAAACAGCCATTTGACCTCTGGATGGCAACTACCAACGTGTTCAAACCACCATTTCATTTTGGATTGTTGCCCTCAAGACAGCACAGACCAGACTCACAGAGGTGCTGACCACCTGCTGGCTGAAGTCAGGCTTGGTATGTCCCAGGTTGAACAGTCCCAAACCGCAGTAATGAGAACTCCCTCTCAAAAGCAGAGAATCAAGTGAGATGATGCTTCTCACTAAACAAGAACTGGGAGAGAGAATAGGACTCCCCATCCCTCTGCTCCTCAAGCCCAAACCGAAAATAACCACTTGCTCAAGAAAGAATGGATTGTAATTATTTATTTTGGGTCCCTTTGAAAATATCCTGTTATCTCCTTCCACTCATGGCTTCATGTGGTCTCGCGGCCTGTGACAGCAGTGTCCCAGCCAGCTGTGCAGTTCACTTCTTCCTCCAGTGAGCAGGAGACCGTGGTCCCTTCAAGGTTGGCAGGTTGGTGCTGCCTGGTCCAGTCTCAGCAGTCGTCACTCTGTACCAGGTGCCGCCCGGGAGCATCGCACAGAGAGGGAGCAGAGCGAGGGAGTCCAGCAGGACTGCTGGGGATGGCTGTAGCTTTCAGCTGCCCCAGGAAGGGAGTCTCTGGCTTGTGTTTTCTGGCAACTTAGAACTGGGTTTGTTTCTCGAGCATTTAAAAAAAAAAATAAAATAAAAAGATGCTGATGCTATCTGCAAAGGGAAAGAAAAAAATCTGTCAGCACCCAGAGGATCCAAGACCGAGCTGTACTGAAAGCCTGTAAAAGCAGCACACAGATATGTGAAGGTTGGGAAGCCCAAACAACACAGTGAATTGGTGTGTCAGTGGACTTGGGGACACCCACACCAATGCTTTCCCTTCGCCTCTATTCAGGCACACGGTCCTTCAACCCAACCAAACCCTAAACACCATAAAACAGCAACAACTCCAACCCAGATATGCAGCCTCCAGAGGTCTGAGTAAGATCTCAAGCATTTGGGGAAGGATTCCCAATGCCATCGGGCACCTGCTCCCACCAGGAATTGCGGTTGATTTCCTAATGTCTTCAAAAGGTGAAAAGTCAAGACAAACCTGAGTGTGGTTGAAAATCTCAGCTACAGGGACTGAGAAGCATCAGATCACAGAGCAGACTGCATTCATATTGGTTATGAAATGAAACAAGGGCTTCACATCCTGCCCAGTCACATCAGGGCTGTTGAGTAATGAGCTAACGCTATTGCCACCTCTCCAAACTCTCATTGTTTCCACACGAGCAGGAATTTGCCCATACACAGAAGTGCTGAGGTTACCTGGACTCCTACTCTTCCAAGTGTGTTGTAAACAAGACCTTACATTATCCACACCTCCACCTGCTGAAGGGTTTAACCGCTCAGAGGCCCCATCTCCTACTTACAGTTCAGTGTCTACAATGACATCTGGCTTCTCCAGAGTTTGTCGTCTCCTCTGGATGGCATCCACAATTTTTTTCCTGGGGCCCAATGGGATATTGATGCTCTTCAGGTCATTGTCTGAGCATAGCATGAGGGCCTCCAAGTCAATCTTTTCCTTCTTGAGGATGGAGATGAACTCAAACATGTGCAGGGAAGCCAGAAAAGTCTCCAGGGGGCTGGTGTCTGGTTCGTCATCATCGTCCAAGCCCAGCTCCACCTCGTCCCAGGGCAGCTCCTCCGCGTTCCTCTCCTGCAGGCTGTTGGCACTGCCAATGCTGTCATTGAGACTTGGCGAGCGCTGCAGGCGGCTCCGCAGTTTGACACCCATCCCATCTGTGTTGTCTTCGCCCAGCGTGCCCCCGTCCTCCCGGCCGATCCCAAAAAGCCCACTGCTGACGTAGTTGCGCCGGAACACCATGGTGCCCAGCCCGGGCCGGTTGAACAAGGACTCGTGGCCAGAGTCGGTGCTGACTTCTGAGTGGGCCGAGTCCATGTGCAAACCCGGGTCACTTATGGCACGGGAGACAGTGTCTTCATCCGTGAGGAACATGTCCCTGATGTTACGGCGAGTCCACTCCTTGGGGCTGGCATATGTGCCCTGCTTCACAAACATGACATCGTTGCCCAGCTGCAGACCGGACAGAGACCGCACGCTCTTCCTCCCATCCTCATAGATCTTGAATGTCCCATCCACCTGCTTCTTCTTCTCTAGTTTCTTTTGTATTTTCGTCTTTCCCTTGGCTGTGCCATGGATGGTGGCTTGTGAGTATGGCAGGGAAGTCACCATAGACATGTGCTGGAACTTCTTGCTTAAGGTGCTGCTTGAATAGCTGGAAAAGCTCATGGTATCTGAATTATCCGACATCTCCTTTCTGTACCGTTTCTCCATCCTTTCGTGGTGCTTCTTCTGCAGCTTCACACAGTCCTTAATCCGCCTCTCCGCATCCCGAAAAGCCTTGTCCTTCAGTTTGCTCACCAGTTTGGGGTTGAGGCTGCTCTGCTTGGCAGCAATAGAGTCCAGGTACCGCACACACTCCATGTGCCCCTTCATGGCTGCCATGTCCAGCGGGGTGTGGTAGTCATTGTCCAGGCACCAGATGTTGGCCCCAAAGGAGATGAGGAAGGAAAGGCAGTTCAGGTGGCCGTTGGCTGCTGCCAGGTGGAGAGGGGTGTTCCCCCAGATGTCACATTTGTCTGGATCGCCCCTAGACAGCAAGAAAAACAAGTTAGCATTCAGGCATAGCTGACAGAATCCACAGAGACATTCTCAGCTGGGCAGGGGCAAATCAGTACCATGAAGTGCTGACTCCTTGAAATATGAAGCTACCTTCTGAGCCCCACAGCTTAATTTTAAAGGGATCTTCTGGAGGGTTGTACCACTGACATGGGATCATTGTGCCTGACGTGCAAATCTGCGGCAATTCACGTAACTTGAATTTAGGTCTCAGGAAAAATATGTTCCTGCATCAAACCAACTTTCAGAGGGATACAAACTAGGTCCTGAATAGCTCAGAACTGAGACACGGGGCTGATTCCAGCTCAGGCCTTAAGCTTGTTATAAAACTTCAAATATCAAACATCCCATTAAATTTTACTCAGATTCTGTCTTCGGATCTTGGCTTCATTCAGATTCTGTGGAGAGGGACCCAAAATGCCTTTCTATACCCCACATCCTGGGTGGGACACCTTGAGGTCTCACCATTGCAGTAGCACCACCATGAAACGTCCATCAGCAATGGTTTTGAAACCCAGCGGCTGCTGCACCTTCCCACCCTCCTGTTCCATGGTGCCTGGGGAAATTTGGGGCACAAGGGGCCTGTTGATAGTAGAGAGTAAGAGTGAATTTGCTGGCATTGGCCGTGGCATGGGGGTTTTGTTGGGGATTTTGCTGCACTGTGCTTGGTCTCGCTTGCACGGCTTGAAGCACATTGATATTAGCATGCCCTGAGAATCCAGTTTCAGAGAAAGTAGAGATTAGGTTTCTGCACTCCTCAAGAGCTGGGCACCCCACTGCTGCCATAGCATCTCTTCTCACACCATGCCAGCTTCAGCAAGCTGCTGACAGGACGCAACTGCTTGCCCACATCTCCTGCCTCCTTGTGACAGGATGGACACAAACCTGGGATTCAAGAGAAGTCTATCCTGACATTCCTCTGTGTTTGCGTTCAAGTGAAACAAGAGATAGTTCACACCCCTGCTGGCACCAGCTTTCTCCAGAGCGTGTGCTAATGATATGCAGCCAGCAGCAGTATCTGTCAACAAGGCACTCTCCCTTCGTGCACATGGATAAGGCAAAGCCTTTTATTAAGGCTGTGCAGCTCCACCACCCTCAAGAGAGTGGCTCTTGAGCAGCAGGGCTCTGGCAGAGCTCTGGATCAGCACAGCTCCTGCCCATTTCCATGCCACCCTTTTGATGAGCTCCAAAGGAACCAAGCACTGTTCCTCTGCCACGGAGACCTCAGCTCCAATCCATGATGACACCAGGAGTGCAGAAGGCAAATCATAGAATATTTAGAGTTGGAAGTGACCCACAAGGATCATCAAGTCCAGCTCCTGAAATGCACACTTGAGACCTTCACCCTGTGTTACTTAACTCCTTACTGCTTTAGAATCTGTGTCAACAAGAGCTGGGAGCAGCAGAGGCCTGAGCGCTCCCCCAAATCCCATGAGCTCTGTGCTATGGCTTGTCTCGCCTCAAAGGATCTGAAAACTACTCCAGAGAAAAAGCAGGGGGACACAGGAGCAGAGGGACGTCCTTCCCCTGCTGCTTTGCACCTTCATCACTAGTGTCAACACACAAGCCCCAGGAACAGCCTCATCCAGCACGTTCCCCCCACACCTGCAGGCAGGGACCCCACTGCCCACCTGGGACACTGCTGTCCAGGGAGCAGCAGAGCCAGAGCAGAGCCACCCAGACGGTGTAACACCGAGTTTGCAATCCTCAAGCTTTACAGAAGCAATAAAGACAGTGTCCAGAGGTTAAGATGGAGATTATTTGGACCCAGGACACGAGTTTCCTGGCTGTATTCCCTGAGAGCTGCTATGAGGTGCGCTCAGCTTTCCCTGTGGGAACATGAGCAGTAGCTCCACCATGCGCGTGGTTTCACAAAATGTACAGAATATACAGTAAGTACGACCTTGAGCCCTCTGGCAAATTCAGCAAATTAGTAAAAAGGTTCAGAACTGATCAAGGGCCAATAATACCCACAAAGCCTGCGGGACTTCTGTAGCCAGAGCCTTTGACATCTCTCATAGAAGCAGAGAAGGGCTTCAGAGAGGGGTGATGGGGAGGAGGAGGGCAGGAGATCACAGGGTTGAGGAACTATGAAGCCAAGAAAAGGTGAGGAAAGAGCTTCCAGTGTTCCAGCAATCCTGAGCTTCAAAGAGTGGTAACTCCAGAGCCCTTGCCTCTACCCTCGTAGTGACATGTCCAGGCTGGGAAATGCATGGGGAGGATAAATATTTGATGAATTGCAAGAGAGGAGTAAATTATTGATGGAGCTGGATTTAAAGAGCCAGTGAAACTGGAACTGCTGGTGCTGGCAGTGGGACTGGAGTGTGTGAAGGGCTGTTGGTTTGTTTATGTGTGCTCTGAATGGGCCTGATATGTGGCAGGTGAGCCAGGGCACCATGAGGGTCCCAACAGGTACATGGACTCGTGATGTGGACAGTGACTGAGCAGTGGACTCAGTGCAAATAGTCTTGCTCCCCCAGCCAAGTGTGTGGATCCTCAAACCATAAAAGTGCATCTTGGAGCCTATCCTTGTGTCTGTCCACTTTGGAGGTCAGAGGGAAGAGCCAGACAGGTCTTGGCAGAATTCATACTTGAAGGTCTACTTTCGTCAGAGAGTGAGGGGAAAGAGCAGCAAAACCAGCTTTCCCTGGCTGTTTCCACTGCCTAGAAACAAGAGTATTAGAGCAAAACTAGGTATCTCAGGGCCTTTGCCCTATAAATGTCTGCCGCAGGCGCTAAAAATGCATCAGAAGGAAAGAAGAACGGTGACTTGCAAAGTAGGGATGTTTGATCCAGCTCAGATAATAAACATGAGGCCCTCCCTCTGGCAGGTGTCCGTCTGAGCAAAACTTCACCTCCGGGGCGCTGCACATGAGGAGATGCTGACTGCAGGGTCCACTAAGTGGGAACGTATTTTAATAACAGGTGTAAAGTGTAGCACTTCTGGACTTCAAAGCGTTTTCAAGTGCTGAGTCAACTGTAATAATCATTATTAAAAACACTGTTAATTGGGCCCCTTAGGTGGACGTGTGCATCTCCTGAGTCACTGCGTTTGCACCATGACACGCACGCTCACTCCCTTCCTGCCGGTTTTTCCCCTCCACTTCTCCCATGGGAACCCAATTAGCCGGGGAATCCAGTGGCACTTGCATATGTTCTTCCCCGGGTGCGTGTGTGGAGTTCCTCCAATAGCAAAGGGCTGGCTCACCCTTGGCTCATGGGTGTGTGTGAGGAATCGGGCCGTGAGACCAGGAGCCAGCTGGGTGCAGTGTGTCTCCGGCTCCCACAAAATGCTTTTAGATAGAGGGGGAGGGAAAAAAACTCATTTATGTCTTGTCTTATCCTCACTACTTTCAGCATAGCCAGCCAGGGCAATGACCCAAGCAAGACTTAGAAATGAGCAGAAGAGATGAGGTTTTGGACCCAGAGCAGAGCTTTGGGTCCTGTTTCCCAAGTTTTGCCCAGGTGATAGTAGCCCAAGGATTCAGCTGTCCCCCAAGTTCAGATCTCCAAAATCCCAGCACGGGTGCTGTAGATGAGGGTTATCTCAGGGCTCTGTGCCTCTTGTCCCAGCAAACAGTTGGGCTGGCAGTAGCTGTGATGGGTGATTGTTAGTGCTGTGGCAGTGCCCGGGGACACGTCTGCTGGCTCAGCACCGTGCCCAGGGCTCACCCTCACTGCCGGCAGACAGCTCAGGTGCCAGAAGCGAGGGAGCTGCAAGAGCACTCCACCCTGCTCCTTCACCTTTCCGGCAGGTCATCACCCAGGGGAAGGCCCCCACCAACACAGCCACACTGCTCCCAGCTCCCTGTGGTGTGCAGAGGATGCACATCACCTTCACGTGCCTTGCTGCAACCTCCGCTGCAATCCCGCCCCAGCCGGGGTGACGTGATGCCCTCGAGCAGCCTGGCTGATGTCAGGAGCCACCGTCACCCCCAAACCACAGCTGAGCCACTCGTCCCCTCTGCCACTGACATCCGAAGCATCCGTGACCCCCGGCGTTGTAAGAAGGGAAGCTGAGGAGAACCTCTGCAAAGGAATGCTGGGTGACAAAGCTGAGTGCGGACCTGCGGACACATCCTGACCTCTCCTGAGCTCCTCTCCAAGTCCACTGTTCCCCACCAAGGCCCCCAGACCTGCAGCTAACTGGAGCTGGACTGGTGCCCGCCACTGCCACAGCAGTTCATAACAAACCACACTGAAGAATTTCTGCCTCTGAATAGCTGCAATGCTAAATGCCAGCTAGCCTGCCTCTTCCCAGCCATCACGTTAATTGAGTTTGTTTTCCTCACTGGAGCCCAGCCATGAAGAAGAAAAGGGCTTTTTGTGTGGCAAACAAGAAGGATGAGCCACTGGTGATCCCTCCATCCCAAAGGCTCTCTGCATCCCCTTGCAAAGGGGGCAGGCACACATAACCAGCTAGTGTGGACAGAGCGATAAGCCATCCTCATTACCCTTTCCCAGTGGGTTGAGGTAACAAGTTTTCCTCAAGGATCTACCAGCTGATTTATTGTATTTTCTTTCCCCCTCTCCATTTCAGCCCAACACCACAATCTGCTGAACACAGCATATGGATGAGTCTCCGTCACTAAGGACAGAGCCTAGATAACCCTAAGTGTCCATCAGCCCAGCACAACCATCAGGGCCATGATTTTGGCCCCCAGCAACCCCTCCCACAGCCTTGCTTTCCCTGCATGCTTCTGTACCAAAGGAGGAATATTTTGGCAGCAGAGGCCAGAGAGAAATTCCCTGACATTTTAGGGTACTCAGGGATCCTCCCTCTTGCTTCCCAGTTGTTATAGCGCAGGTGTGATAGCAACATACACAACACAGCATTAAGTTTCATCTCTGAACAAGACTTAAATAGCGTAGCACATCATCCTAAGCACTTGCAGAAAATTACAGGGTCTGCCCTTGGACTTTCCTGGGTCCTGCACAATTTCACCTCTCTGGCAGCTCTGACCCCAGGCTGGGACTTTCCTGCCCCTGGCAGACTCAAAGCCAGCTCCGGGAGCAGGGACGTGCCTGCCTTGAGGCTCAGCTCTTTGCTGGTCTCTGTGTGGCCCTGGGCAAGGCTCTGACACATGGAGATGAATGCACGGGTGCAAACACATGCTGCAGTCCCACAGCTGTACACTTTGCTCCGCCATCCATCATGTAAAGGGCACTGGGCTTTTGCCAGGCTATTTTCCTTGTCAGGAACAAATGTATATTAGGCTGTTAATTAAACAGCAGCCAAGCTGCACTCCAACACGATTGAGCCCACAAGGACCTTTTAATCCAATATGAATTTGTAAAAGGGGCCTGTCCGTGAAAAAGCAGCCCTTGTGCTTTGTGGGGAGGCAGAAACCGCTGGCTTGGATGGGGGTTGGCAGGACAGGCAGTGGTGGAACAGGGTGCCCTGTGTTGTAGGTGGGCAATATAAGGAGATACAGTGATAGAGGGAGATTACAAAGCTCTCTGGCTCTGGGTGACAATTCCCCTGCCAGCAGGATCTCAAGGCAAGTTTCTGCTGGGCACAATCTCTCCTGGGAGGTGCACAGTGACCCACACAGCCCCCATCTAGGGAAGCATCACGGGGCTCTCAGCCTGGGATCGTCTCAGGATGTTCCACTCAGAGTGATGTCTTGTTCTGTTCCTTCTGGACTCTGAAATAATCTTTTCCTGACCACAGTCCTATTGCATCAGGCACTCAAGGACTTCTCAAAGAAACTCCGTACAGCCTTTCTGACCCCAGAAACTGAAAGGAAATGCTTTATAATGGAAGGACAGTAATGGGTAGAGGTCTGCCTTTAAATACAGCTGGGGAGCTGGCTGAAGGTTTTGCAGAAGCAACCCGGAGTTTCAGGCGATGTAGAAAGCCCAAGAACAGGCACAGTGGAGGTGTGGCTGCTAACACAGTCCAGGGATCAACACAGAAAATCCCTTCCCAGGAGCTGACAGCCTCACTGAGCCCTGGCCCTTCTGAGGTGGCACGATATACATGCAGGCTGCCAAGCTCCCTCAGCACTATTCCTCAATATTAGAAAGACATAAATCAAAATCAGCATGGCCACCAGTCTCTCAGCACAAGGCAGAGGCATCCCTGGATGCCTTTAGGTGAGGTGCTCAGAAAAGATACTGGAACATAAGGAAGTGCTGGCACATGTCCCTGGGGTTTGGTAAGAACAGGAGAGTCACACACTGCTCTGGAAGGAACCAGGAATGGAAGATCTTGTCTTGGCACAGACCATCTTCTGTAGTTCCCTCTGGTCTGACAAGTCCCCTCAGTCCCACTCCCTCCTCTCCCCCACAGGCACTCTTGCAGAGCCAGAAACCCTAAGATTTAGCAACCCAGGGCGAGGTACAGAGACACACCAGCACCGAGCAGTCCCTGTGAGGGAGACTGGGCTTAGAGAAATCTGCTCTTGGAAAACCTGCTCCTGAATTTCCTGGGCTCCAGGTGCATGACAGCCTGCCCAGGGGTCACGTACTGAGGCCTTACTTTGGGTGAAACAGGCAAGTGTCACCCACTCCCAGCTGGCACTGCACACATCTCTCTCTGTGAGCATTCCTAGGACAGAAGGAGCAGTTACGCTCTCTGCCCCCTCATTTAAAAGGGCTTTTTTCATAGCAGTGCCCCAATGTGCTTGTCTTTACAGGACCTGTAAAGGAGTGTGAAGCACTTGCAGGGGGGACCCATCCCCATCCAGGCAGCTGCAAACAGGGCTGGGGACAGGAACGGCTATGGGGTTGGAGGAGCTGGGAAAACAGATAGCAACTATCAGAAATGCTGGATTAGACTCAAAGCATCACAAGCAGAAAAAAAAAACCAGTAGGGAAGACAGGAGCAGGGGTGCTGTGGACAGAATCCATCATTTTTGGGGGCACAGTGACCTGTGAGGAGGGAAGGGGGAAAGATGGGGTACCAGCTACACCATCCCCCAGACCAGCACCGTGCACTCGCCACACTCACCCTCTGCTGACAATGAGGCGCAGGGCGTCCAGGTTGCCGTGGTAGGCGGCCCATAGGGTCGGGGTCATGCCATCCTCGTCCGGCGAGTTCAGATCCTTCTTGGTGGCTTCCTTCAGCAGGTCCAGGTAGCCGTCCCGGGCGGCCCGGTGGTACTGGTCATTCATGGTGGGGAGCGGTCCCCGGGCGAGCACATGGGTGCCCAGGGGATTCAGAGGATGGGCATGGACGTGGGGCAGGGGGAGCTGCCAGGGGGGCCCCACTCGCCTCGCACGGCTCCGCCGTACCAGGACACCTGAGAAGTCCCAGCCGGGGAGGCAGGAGCTGTTCCAAGCTCAGCCAGCCAGGCTCTACAGCGCTTCCCCTGGGTCCTAAGCATCCTCCGGCCCCGACGGCTCCTTGTAACACACACCAGCCCCGCGGCACATTAAAAGCTCCAATTAAGCAGCATCGCTGAGTCGGGCTCAGCCGAGAATTTGGGCACAGGGTCACACAGTGGCAGCTCGCCGGGTCTACACGTCCCCAAAGCAGAGCAGGCTGCCAGAAAGGCTCGTAGGTTGTATCCTGCCTGATACCCTTCCGAGCCCCTCTCTGTAGCTACCCCATCTCAGCAGCCACGGGAGGAAGGGGGGGTCGATGGAGCATGAGCTCCCACTGCCTCCACTCACAGCCCTGTCAGAGCAGGGCAGCAGCTGGGACCTGGATGGATAATCCTGCTCCGTGCAGAGATGGCTGAGAGCAGTTTGTGACTGATTTCTAAGCAACACTATGGGTGTTCAGGTGTTCACAGCTCAGCTTTTCCAATTTAAAAAAAAAAAAAAGAAAAAGAAAAAGAAAAAAAAGATATACATACTACGGTATCTGTAACTATCCATATATGTATCCCTAGTGTCACTAGGAAGACAACAGCAGACTGAGTCACCATCCCTGTCCCCCTTCTACCTTGCCTACATAATTCTACCCTACCCTACATAATTCTGCTTTCCCAGGAATTGCATAACAAACTGCACAAACAGGAACCCTTGATAAACCGAAGAAACTTGCACAGGCTGGGAAAATTCCCTTCCTCACCCCATTTTCCTCTCTGCAGACTGAAACAACCCCAAACCCACTCCTGTCAGTAACTCACTACGGTGTGCACAGGGCTCTGGCCTCTGGTGTCTTTTATGCTGACACGGAATTCCTGGCTGGGTGAGACCCTCGGGGAGCTGGACAACCCCAGGTGATGTCTCCAGCACAGTATTCCCGGGCCCTGGACACCCTCTGCTGACGGGAAGGATGGAGCCAAACCAGGATGTTGACTAAAGCACACAGCTGTCCCAGCACATTTCACCCAAGGGTGAACTGGTGAATTGTATCCCCTGGGAAGAAGAAATTGTCATGAAGGAGAAATTGGCTGCTCCTCTCTTGTTCGTTTTGCCCGTCATGTCCTGGCTCTGGGAATGGAGATCTCCAGGACTGGACCCTGCATGTGTCACCATGGCCCTGAGACAGTACACGGGGTTTGGGGAGGGTGAGGGAAGAGACATCAGATGGGTTAGAAAGGTGGAGAGAGTGGGAAAATGGGGAAAGACTGAAAGTCAGCAGCAGAGAGGGCTGGAAGGCACTGAGCAGAGAGGAGTAAAAAGAGAGAGAAACACAGCTTATTTTTGCATGGAGAAAAATGCCCCAGGATAGGAGGGTGGCCCTAAAGCAGTGCCAGGTGGACCCACACGAGCTGCAGTGATCAACCCCTGGGTGACAGACACGGAGTTACCATCCCGGCTGCCTGGGAACATCTGTAAGTGCACCAGGCAGGGTCTGCAGCTCCCCACAGGGTTTGCTCCCCTCGGCAGGTCTGTTTGCACCAGCTCAGCCTCCCTGGGCGAGTCCTGTTGGATGCAGTAGCCACGGAGGTATTTGTCGCTGGGATCCTGCCAGGTGAAAAAGCAGCACAGTAACGTCTGCAATTCATCGCTGAGATTATTTAATGATTCTTGTGTTATTGCTAATTAAGTTCGTTACGCTGCTGTCATGAAATGAGTGTTTTAAGGTCGCTCCCAGGGGCACTGGGAGCATTGCCCGAGGCAGTAAACACTCTTTCCTCTGGTACTGGCTGTTAAGGACAAAAGAGGGAGGATAAACCAGTGCATTTAGCCCGAGGGGCCTCTGAACCTTTGGCTTCTACAGAAACATCATTATCAGCTAAGATTTACTTCAGAGAAGCCTGGGCTTCCCCTGGGAAAGGCTACAGGCTGAGAAAAGATGGACCACTGATCGCAAAAGGAAGCCCTAAGGATCAGCAGAGCACACCCAGTGCTGCTGGTGGCAGCCGGCTGGTGGCAGCACGGGAGGGACATCGGGAGATCTCCCGGGGCTGTACAGCAGATCCTGAGCTCTGCCTCTCCATCCCAGTTTGGTGCTGTCCCTGCAGTGCTGCGAGAAGGAGCGCGGTGGTGAGCGGGCAGGAGTGGGGCTGAGAAAAACACACTGCAAACAGCCTCTGTGCTTGCCCTAGAGGGGGAAAGTGGCAGGGACATCTCCAAAAGAAGCATCCTCAAGGACTAAAACTTGTCCCCATCCATTCAGAATTGCCCTGGGTCCCCCCATCTCCTCCACAAAACATGCAGCTGGGGTGAAAGAGACCTTGAGCTCTCATGTCACCTGGCAAAAGCTTGAATCCCATCTGCACCGTGGTTTATAACAAGACTTTCCTTGGAAGGAGAGAAATTAAGCTCCTGAGGGCCAAGGAAAGGTGGTCCCACCCTGAAAAATCAAAAGTAGTGTGTCAACAAAGTGGAACACAAATTCTGGTCCCCAAATCCTGCCCTGCTCTAGTGCTTGACCTTCCTCATTGTTGACATCATGGGTGGGAAAGGATTGAGTTACCCTTGGCACTGAACAGATACAAATGCAAATTTCTTCCTTTTCCTCAAAAATGTTCCAGGCGTAGAGCAGACTGATATTTGAATAAGACAGGGCGAGGCACAATATTTGTTGTGCTCAGTTAAGCAGAAAGCCATGCACAAAATCATCAGCAAAGATAAAGTCATCATCTAAACCATCTTCTCTCAAGGGAAGAGCTCTCACGGATGTATGAGGTTTGGGCTTGGTGGGGTGGCTTTGCTCTCTGGTGACCATGACCCTGCGACTGAGCGGTCCATGCCATGCTTAGCAGTGTTGTCAACTCATGCCCTCATTGGGTAAATAACCCTTATCTCCTCATCTTTGTCCAGCTTCACCAAAATCAGCTGTTGCACAAAATGGATCACATGACTTTCTCTGAGAAGCCCACGAAGCCCTGCTGTCAGCTCCAGGCATGGTATAAATCACAGAGACATTCCAACAGGTATAAATTCTTTGACTGACCAAGCTGCAGCTAGAGGGAAACTTCACAGCCTGGCAAGAGCCGAGGTTTGGATCCCAGGCAGCAGAACAGGTTGGTGGAATGGCTTTTGTACGGTTAATTTGCTTTGTTTTAGGCTTTACATTGAGAATCAATGAAATACCAAAGTTGGCATGGGCATGGGAGTTTTAGAGGGTGTGACAGCAGAGATAGCTCACACCCTTCCTGCAGGAACTGGTAAAAATTATGATGTGATGCTCCAAAGATTCCTGGGGGGTTTTTTACCTTTCTCCTGTCCTGTTCTTCAGCCAGGAAGTAAAACAACTTCTTGGAATGTCTAGTATTTGGCATTTAGGAATCAAACCACATTGGCTGTTTGCCCCAGGATATTTGATCCTGTGAGCGCTTTTTTGTGCTTTTCCAGTATCTTGCATCAATAAACACGTAAATGTTACATGACCAATTGGAAACGCTTATGTTAATCCGACCTGGGATCTCCCTGAGCAAAAGCATCTTAAGCAAGATCAGCCTTGAGGGAACCAGGAAAGGAAAGGTGAAAAATGAGCTCATCCCTCTTCTTGCAGTCCCTGCCTCAGCCTTCCCTGTTCCTCTGATATGTACTCTCCTCCTCATCACGTGTCCTGCTTTGGTCCAGCCCTGAACTGTTCCAAATGAAGTGTCACCTCTCACTCATGGGACTCTCCTCCCAACAGCATTGACCCTCGGGCAGAGCATTGGCTGAACCATGACCGAAGAGCCCAGGCGGAAGGACAGCGACATCGGCCACCCCAACTGCAGCATGGGCTGTGGACACAAGGACGACAAAGCCAGCCTGGCCTTGAGCCAGATAGCATCTTTCAGCCACCAGGCCCCCTCCACTCCTGCCTCCAAGGAAGTGTGGAAAAAGGGTGGCCGCATGTTCTCCATCCTGCTGGCCGTGCACTTGGCCCTGCTGGCCTGCACGCTGGTGAGCAGTGGGGCTTTTGAGAAGATTGCCGTGCACGACTATGATGTCTTCTTCCTGCTGACCGTCATGATGCTGGTAGTCATCATATGGATCATCTTCTACCTCGCGGGCACCTCCCGGTGCCCAGGTGCCATCCTCTGCAAGGACTCCCACGCTGGGCCCGTCTGGCTGAGAGGTAGGAGCCCTGGGGGGCTGGGGTTGGAGGGAGATGCAGGGTGGACAGTTCATGGGAACACCAGTTATTACAAGGGAAGCAGCAACCGTGTGGGCACAGCCTCCTCCTGTGCTAGGGCATGGCACCATGCCCTGCTTCAGGTCAGCTCCTTCTCCTTCCACTGGATTCACTGCCAGGTCTCCCAGTATCCAGGAGAGCTCTTGGTAACTGACACCAGGATCCTTCCCAGCTTTTGCCAGAGTACAGGGATTTTAGCCCCAGAGTACAGGGTTGATTGTAAATCCATTCCAGCCAAAATTATTGTATGATTCCATTGGTGCCATGATAATTTGGGTGCTGGAAAAGGAGAAACAGCAGAAGCAAAGCCTCTTCATGACAATAGTTTCTCTTCTTCCTCTCACCTATCTGCAGTAGCCCATGTGTTCACACATCTGTGAAATCACAGGTATTTTTGTTCCTCAACAGGAGGCCTGATCCTATTTGCCATTTTCAGCCTTGTCATGGATGTGTTCAAAATAGGATATTACTCAAGCTTCTACAGCTGCCTGTCTGCAATCAAAATCATCTACCCCATTGTGCAAGCAATATTTGTGGTCGTCCAGGTGAGATGGTTCTGCCCTGTCTTGGGGAGGGGTAGAGAGACACAGGCACCAGTGGAAGGAGCTCGATCTCATGAACATAGTTCAACTGCCCCAACAGCAAATGCAGGGGCTTAACTCAGCCCCCACCCAGCCCACATCTCCTCCCTTCAGCCATGAAAACTGTGGCAACTCACTTTAAGGAATTGATTTAAACTTGTTCCCATCCTGGGACATTTTGACTTGTCACGAACTCTAAGCAGCCCCAGTCCAGCCAGGCCTCCTTTCTCAGGAAGAACGGAGGAGGAGGGCAGAGGACCACCTGCCCTCAGCAAATGCCAAGGAGGGGAGGGGTCAGAGGGGGACAATTTAGACATCGCAAAACAAGGACAGTGGGAGTAAAGAAAGAATATCGAGCAAATGGCAGGGGTTATGGGCTAGTAGGCTGGGCTCAGATGGACCCAAGCAAAAGAGGCTCCTCCCTCAGGATGATGGGCTTTGCTTTCTTGTTTTGTTGAAAATAACAACTCCTCTTCTTGCCCCTGCCAGACATACTTCCTGTGGGTCTCTGCCAAAGACTGCATCCACGTACACCTGAACGTTACCAGGTGAGCACTTCTGATCTTCCAACCCCACTGTGCCAGGAGATCTGAGCCACCACAAACTTTCTCTCTTACACAGCTAAGATGCAACAAGGGAATAATCCCACCTCCCTTAATGCTGCCCAAAACTACACCTGCTCAGTGTCTCCAGCTAGCCTTAGGTCCCAGCTCAAACAGTTGAGGTTAATGACCTGTGGATCTATCAGGGTTGAGATTCAATTGATGAATACAAGCATTACTCAAAGCAGATAGTATTAAATAAATAATTATCATTAAATAAAATTAATCTTAGCTGACTTTTGCTTCCCTGGGGAAGATAACAATGCAGTGGGCAGGCCTCAGGCTAAAATGAGATCTTGTCCCCTTTTGCAAGACTGGATCTACTGGAGACCAATCCAGGTCTATTAATCAATTCACTATTGAGAAGCCCTTCCAAAACCAACAACAGGAATCAGGTTTTGCAAATTCTCATGAACAGGGATAAAAAGCAGGAAGAGAGGAGAGTGAGGGCAGCAAAGCAAGGGTCAGAATTTCTAGCCTGGACCACAGCACTATCAGGCAGCTCCCACAGTTGCTCTAAGCACGTTGCACATCTGTACCATGGATGGGAGCAACATGATCTAGAGCGACTGCTTTAATCTCACGGACCTTCTCCTCCTTCTGCAGATGTGGCTTGATGCTGACGCTGACTACAAACCTGGCAGTGTGGATGTCAGCAGTGACAGACGAGTCTGTTCACAAAGCACATTCAAAGCTGAAGAAGAACATGACAGAGGAAATCTTCAGGTGGCTCCTGAAAGGTAATTTGGCTGTTTGTGAAGCCATCTCGTCCAAGGAAGGAGCCCATGAGGTAGAAATTGTTCAACGAGGCAGGTTTTATCCCTTTTTGGAGGGCCTGTCTAAAGCTGGAGGTGCCTTTGGCAGAGCTGGTTTGTTAAAAGCCAGATCTGGATGTTCATTTGTTAATTTATATCACAGAGGAGTCAGAAAGGTGGAAGACCCCGCACAAATGGGATGGGAATGAAGAAGGGAAGGAAAAAGAGAGATTTAACCTGCCAGTTAACTTCTTAAGAAAGAATATGGGCAGCAGAAAGCTGAGGTTGAAGTGTCCTTGTTTTCAGGGTGGTCACATACCCTTTTGTCCTTGGTTTTGTTTTGCACTGACCCTGTGCATCCAGCTCCTCAGGGCTGCTGGTGAGTGCTGGCTCCTTGTTTTAATTCCACTGCATCTGTGTGGTTTTATCTTGTTTCAGTGGGAATGAGAAGTAGCTCAGTTGAAGAATGCAATTGCAACAGCCAAATCTGCCAGATCTTCAAGAATGGCTACTTTTGGCTGTACCCTTTTAACATTGAGTACAGTCTCTTTGCCTCTGCCATGGTCTATGTCATGTGGAAGAATGTTGGACGCTTCATAGACCACCATTCCCACCACATTCAACGCCTGAAGTTCAGGCTCTTCCGAAGGACCTTCTTTGTAGGCATCATGCTGGGCCTCATCATTCTGGTGAGTGGTCTGGGAGTCCTCATTCTTTATGAGGTGCAGGTAAACTCCAACACTGAGTCCAGCAAGAAGAGCCAAGCACTCACCATGTACTACATCTTCAACATTGTTTGTCTGAGCCTGATGTCTCTCGTCTGCATTGGTGGCTCTGTCATCTACCGCTTTGACAAGAGGGACATGGACCGGCACAAGAACCCCACGAGGACCCTGGACGTGGCCCTGCTGATGGGGGCAGCCCTGGGGCAATATGCCATTTCCTACTACTCCATTGTGGCCATTGTGGCCAGCACACCGAGGGACGCTATCAGCGCACTCAACCTCACCTACGCCCTGCTGATGATCGCCCAGCACACCTTCCAGAACATCTTCATCATCGAAGGCCTTCATCGGCAGCCCCCCAAGGAAGACTGCAAGCACGACGCCCACCAGAAGGATCTCTATGGGCTCACCTTCGTCAACATCAACGCAGTGTCCCTCCGAGTGCCTGACACTGGCAGCACCTTGGCCCCTGGCACTGCCTCTGGCACTGAAGCCATGAGTCCTTCTGACCTCGTGCGGTCCCTCGCCGCCCCCAAGAAGATGAACTGGAGGAGGAAGTTCTTAAGGGAGATCTCCATGTTCCTCCTGCTGAGCAATGTCATAGTGAGTTCATGCAGAGAGAGGAGTGTGGGGGGAAGGAGAGGGGAGCAAGCACAAGGGAGAAGGGTCTGTGAAGGAAAGGATGTGCCCCGTGGAAAAGCAGTCCTTTCTGTGCCTCTGCTGCACAGAGAACACATGTAGTTATGTTTTTAAGTTCAGACTTGTGATTTCCTTGTCCCTCAAAAAAAGCAGCAACTGCCCTGAAGTTAAGACATCTTAGGCTACACCGATAGACCTGTCCCTTATCACCAGAATATCAGACACAAGAGGTGGGCACAAGAGGGAACCAGTTTCATTGGTTTTATTGTGTATTAGTGGATTTGTGGAATAGCTTATTAAAAGCAATAAAATACATGAAACCCTTCCCTTCGCCCCCAGAGAAAGGATGTAAAGTGACAAATACCGGGGGTGAGGTCTGGGTTTTCTTGAGAAATGGCAGCACATCTCTTCTCAAAGCCCAGGCTCAGGAGCCGAACCACTGATCCCAGTTGCTGTGAGGAGAAACTGGTCACTGCCAACCTCAGCTGGGGTTTCCCCTTTCACAGGCAGCCAGGGGACTGTAGGTCCCTGCCAAGGAACTGGAGGATTGCAGCTGCACCTCCAAGGAAGCCAAGCACACTATGTCTCTAGAGAGCCTCCAAATCCCCAGCTGGTCAGTCACATCCTGTCCTCACACTGATTTCACACAGAAGCTCACAGAGGATGAGCTGACAACTCCCACGCCGTCAGACACACGTGCTGGAGGGGCTTCTGAGCTAAATGTGCCTGGCTTAGGGAGACCAAGCTCTCCCAGCCAAGCCTGTCCCATGTTCGTTCCATGCACAGAGTCTGCACAGCCAGGTCCATGCTAACACACGACACACTCAAGTCCTTCCTGCAGTGAGTGCTTCAGCCCTTGGTCCAAGCCTGTCTCTGAGCACGAATCAAACCCAGTCTTAAGGTAACAGCACTAGATCATACTTGATCTTCGTGCAGAGACAAACTGCTGGCAGGGGCCCCGTGCTCAGAAGGTCGCTCCTTTCCCGCCCATGGGTAGCTGTGGCTGCAGGTGCTTTGCTGTACCCCACACCGTTCTCACCGTGGTGTCACTCTCCCGTTTCCTCCAACAGCTCTGGATCATGCCAGCGTTCGGCGCCCGGCCCCAGTTTGACAATGACACAGAACTGAACTTCTATGGTGATTCCATGTGGCCGGCCATTGTGGACATTTGCCTGCCCTTCGGGATCTTCTACCGAATGCACGCAGTGGCCAGTTTGCTGGAGGTCTACATCATGTCCTAAAGAACTCCCTCGCAAGGAAGATGAGATCTCCTCCAGCAATCCACCTTCTTCCTGCCCCAGAGCTGGGAGACTGCCCAGACGTCCCGAGGGGTCCCCAGCACTGCCTGAATCATGTCCCCTTGCAGTGTTGGGATGTTTATGAACTGTCAGTGAAGATCATCCAAACATAGTCCAGATTTTATTTTTGCTACTTGTGTGTGGATGTGCCTGTGTGTGTCTGAAGTTTTTAAAACTTAAAACAGATAAAAAACCAGGAAGGTGTCCAGAGAAGGATCATGGTGATTACCCTTGGTTCATGCAGAGACTCACCTTCCTCTGTAAAGCGTGTTCACTCCATGAACTCTCCAGAGGGTGCTCAGCACTGCTGGGCAATGGGATCCTGCCTGTACGCAGAGATCCAGAGGGCACGAGGGGCTGGCACGGGCCTGAAAGGCACAGAAAGGGAAACCACTTCATCTTCTGCTACGGCCAGTCGCAAATCACTCCCCTGCAGAGATGTGAAAAACAATCTGGTGACCACCAAAGGCCTTGGGAAACATTTTAATCTTTCCTCTCTGTATCACCCAAGGATATGGGCGCTCTTGACCCTTACCTGTACCAGCCCCTGCTGTTTTCCTTCCTCTCCAGGGAGGCATCACTGCAGCCTCCTCTTCCCAAAGAGAGCTGTGTGTGGTCCTGGGCTGGCCCTGATATGGGATTGCTCTAGCACACTTTTTTTCCTCAGCTTTCCTGAATCAGGGCTCAATAATCATAAAGATGATGTGGGCAATACAGTCTGGGGGATGATAAAGAGATTTTTCTTTTTTTTTCTTTTTTTTTTTTCTAAATAGAGAATGATTTTTTTTAAAAAAAATATATGAACATTTTTGTATGGAAAGTTATTTATTGATTTTCACTGTAACACTGAACTCCTTAAGGGACCCTGCAACACAGAAATCAATGCAATGCCGTGGAAAATTTGATCTCCCGTCCCCTGAAGGAATGCTGGTGCTGCACCCTCAAGCCTGTGTGTGCTTTGAGGCTGCAAGCACAGCCCAGCACCCAGACCCTGGGGCCCTGACACAGGTTTCTGGGTGTTTGCAGCTCTCCATGAACCGCTGTATGATTGAGGGGGCTTTCAGAGCAGGAATCCTGGGCTGCAGGAGGTTGAAAGGGGCCCCTCTGCTGTACCCAGTGTCCAAGCAGAGCCTCAGAAAGCCCACGCTGCCAGGTCAGGAGGGTGATGCCAAAATGGCATCTCTGTCTGCACCCTGAGACATGAGGGGTTAACTGTTCCAGTAAAGGGTTTATTGTTCCATCAGGGTTTATCCTTCCAATAGAAAACACTGCAGAGGTGGCAGCAATCATCAAGCTTTCCCCTATGGACATGTGTTCATCCGCCAAAGGAAAAATAATAAATAGAAATCATGGTACTTGAAATGGAGTGATGCAATTTTCCACTTGGCAGCCCAGGCTGACGTGTTTTAAACCACCTTCCCCTCCAAACCAGAAGGGACCAGTGCCCCTGGCTGGTCTGACACCAGTGTACCTGCCTGCCAGCAGCCTTTCCCTGAGGTGGGTAGAAGGGGTAACCCCCAATTTCCCCTGCCCTTGGAGGGCTGCACTCATCCAGGATCTCCAGGTGGGACAGTCCTTCCTGTGACCAGCCCAGGAGTCTCTCCCAGCCCCACAGACCCTGCAGAGGCCTGGTTCTGTATTACCATTGATCTGGTAAAGATAAAATCTCTCTGTAGAA
This sequence comes from Sclerurus mexicanus, assembly GCA_013396755.1. Classification (NCBI taxonomy): domain Eukaryota; kingdom Metazoa; phylum Chordata; class Aves; order Passeriformes; family Furnariidae; genus Sclerurus; species Sclerurus mexicanus. The sequence continues at coordinate 248,445 of VWZF01004018.1, forward strand.
ACTTTACCTTTCATAAAACAAAAGCCTTATTATTCTGTGTCTCCTGCAGCTGAAATTAAGTCAGAAAAGAGACGTAAATGATGCACAGACGTCAGTCCCACGTAGAGCCCTACACATTGTTTGAGCCCAAGCTGCTGAGCTCACACTGGGGCAGAAAGCGTTTTTAATCACCCACTCTGTTCCTGGGGGGCACACTGGGTTTCCTCCTACGTGCTCTTGCTGGTGCCTGTCCCAGGTTCCCAGGACTGGATGCACTGGGTCAAGCAGGGCAGACTTTGAACTGTTCTTTTGTCCTGGACAGTGACTGCAGGGGCACTTTTGGGGCTAAATAAACTCAGGACGGTGTATGGAGAGCACTCAGACAACCCAAACAGCACTGATACAGGCAATAATCTTATACCAACTGCTCCAGGGTGGTGGGTCGGCTGGAACCACAACAACCAACCATGAACAATCTTATTGGGGTAAACCAAAATGCTCTGGGGGCAGCACAAGCTCCTCAAGGATCTCTGGCTATCCTGAGGCATCTCTAGACTGCAAGTGCAGGGATGGCAGGAGCTTCTAAGTGAGAGCTGAGTTCTTCTTTTGCCCTCCAACTACAAACACACGTCTTGGGAGAGGCAGTAGACTAGGAAACAGCCAGTGAAGCAGGGAGGGCCATAGCCAGGGCCAGAACTAGGTATCATCCCACTGCTACTTGGGTTTTGCATCCCCTGCTCTGCTTCTTAATCATCTGTTATTTTAAAGTGAGATTTGTTTTATTAGAGACAAAGAATAACAACAATACACCTTTTATCTGGGTGATTTGCCCTGAGGTGTGTCAGGGACAGGAGAGGAATCCAAGTTAATTATTATCTGTCAGTGCAGCAGATGGAAAGTGGATGGACTGAGAAGGTCACAAGGCTGGAAAAGAGGGATGGGATTGCAGCAAGATCAGGGTGTGCTGAGAGCCAGGGCAGGAGAGGCACCTCCCCGGGACCAAGGCAGTGGTTCTTAGCAGCGAGGAGCAACTCAGTGCTGGCAGGAGGTGGAAGGGACCTGCACTGAGGACTAGCAGACGAAATACAGCCACACTCACGAGTGGAGCCAGCACACACTCACAGAGCCCATCAGAGGGGATGCAGGGATGGGGCTGAGGAGGTGCAGCACAGCTCACCCCCAGCCGTGTTAGATGAGGCTTCTCTCTGCAGTCAGCCCAAAAGCCTCTCACTCACCAGCACCACAGGAGACGTCACCGATGGGTTATCAGCAGCCAAGGAAGGGTGTGGGCTGGCCGGGGAGATGTGAAGGCACAGGGTTCCTCAGGTGGCCTTTGGGCAAACACAGCAGCTGGGCACGAACCTCCTTCCTCCCGGGTCCTGTTTACAGATCTGCCTGGGTGTTATTACTGCTAAGTGCTAAGTGCACAGATAACACCATTAATAAGCACACTGCTGATAACAGAGGGGCAAACATCACTCCTAACATTTACCAGCTTTCTCCCAGCCTCTGAGTAAAGGCAGCTTCTCCAGGGCAGTGATTTCTGCCATCGATGCAGTTGGTTCGACTCATCCTCTCCCTCCCTGCCCCTCTCCTGCACACTTGCTTGCTTAGTGACTTGGTTAAACTTGTGTCAATACGTTCCAGTTAAACAGTATTACTCTTCAAAATAAAGACCAAATTAGGAGGACTAACCAGTCTCCCAGGGCTTTACAACTCCTCTGTGTCCAATTTTAGCTCCAAGGCCAGGATAAGGCAAGTCAGGCTAGGAAGGATGCCTCATGTCTGCAACACAGATGCACAGTGCCATTGGAAAAGCCACTGGGGCACAGAAGGCACCAGCATTTTATTTTAGACCCATCTTTGAAGGAAAAACTTCCAATTTCACCCAAACTTCACAATACATTCAGATTCCCAGCGTCCGTTTCCCAGTTCTGCATGGTCACCCCAATTTAAGACCACAACACTGAAAAACAGCAGGTTTTTTAATGTCTTGGACATAAATCGTTGGCTTTGGTCAATGAAGAGGCCACCAAATAGCTCTTGGGAGGTTCCAGCTCCCTGCTAAGCTCTGGAACAGAGTCCAGAAGAGAGGCAGGCACCTGAAAGATCTCAAATGCACTCAGGGCATCCCAGAACATGAAAGCAAGGAGCAAAGACATCCAAGCAGGCTGTGAGATGCTGATGCTTTGGGGGAAGGCAGAACAAATCTAGCCATAGGTATTCACGAACACCTGCCCAGGCCAGAGCTCCCAGACTCCACCAGGGCAGTGCAAGGGTTTGGTCAGACATTAAACATGACCCTTTTTCTGGCAGACATCGAACAATGGCTGCACCAGCACACACTGGGTGTTCTCACCCTGAAGAAATGGGCCCCTTTCACTCTTGTTTTCCATCCCTTTCGTCACATCCCTACGCACGATAACCTGTGCTCCCTCACCCACTCCTACCCCTTAATCAGCTTCTTGGGAAGTGAACATGTCTCTGAACTCCCAACTCACGTGTTTGCCGGTCGTAAGGATCTCAGGGCTTGGGAGTTCCTCCTGGCACACACAGGTAAGTCCTCTCATTCCATGGAGAGCTCCATCCTCTCCTGATGGACCCTCTAGACTCACCAGCTCAGATAGAAATGCCAAATCCCTGTTGCCAGCCACAAAACCCGGGGGATCAGCTCACCAGAGTCCCAAGACAGAATCAGTTTGCCCTACAACAGGAGAGGGATCAGGGCCAGCACAGCTTGGACCTAAAGCATCCCTGACCTGCACGGCTGAGCCTGTGGGGTTGGCACATGAGGGTCCTGCTATGAAATGAGCATTAATATGTTGTAATTGTCACCCCCAAAAGCAGGACCTTTCTGTCAGAAGTGCATCAATCTGGTCTCATCCCTGTATTTGGGCTGGACTGTGAGCTTTGCCTTTTTTGGGTATTTGTGCTCTGGATAAAAGCACGAAGTAGTGGTACAGTTGAGAATAACAATCTCAGGGTTTACCTAAAAACAAGGGACTGGGAACTCAAGTGGATTTGGGCCAAAGCAGTGTGGGTAAGCACTCCCAGCACAAGCCTGTGCCAGGAGATTAGTTCTGCACCTGCCTGAGCCATGGCACAAATTAGTCACCACTGCTTGTGGTTTTACCCGTTGGCACATCCTGAGCCGAGGCCGTTGACATGGGGCAACCCAGCAGGTGTGTAAAGGAGCTGATCCCCATTGGCTGCCCGTGGCAGATGTGAGAGCTTCTCACTGAGTAATTAGTGTAATGACAATAATAGACCCAAAGTAAACAGGGTGGGAAAAAAAATAAATCAATGGGCTGGTCGCAGAGGCCGCATTTAGTGAGGAGCAGTCCTGACGGCTCCTGTCTGCACCTGGGCCACTGGGGACTCCCGTGTATTCCACTGGTTTGAGATCGGCTGCATCCGAGGCTGTGCTGGCAGCAGATCCCTCTCAGGAGGCAGCAGGAGGCTGCAGGCAGGTAAGGGCTGGGTTCAGCTGTCCCACACAGCTATGGGGTCAGGGGCTTGGGTCCATTGCTGTGTGCAGCCTTGTCTGGGCTCTTGGGTACCTCCTGGTGCAGCCTGGATGGGTTTGCATCTGGTCCTGCTGATTTTATGGCCTCTCCCCTCCCTCCAATGCGGAGTGGTAATGGTCTTAGGAGAGGGGAGGGAATTTGCTGCTGTGCTACTAAGCTGGGAGAGGTTTGGAGGCAAATGGGGAAGATTTTAGGATCAACCTCCACTAACAGAAGTATCGAGGCTTGGGGGTTCATCCTGGGACACCCAAATAAGTTCTCTCCTTCCATGGAGAGGTTCGTCCTTTCCTGATGGACTCTCCCAACTCACGAGCTCGATCAGAAATGCTGAATTCCTGCTGCCAGCCACAAAACCCAGGGGATCAGCTCACCACAGAACCCCAAGGGCAAGGGCAGAGCACCTCAGTGGACTTGCAAAAGAAGAGAGAAACACTAGATTTCAACTCCTGCTCAAACAATTTCTCCCCCAAAGTCCCAAGACTGCATATCACAGAATCTTTAAGGTTGGAATATAATTCCCTCCACCCTCAAACACATCTCAGGGATCTGCTTCACTCCATTAACCCCATAATGCAGACAGAGTGAAAGCACCTTTCCATGTACTGATCTATAGAGAGGCTGATCTTGCCCAATTGCTGTATGTGAGAAAGGAGATTTCTCTCTCGTGAGCAATATGGTCCTACAGACACTTTCCCAAAAGCTGGATTGAAAATCTCCCAGTCTTGGGATGTCTACCTGGACCAATCCTTCACCCTTCTCTGTGTCAGTGTGCTCACAGCCCTGTGCTACAAGTAGAATAAGAAAGAAAACTGGGTAGTGTGTCCCAGCCTCAGCCTGCATTGGTGAGAGGTTGGATCTTTTTTCAGCAGCTTAAGTCAAACCTTACAGACCCTCTATTTGTTGTCTCCAGTTCTGCCACAATTTGTGTGATCATTCATGGAGCGTGGTGTAACTCTCACAGCCCAAAAACATGAGAAAGGGGTTGGAGCCATCAACTGAAATCAAACAGCTCTGACTTTTAGAGCAGGTCTGAGCGTGCTTTGTATTTCTACCTAATCCTTATGGCAACATGGGGAAAGGAGGAAACCTGAACCCAGGGCTGTGCATGGAGAAGCTGTGAAAAGTGAGGGTGGGAACTGTTTGAACACGGCTGGTCCCAACAGCTCCAAGTACTGGTGGGGCAGGGCAGTGACATCAAACACCCACTTTAATGTGAGTATCTCCAGACAGGTTTTGGCAGAAGAGCCTTTCCCCAGTGCCCTGCAATGAGTGTCCATCAGGAAATTTTTAGTGCCTAATCTGGGCCGAACACCAATCTCTTTTTCCCTTCAGCCAGCGTCTGGAGAGAGAAAGGGAAGCTTCAAGGCAAGGAAGGGTGGTCACCACACAAGTGGCTCTCACAGCAGGGCACACAGCCTCTCATCTCAGCTTAAATCACCCTTTAAATCTCCCCTTTTCCCACCACAGCAGGTGAGCCCCCGGCAGATGAGCCATGGCTGGCAAAAAAGCCTCCAGGCCCTGCCATCACTGCAAGAGCAGGTCAGCATCTGCCCCAACAGACACCTCCAAGATCCACTACGAGAAGTTCTGGCTGTACCGACACTGCTCGTCAGTGCAGCAGAGGGACAGGCAAGCTCAGAAGGCTGGACAGCTCTTCTCGGGGCTGCTGGCCATGAACGTGGTGTTTCTGGGCAGCGCCTTTATCAGCAGCATGATCTTCAACCACGTGGCCATCACGCTGGCAGATGTCTGGATCCTGATGACCATCCTCAAGGTGTTGTGCCTGTGCTGGATTATCTACTACCTGCTGGGCACCAGCCGGCAGCCGCACGCTGTGCTGTACCGGGATTCCCACGCCGGGGCCATCTGGATCAGGGGTGAGTTCTGCTTTTATTTCTCATCTCATGCCTTTTCCCCACAGCTTGGAACATACAGAAATTCTCCCCAACTATTAGAAGAGCTAGAAGCCACAGGACACATAGTTAGGGCATTGGGAATCTCCCAGTGACCTGTCAGGCTGGGGAAAGGCAGGGGCACACTGGGTGCCACAGAGCAGCCAGGAAAGCCTGGAACGGGGCTTCCCTTCAGCCTCCAGTCCAACTTCACTCTGTGGTCCCTTCTTTAAGAACAAGCCAGGCATATCCCACCTACAGCCCAGCAACTGAGCACCATGGGGAAGACAGGAGAGGTTTTAGGCAGGAGCACTTCGCAAAGCAAGGGGAGAAACACCACGTTTACCCTCCAAGAGCGTCAGCAGCCCCATGCCACCCTCGTCCTTGTTTAACATCACAGCAGCCTTGTTGCCAGGGAAGGATTCCAGCCCAGTGAGTCACACCCCAGTGACACCCAGGCTTTCCTGGGAGATTTCCCGTAAGTATTTGCCCTACTTTGAGAAATTACGTTTCTCCAAGCAGTCCTGTCTCTGGTCTATTATTGGAGTTCTTAATTAGGCATAGTCTTGTTAACTAAGCAGGGAGAATCAAAGGGAAGAAAGCTGCAAGGTACTTGAGTACCTAAAGCTGCAGAGAGATGTCCAAGGCAAAAGGGAGAAACAACCAAAGTGTCCCAGCTCCTGCAGACTGTGCTGCCACAAGCCTTAGCAGACCTGTGCTCATCTCAGGTTTCCTCCACAAGGCAGAAAGGATCACCCACAGTTAGCTTACCTATGTCACTCCAGATTGCCCAGAAAAGCCCCAAAACCCTGTTCCCACCTTGTATCCAAGCACTAGAAAATACTTTGCATTGTCTCAACACCTTAAACAGTCCAAGCACATAACCAGGTTCAGGAATTAGGCTCCCCTTTGTTCCCTTCTCTCAAAATCGTGACAATTCCAGGAAGGAATGCTTCCAGCTGCACACAAATCCAAGCAGCACAACACCTCCAGTCCCCAGCCCAGCCCAGATGCTCCACAGACAGGTCTTTGTTTATTTACTGGTGCTTTGCTGTTTGCCCAGGGTCAGTGCTGCTGTTCGCCAGTTGCAGCATCCTCCTGAACGTGTTTCACATTGGCTACAGCACAATCCTCAGCCACTGCAAGTCCAGAGTGGAAATTCTGTTCCCCAGCATTGGAATCCTTTTTATTTGCACCCAGGTACTGCACATTATGCTTCTGAAAGCTTGCTTATGCTCTCTGCCCAATTCCTGGGAGCCCAAGGGGTGGGGGGAGGTGAGGAGGCTTGGGAAAGTGGGTGCAATGAGGCACTGTCATGAGCATTGAAGGCATTAAAGTATCACACACCCTTTCAAATGCTGTCTGCACTCCTTGTGTACCACACTGAGAGACACAGGAGTGAAATTCAGAAAGAAATTACCCTAGAGATACCTGACATACCCTAGAATCCAGAGGAATTTGCTTTTAATCAAAGCAGGAGAGAGGAGAGAAAACTTCAGATTTTGCCAGAGATGTGTTCGCACCAGCCTGAGCCCCAGCCTCTCTCTGTATTTGCCAATCCATGCCCCCAACAAAATCCTTTGCACACAAAGATATCTCACACCATTTACACTTTTTACTTCAATACCAACTCTTCTTTCCCCTCCCAAAGCCATATTTGAAAATTAAACTAGTTGCCGCCTCAGCAGCCAATGCCCACGTGTACAGGACAGGGGAACACAGAGCTCCAGGAGGTGCGTCCAGCGCAGGCACACACTTGCTGCCTTCACCCAAGGGTGCCAACACCTGCCTCAGCACTGAGATGCAGGTGCACACATGTCCCTGCCGGTTTGCTCCCACTTGGACCTGCACCTTCTTGCCCACCTGTCCCTTTCCACCACGCGTGCAGGTGGCTGCCAACTACACCCTGCTCACGTTGTTATTGTTACGTTTGCAGGCTTATTTTCTGTGGCATCACTCTAAGGACTGCATTCAAGTGCAACACAACTTCACCAGGTAAAAAAAAAAGGGAGTAAAACCTGCCTTCAACTGCTCTAAAGAAACACTTCCTTTCTGCCTGTGATCTCCATAATTACTTCTTGTTCCTGCTACGACTGTCTTTATCTGATCCTACACAGACTCTGGCTCACACAAGAACCAAGCCATACCATGACCAGACCCACCCTCCCTCCGCTGTCCTGGAGGGACAACTCCCTTCAGTTTTCCCTTGTGCCTTGGACTGCTGCAAAGATTGTTCCTTCCTCCCAAATGTTTTGCTGCTGCCTGGCTCAGTGGAGGATGAGGTGGGGTGGTCTCCCCATTCCTACCACTGGGAGATGCCTCAACCCAGGCCAGTTCCACCAGTGAGCCGGGCACTGCCTGCCCTGGTCCTTTGGAAATGGCTAAGTGGGAACGTGCTCAGCCGTGTTTGTGTGTGCAAAGTCACACCCCGATGACCGCAGGCAGAGCAGGCACAGACACACAATATTTGCACAAATGTGTGCATGGGTCAGCAAGAGGCAAAGGGCAGCACCACCTGGCAGGTGGACACGTGAGGAGTGAATTATCTCCACTGTGCAAGTGCCTGTCTCTCCTCCCAGGTGTGGCCTGATGCTGACCATAGCCACCAACCTCCTCCTCTGGCTCCTGGCCGTGACCAACGACACCCTCCACATAGAGATTGAGTCTCAGCTCCGTGAGGTGGAGCGGCGGTTTGGAGGCAAGGCAAAAACCCTTTTTCACATCCCCATTTGTGTTAAGCTGATACAGATGACTTCTAGGGAGACAGCTATTCCCAATCTCAGCAATTCAGACATCACCAGTTCCCCCAAATGTTGAACTTCACTATTATTGTTGCCACAAGGAGATGGGCTGTAAGGGGAGAACATTTTCACCTGGAAGGAGGGGATCTGCTATGAAATCCTGAAACTGCAGTCTAGGAAAGGAAAAGCCCACCATAAATTAGCACTTCTGCTCATTTGTACCTGTTAACTGCAAGCACAAGATTGCCGGACTAGAAGAGGCTCATGTAATTGCTGTGCTGTTCTTTCTGAGGATATGGGGGAAGAAAAGGGGAAACCAATATTCCAAGGGTAGAGATAATGAAGGAAGAGGTGTCTCTAACCCAGCACCATAGATGGGAAAAGACACCTGCTAAACCCTGCTACTCTGAATCCCCACAGCCTTGAGGACTGAGGAGGAGTCACAACTTCCTACTGCTCACTGTTTCTGGGAGAGATGTTGTGCCTGCACATGAGAAACTCCCAAAGACAGCCATGAAACCCAGGCTATCTCCCTCTTAATTGTTGGCTTGCTCTTCCCATATTCCAGGCAACGAGACTACCTTGTGCACATGCCCAGACACGGCCATCTGCAAAGTCTTCCAGAAGGGCTACATCCTGCTCTACCCCTTCAACACCGAGTACTGCCTCGTCTGCTGCTCCGTGCTGTACGTCATGTGGAAGAATGTGGGGAGACGCATCAGCCACCACCATGTCCCTCACACCAAGCCCAAGTTCAAGCTCCAGGGCGTGGTCTTTGGGCCACTGCTGGGCGCCGCCGCTGTGATCATTGGGATCTGTGTCTTCATGATGTACCAGATCCAGGTCACCGGCTTGGTCCCCAACCGACAGGTCTTCGTGATGTATTATTCCTACTACATTGTGCTCCTGCCCCTGATGAGCGTGGGTGCAGTGATCGGGACAATCATCCACGCCTTGGAAAAAAAGGAGCTGGACACGCTCAAGAACCCAACCCGCAGCCTGGATGTGATCCTGTTGATGGGGGCAGCCCTCGGCCAAATCGGCATGTCCTACTTCTCCATTGTGGCCCTTGTGGCCTCTGACCCCAGGGACCTGTTGAACAGCCTCATCCTGTCCTATTCTGTCCTCCTCATCTTCCAGAACATCACCCAAAACGTCTTCATCATTGATGGGCTCCACCGGCAGCGCTTTGTAGGCACAGCTGAGCTCAAGCACAGCGGACCCACTGGGCAGCACGTGGTGGCTGTAGAACTGCCGGGGGAAGTGGAAACCACAACAAGCAGCGAGGAGGAGCACACCCAGACACCTCCTGGCAAGGAGGAAAACATCAGAGAAGAGCAGAATCATGAAGGCTACGACCAGAGACGAATGAGCGTGCTGGAGCTGGGACAGGAGATCCGGAAAGCTTCCCGGTCCTACATCCACAGCTACTCTCACCTGAGCTGGAAGAGAAGAGTACTGAGGGAGATCTCCTTCTTCTTGGTTTTGTGCAACATCATAGTAAGTATTGTGCTGTCTGCTATGTCACAGCCTGGCTAAGCCACGATGACCTGTGACACAGATGTGCTCTCCTTGTCTTTCTCTTGGGCTGCTACTCCAGACAAGAAAACCTTTGCCCACCAAGTTTCAACCTTCTGGTGAAGCAAGTCAAGACAGGTTTTGCTGTTAATAACCCCCTCTCAAAATTAGAAAGTCTCTTTGAACCTTATAGTCAAACATGGCTGGGTTTCCTGGGTGCAGGAAGGAGACATATAATAAATCTTTATTTGCCAAAATTTTAGCCTCAAAAAAAAGAAAAAAATTAGGCCCATTAAGGGTGTTCCATGAGAAAGGTGGAGAAATGTGAGGCACAAGGAGTAAGTCTTTGTAAATATCTTTGTAAATATGAGTCTCCAGGCTTGAAACTCACCCCATAAAGTACACCGTGCTCTGGGATCTTGAATCAACACTGCAACCTTAATCCAGTGAAAACAAATTGCCCAATGAAACAGCGAAACCCTGCAGAAAGATGCAGCGGAATGGGGCAGAATGAGGCTGTCATTAGGGTCCCAGGAATTTGACAGGATTTGACTTATAGCAAGGGGTCAGCAGCATAACTAGGGGATTTTCCTTCTTCTCCCTGGCAAGGAGACTCCTCTGATACTCCTGGAATATTCCTGAACTACATTTGAGTCAGTGCTGAGATTAGGGTGCAGGCAGGGGACAGTTTGTCATGCTCTGATTTGTGTTTCTTTTCCTCCCACCTCTTTAGCTGTGGGTCATGCCCACATTTGGGGCTCATCCTGCCTTCGAGAATGGACTGGAAAGGTCATTTTATGGCTACTCAACCTGGTTTGTGATCGTGAACTTTGGGCTCCCCCTGGGTGTGTTCTACCGCATGCACTCGGTCGGGGGGCTCCTGGAGGTCTATGTCACAGCCTGAACCAAGCTGGGCCCCACCCCAGAGGCTGGGAAGGATCAGTGATGCTGAACAAAGGTGCAGTAAGCAGCAGATATGCAATGTGGAAGCTTTTAAGACTTTTTCCTTCAGCTTCTGCTTTGACTTCTCCTTGCACATCATCTTTGCGAGTTTCAGAAGAGGAGGTTGTTTTATATTCTTTTTATTCTGTAGAGAATAGACTCATAGCCCATAAACAAACTTACTGCTCTAAGGATCATGCAAGCAGTCAGCAGTGGGTGCTGTACGGCAGCAAGTGGGACTTTACCAGCTCCTATTGAGATCTTCCAGAAAAAAGAATGCAAGAGCAGCCTTCAACAAAAGCATCAAGGACTGACCTACACTCCACAGAACTTCAAAAATCCACAGTCAAGGGCTGTCAGCCCCACCACTGCTCACCAACCCACCATCCTGCAGCACAGAGAGGCTGATCAGACACACCAGTAGCACCCACAGCCACAGTCACTCAGAAATGAACCAAACACACACTTACGTGTAATTTTCAATGGTCAGAATAGGGACTATTTCTGTTTGCTCCTGGTACTGACATCAATTTGTGCCAGTCCCATGGGACTCAGCCCCACTAAATGCCAAGCTCCTGCATCTCTCAGTGCTGACAAGCAGGAGACACCTTCAGACCTGCCCCAGTTCAGGGCATTGCTTCCCAGTACCAAAACCAGAAGCTATAACATGACCGTGCCTTACTGAGAATAAACACTGCTTCTCCTTACAGGCACCCCCAGAGCCTCAAGAAGCAACACTGTTGGGTGATCTTTACTTACCATGGATGGTGTTTTCACCAGTGTGGACTAGCCAAGGTCCCACCCTTGCACCCAGGGCTAGTTCAAGAGTGAGCTCCTGCCAAATCCACTGTGAATCCCTCTCCACCCCAAGACTTTGTCCCTCCCTGCTGCTTTGCACATCCACAATCGTTTCCCAAGGTCTCTGTGCGCAAGGGAACAGGGATGCACAGCGAGGTGTCTGATCAAAAACCCATGAGAATGCGTTCTGTAGGGGACGCTTGCTTTGAAAGCACGTGGGAGAGCAAGGGGCTTGTGACTGGGGGTCTCAAATATAGAGCGTGATGAATGGAAATAAAGAGAAATTGAGTTTTCATGTGTGCCTTGTGAAACCCCGGAGTCTGCTCTGCATTCACCACAGAACAGGCCAAAGTCAACTGACTTGGACTGCTCTTGTGTTCAGAGGTTGGACAGGGCTTCGAGCAACTGGTTTAGTGGAAGGTGGTCCTGACCATGGCAGGGGGCTGGAACGAGGTGAACTTTAAGGTCCTTTCCAACCCAAACCCCTCTGTGATTCCATGAGATTTAAGAGCAAGCCTGTTCTACAATCAGTCAAAATCTTTCATGGCCCTTACCAAAGGCCAAAGCGGGATGGAAAAGGCATCCTCATTATTGCTTCTGTTCCTCTGTAAATCAAGCCCAGAAGCAATATGGCTTTAGGATCAGAGCCTATTTATGGAGGGTTTTTGTGATTCCCTAGAAAAGCAAACTCTCCCAAGACAGTAACAGTGACAAAAAGCAGAACTAGAATTAGGATTCAGCATTTGGGCAGTGATAGCACCTTTCTGTGAAACTGAGTGAGACTGATTACAAGAGCATGAACTTTGCCCAATAAGTGTTTGTACTTAGGCCCATGTCAACAGAAATATGTCATGAGAAATAACAGCTGGATAAATTAGGCTCAATAAAGTTAATAATTATTCTTGTGTCACTGTTTTTACCACGGGATCCCCAGGAGATACATGGTAAGGTCTGACCTCAAACCTTCCTACGGACTGACAGCCTGGGGACAAGCAATGATGGCAATTCATGACCTGGATTTTATCTGCAGTGTAACAGACAAAACAATGGTTTAAGTTACCAAGCCTGCCCAGAGCAGGTGACTTTGGAGTGAACCCTGAATACATGACTGAAGACATGATTAGCATGGACAGGAATGAAGCCCACCAGCTCCAACTCTTACCCACAGCCCTCTGTGTCCTTTCCTAACAACCCCCAGGGCCAGGGTGCCTGTTTTACAGGTCTCAACTGCACAAAGGTTTTAGCACATGGTTCACAAAGTCAGGAGACTTGATCCTGTTTGATCTTTGATGATGTCTCATGCCATAAACACAGAAACAGCCAAAACCACACACTCCACACATTTCAGGCTCGTTTTCCAGAGTCCAGACTTCAGTTCCGATTACAAGAAAATTCACTCATGCAGAGGAAGCCAGACCATGGTCTCCTAGTGGCACAAATCACCCCCAAATAAGACAAGCAAGATCATAAACCTGTCTCTGGGGGAAAAAAACCACAACCAACAAAATGCATGTTTGAGTTAATCTTTATCTTTCTCTCCATAAGTAAGCAAAGAGTTTACAGTGCAAGTTGATTTCCCACAGAACAAGGATCAGACTCCAAACACCAAGAAACAAACAAAAAGGCTTCCAGAGGAACTCACAAAGAAACAAAGCAGAAAAGAGAGGATGGAAGAGATTGTGAGAACCAGCAGATCCATGGGAGGGAAGAGGCAAGCACGTGGCACATGGGATGCCCGTTCCAGCTGTGAGGTGCGAGTGCCATACAATCAAAGACTGGCCCCATCAAATCACATTCTTATATACGAGAGATTTTCCAAGTACAACAGAGACCTCACCCTGTTTACACCTGAACAGAGATGGGGTCAGGATGGGAGTAGTGCTGGGTGGCAAATTGGGTTGGACATGGGAGGCAGGTGGGGGAATAACCTCTCTCTGTTTCGTATTTCTTATCCTTCAGAAAATCGTTCAGGTTTTACTTCAGCTTTCTACTGGCCTGGGACTCCATCTACTTTCAGTGTCCAAGGGAGGAAACCACCTGGTTACAGACCAGTGGGAGCCAGCAGCACACTAGAGCAGCTCTCTGGGAGAGGGTGGTCACAGTTATTATTCCGGCTTCAAAGTTTAGGCCAGGGTTAAGGGTCACAGAGTGTGTGACACATTTTAACACGAGAGACCCGTTTCCACACAGTGATGGCACTGATTCTAAGCTGTGGCAAACAGCTCATGGCCAGTAATCCTCCCAAGAGCCTGAACACTAGAGCACCAAGGGCTGTGCTTTGGTGGAGAAAGATCTGCTCATGACAGAACCCTTCATATTTCATTGTCTAAAGACCACCCAGGTCTAAGACAGCAGCCTCTCCCAGCAGAATATAAAATTTGACTCAAATCCCCAGGATGTCCCCACTCACTAATGTGTAACCCCACAGTGCTGAACCAAGCCAGCAACAGCAGGTCTCCCACCAGTTCTCCTTCTGGCTTCCCAGACTTCACTTAGGATTCTTGGGACCCAATACATTCAAGATCCAATAACTTGGTCACTAGCAAAATGCCCTGAAGAATTAAACTTTGCCTCAGCACTCTCCACTCCCTACTGACATGGAGATGCTTTTCCTCCTGCAACTTCCAGATTCCTCCTACAACTTCCCTGAGTGCCTCCCTCAAACCCCTGCCTTAGACAGTAGTGTGCAAAAGACCCTTCTGCTCCTGCATTGCATCAGCCTGACGGGCAAAGATAGAAGGATATGGTTCCTTTCAAACCCAGCTGACAGTGTCCTTTCAGTCAGCAGGAGAAGACTTAGAGAGTTTAACAGTCAAGTCCCTTTCTCCCTGTGTACTTGCATGGATTAAGCAAGGTTTTCCAAAGTGAGACATGCTCTACTGCAACAGCCCACCAAGGACAGGCTGCTGGGCCTGGAAGCCAAGGAAAAACTTCTGTCACACCAATAAAAACTCCTTAAAGCAGCTTTCCAGGAAAGGAGTGGAGAAATTCAGAACTGAGACACAAAGTTTTCCTTCAACATTATCTCCTTTTCTTTGGATGGGAAAGACTTCCCTTTATACAACTGAGCCACCAGGGAGACATCTGCAGCCAGAAGGGATGCCCTGGAAACTTTATGGAGCCACATGAAAGTAACTGCAGTTTCCAAACCCCCTCTCCTGCAGGAATAGCAGCTTCTCCCTTGAACCCAGCTTACAGCTAGTCTTGTCCAATTAAATGCCGACTCTCACCAGGGCAAGGACAGGGTCAGATTGGTTTCCAAACCACATCCAGAAGCAAAAGAGTAACAGAGGAGCTAAAAACAGTCTGATTTCTAGTGCAACCACAACAATGGACAATCCCTTAGATATCTTTCACTCAAGGTTTGTGATGAAGGGTGAGGGAAGAGAAGTGAGCTGGGGGGAGGGATGTCCAAGCAGGTCCCAATTAAAGCTTTAAATGACAGGGAGGTAAATGAAGTGATTGTCCTTTTGGTCTCTCAGCTGGATGTGAAATGCAGGAATAGCTGTGATGAAGCAGCACACCACAGTCCTTAGATCCAGTGTATTTCTCTTAGTAGAGGTAAGTGCTCTCTTAAACCCGTTGAATTTCAAACAGCTTCACATCTGTGTCATACCAGATAGGGGGATCCACATTCCTGAGAGAGAGAGACAAGAGCCACTTTACTACTCCCTGTGGCCAGGTACACGGAATTCAAATTTCCCAGCCAAGATTATAGGAGCTGCCTGCACAGCACACCTTCAGCTTTGCATAAAAGGAAATCACTGGTGGAGAGACAATGCACCTGAAAGGGATGACAGGACCTACAACATCCCACAAAGCCAGAGCTTTGCATGAAATCTCTGCACCAGCCCCTCTAGGCAGCTTTTCCATTCCCTGCTGCTGCCAGTTCCCAAACAAGCAGTACTGTCAGAATAACTTCCTTCATGCCACCCACTCAAAGTTTGGAGCAGCTGATTAACCCTAATCTCTTCCAAGGGAACAACATCTTCCTGTCCTGTAAATACAAGACAATCCAGAGCTGGCCAAGTGCATGCAATTCTCTCTGCAGGCCCCCCAGAAGTCAGGCTGGAAAAGACCAAGTCAGACTGCACCCAGCTGGTTTACCTCAAATAAATAACTCCCCACATGTAGGTGCGGAACCACATGGCAGTGCCCGAGTTGGCCTGGTACTTGCGGATGAGGATGGGGTGAGGCACTGGTAGCAGCCCCACCAGGGTGCCGTGCTGCAGGAACTTGAGGATCTCCGACTCATCCGTGAGGCCCCTGCAAAGAGACACACCAGGAACATCCTCAGCATGGCCTACAGACACCCCCGGAACTGCTGCAGCACAAAGTATCAGTCTAAGCACACACAGACACAGAGCCAGGGACTGTGGCCAGCAAGAACACACCCTCTCTGTCAACAGAGTGGAGAAGGGATAAGACCAACAAGATGCTTGGCAAGGAAAATAACATCTCTGCTGAGCCCGTGATGCTTCCAGTCATACTTTACAAGGTTTCCCCTGGAACCCTCCAAATTCAAACCCTGCCAGCCTCCTTACACACTGCACAGCCTTTCCTCTCCAAAAATCTACTTACTTGTCAATGCAGATCTTCTCCACTTGAGGGACCAGCACCTGTAAGAGCCTCATGATTGTCTGCAGGGGAAGCTTTGACTTCCAAGACATCACCTATAGGTAGGAAAGCAGCAGGGAAATCAGTGCATTGCATCAGCAGTTTTTCTACAATCTCTGCAACAAACGAGGTTTACAAAAATTATGAAGCAGGTGAATGAACTGAGTGCACAGGAGCAATAACATAAATCCTGGAGCACTAGAACTATGAGGCATCCAATGAGACCAGTGGGGCATTGGTTTAAAACAGGTGAAACAAAATATTTCTTTGCAGACGTTAGTAAACTTCTGGAGCTCTGACCACAAGTCAAAGGCATTCCCAGTGAGGAAATGCTGCTTTGGGAGAGTTTCTGATGGCAGGACTGTGAGGCATTTCTGCCACAACTCTTTTCCTCATTATTTATTTCCTCTGTCCAGATGCCCTTACCCAATCAGGAGTTGGAGTCCACTGTCCACTGGAGGATGCACTAGAGAGTCGTCTCCGATCCCGCCGGGAATGTGATGCCTCCTATCAAATATTATGTTCAAACAAACAAAAAAAAAACAAAAACAAATCATACAACAGCAAGAAATACAATCCACTTTCTGCCAATGTTCCCCACAGCTTTTCCAAAGCGCTGTTGGGAAAGACAAGCTCAGCCTGTCCCTAGAATGCATCAAACCCACCAGACCTTCATTCACCAAATCCACACCACTTTGACCCGGGGAGTGTCAATATTTGATAGGGTTAAGTTGGAGGACTCTGTGGAAGGTCACAACTCCAGTCACCACTGCTGACACTCTACTGGAACAATCCACAGTGGGAGAGTTAAAACAGGACTGACAACAAACTGTTCAGGCATGGCTCTTTCTTTTGGCACAGAGGTTAAAGAGCTAAAGGCCACAGCTTTTCCAGCCATTGTCTATCGATTATCTCTGGGATTTTTGGTGTCCATCCTGGAATATCTCAAAGAGCATTTTTTCAAGGGTGAGCTCTTGGCAACTTCTAACTACCCCTGCCTCCTGAGGAATGACACACTCAACCTGGCTTTCCATGTTTATAGCAGGAATACAGGAAATAACCCTCTAAAATCCCTGTCAATCTCTGCACGACGTGAAAATTGAGAGACTTTCCCCTTTAGTAATGCATCCTGATCATTTACTACTACAACCTAGAGTTGACTTTTCTACAAAACAAATGGGAACAGCACTTTCTTCCAACAGCCATCCTGTCAAGCCCTCCTGGGAACACATTGTTCATCAGCTAACAGAAGATTCTGGTAGACCTCTCCATCCCAGAAGGGAGAGGAAAAAGAAGCAGCAGTAAGAACTGTTGATAACCTCAGGAGCAGGAATACAGCCCTTTGCAGTTATGCTCTTGCTGCTCTGTTAGTAGAGTTCACATTGGAGAAAGCTCACTCGTGTGTGTCCCAGCTCGTGTCACCAGCACAAACACGAAACACCCAAGATGATGCAACAGCACACGTTGTTTTCCAAGACTGTGCACGTGCACACATCACCTTCAATACAATGCCTTTCTTCAATGGGCCAACCAGACCTTGTCTTCTAAGCCCCCCATTTTTGCCCACTTCACACCCCAGACCTTCCCTGCACACCAGTGTCTGGCCTTACCCCACTCCAGGGCTCCCCATCGCTCAGGGCTGCGGGCGGGTTTCCCTCTGGTGAGAGCTGGGAAGCCTCAGGCTCCAGTGAACGCATGGTCCCGTCCTCTGACACCTGTGACTTCTCTGTGAGCTTGTCAATTCCTGTGTTCAAAAGAGGAAAAGCTCAGAAACACAAGTGAATTAAATACGCTTAAAAGGAGGGTGTTCTCTGCCCTGTGATGCACAGACACCCTATGCCTCTGCTGACATTGGAAGTGCTCTGCTTTCAACAGGATAAGCAAGATCTAGCCTTGATTTCACCACCCTAAAGGAGTTTGTCTCAAGGAAAATGCTCCTCGATGCAAGAGGAACACAGGTTTACATGGATATAGTTAAACAGAGCCAATAGGTCAAGATTAGGACAAACGGCCACGTGGACACTAAACCTGAGAAGAAAACACTCAAGGCAGTTTGTTTGTGATCAGCTTGGGCAAACTGATCTGAAACTCAGACTGAAAGGCAGTTAAGTTATTCACAGATGTAAACTCTTAATCTCTCCACACCCAGTGAAAGGGTGAGCCCACACCATATCTCACAAAGAAAACAACCCTCTCTCCTGCTCCAAAGGTAAACTAAAGCTCACCTGGAGTAGCCACCAGACTGGTCTTCAGCGTCCCTGGCTCAGCAGGGGCAGCAGGACGTGACCCTTCCATGGAGACCCCATCCTGGGAGTTGGTGCGAGAAATGGGCTCGGGGCTTTTCTTCTTGCGCTGCAGACCCTTCTGGATGGACTGGGAGTCCGTGGGCAAGTTGGCCAGCTGGTGAAACACATTCCGCTTGCGGATAACAGCATAGACCAAATTGGAGTTCCCTGGGAATCACAGCATAAAAGGAGTAGAGAAGTGAGGCCCAAAATGCTCTGCTAATATAGCCCAGCTCGCTGGGTACACAAAGCAAGACTGCAGACACTCTGCAAGCTCAGAGAACCCTGTTTCCACCCACAAAGGCAATGGCACAGGGAAGAAAGAGCAGAGCTCAATATCCTCTTATCCGTTACAAAGCAGTACAGCAAATTCATTGAAATCCTTCCCAGGCTGGAAGGCTGACAAGAAATGGCTTGGAAAGGGATATTCAAACAACTAAGAAGAAAGAGGATAGTTTAAACAACATACTAGCACCTATTTTGGACAAAAAGGTTACTAGTCAAGATTGAACATTTCTCCATTTTCAAATGAATTCACAAAACAAATCAGGGCACTTCATTTGAGAAGAAAGAGACTTGAAATAGCAAAGCAAAACTGCCAGAATTCTTACTGCCTGCAAGATGGCAGACAACAGAATAAAACCATCCTCTAACATAAAACACAAATTATAACCACAAAGGCTGGTTTTGGATTTGGCAACCACCATGTGCAAGATTTCCATCAGGGAAGCGGAACAGGCATTCTTGATTTGCAGGTTTAAACAAAATATTAAGTTTTGAGCAGGTTTGGGACTTCACTTTATTATTTCTTTGAGGTACAAGATTGTCATGCTTTTAAGAGGGAAAGCATGAGGCATTTCCTGGAAAGTAATAAGTGCCAGGACTTTTTTGGAGGGGGCTGTTTGGTCCTTAGGCCCAGTGATCTGCCAGTGCAGAACTGAGAAGTACTTTAAAATGTTTAAGGAGGTGGAAGTTGTTTTGTCCCATCACCTCCACTGCTGAGCAACATGAGCAGTTTCACAGCAGCATCCAGCCAGCCACAACTTCAGTGTTACACACTCACTTTCCCTTCTTCTTCCCCTCTATCCATCTCACCTTTGGGCCTGCAGGAGGCTGAAGTTGGGCTGACAATTAGCTGTCATCTCATTTTGCTCTAACCCAATTCTTCCGGGTCAGGACCCAACGCCAATTACCTAATAATCCAACTTCTCAATCCTAGGCAAGTCTCTATGTAGCTGCTTTCTACACTTCTCACCTTCTCTCATCTGTTACAACTTTCTCTGAACTTCCATCTCATGTTCTATTGGACTAAACTAGGGCAAACCCACTAAATACAGCAGTCAGTCTCTTACCATCAAACTGGTACTGAATGATGTTGTTGAAAACTTCCAGTAAGAAGAAAACAAGGTGGTGGTTCTGGACAGCAGAGAACAGGAACCAGGTGGTGGAAAAAGCCTCCAAGAGGTGCAGTAACTTGTTAGCAGCCACCATGGAGAGAGACTTCAGGTATGGAGATACTGCGGAAGGCAAACAAATGAAAACTGGGAAAGACCCAAGGTGTACTTATTCTCAAAAATACACCACTAAAAATGTTGCTTTTACCACCTTCCCATCCTGCACTTCTGAAAAAGCCTCATGGAATAGATGAGCCCAACAGGGTTCCACAGAAGTATTTCCAAATACAAAAGAAGTGAAACAGAGACACTGCCTAGTGAAAGAAGGTGTCGCTGCTTTTAGAGGGTCTTGCTTAGTTTTACACTAATAACAGCCAGTCTGCTGTGCTTCCTGAAAAGCTTCACAACTGGAGCCAGCTGGACACTGAGCCCAAGAGAAGACACTGCCACAGTAGGGAGGTGGCACTCCCTGCTGGAAAGGAACAGCACTGCCAAACACACCAGGCCTGCTGGCAAATGTCCTTGTGCCACCCCAAAGGCGCACCAGGACTCTACTGTCCCCCCACTCTGCCACATCTGACCCTGCAGGCTGGTCTGATCTGCAGCTGGCACCTCCAGCATGGACTGAAAACTATCAGTTTCCAGCAGCAGGCACTGGGCAGTGTTGGGGGACACAGGTAGAGCTGCAGGGAGAGGGGAGTGAGAGCAGCCAGCCCTGTCCACGCTGCAGGCTGTGCCTTCACCCCACAGTGCTCACCGTTCACTACGATGGTGAGCAGGCAGTCAAAGAGAGGCTGCAGCCGCTGGTGCCCGCTGGTGATGATCTTGTGAAAGACCTGTGGAAGGAAGGAGTTCTTGAGCAAGGCAGTACCTTACTGAAAGCACCCTCTCAACCAAAACCAGTGCCACCCCCACGCTAATCGCTTCCTGACACCATTCCTTCCTAGGCAGGGCCCTGCACACTCCACAATTACACAGGTGGGGAGGGCTGCTCTCACTGCAGGCTCGCGCTCCACAAGTACAAGCTTTCATTTGCAAGGAATCCTTTGGGAACGTTATTAGGGCTGCACAACACCATAAACAGAAACTGAGCTGTTCCACAATGTTCAGGCAGCCCGAGACAAAACCAAACCACCAGGAATAAGAGACATCTTTACTTCCAATGGATTTTGACTCTGAACCCTTAGGAGAGATCCTTGAGATGCTATAGAACTGATCATTTTGCAGGTGATTTTAGTGTGAACTTCTAACTCAAACGTTTGTCCTATTTTTAACTATACCCTCAGACATGAAAAGATTGAACTGCCTTGTAACCAGTTCAGCCATTCCCAATCTTGGTCTTCCCACCTCTAGCTGGCATGTCTGTAGAGAAGTCCTGAGCATAATTAAAACAGAGATGATCTGAGATTAATGGAATGTAACAGCAAAACACATAGCATCAAGAGCAGTTACAATGGGCAGGTTTCTTCCTACTCCTTCTAATAGGAATCTCCTTTTGGAGGTTTATCAGAAGCTGCTGAGAGATTCTTCTCTGGCAAATGAGCACTAACATGACAGGAGGGAACCACCCGAGGCTGGTACTGCAAAGCACCAACAAAGCTGTTTGTAGGCAGTGCTGTGGGCAGACTGAAAGGTGAATGAAACCTTGCAGCAACCCAAAGCTGTAGGGCTGAGTTTGGTATCACTGTTGTTCCTACTGGCAGATGTGCTTCACACAACCCTGGCTACCTGGGACAGAGCCAGATCTCTTGCCTTCCCCACCTTCAATCAAGTCTGGTAGAGGTTATGCACTCATCCCACTCATGCCAGTCCCAGAGTCCTTTGGACACCAGTCCAGCACCATCAGGAATCCTACTTTTTGAGATCACCTCATGCAGATGGAATTGCACCTCACACGTATGCACCCTGCCAGACACTTCAGTGTGCAAAGATCCCACCGATGCTTGGATGCATCCCACACACTTTCTAGCTACTCAGTGGGCTTCCAATCCAGAGAGGGTGAGTACACTGAGGGAGGGCCATTATTTGTGGAGGTATGAAGCACGAGCTAGGAGGATCAGAGAAGATCTGCTGGAGCTATACTCACTATGATGAGCAGATCTGCATGGGTCCCTGTGAAGACAGGGATATCCATAGGCACTCGGACAGAATACGGCTTGTTCAGGCGAACCCCAAAGTTGCGCTCCCCACTGAGAAGCAGGAGGATAAAGACCCCAATGTGCATCAAGCCCACTCGTGCTGCAGGGAAAAAAAACAACAGAAACTCCACGCATCACAGTGAGGCCAGTGGAATCCTGAACACAGAGGGGCAGTGAGGAGAGAAGAGAAACACTGTGGGACTGAAAAAAAACTGGACAGACCAAACTATCCTAATATGGGACATCCCACACAGGTCCCTCCATTTTCAGTACCAGTGTCCTTCCCAAGCACATTTTATGGGCCCACTACAGCATTAAGCCTTGGACACATCATGCTTTTCTTCACTATATTCTTGATATAAACCTCTCACCATGGTAGGGGAGGTCTGACTTCTCTCCACTACAGTGACGGAGCTATGCCTGATTTATTCTCAAGGCAAGAACAGACTGCTCATTTCTCCCTCTTCATGGGATCAGGGACAGTTTTCAACACGAGTTAAGATGTGCTAAGAAAGGATCTCCCTTCCCTATGTTGTGGGATAGATCATGTTCTGCTTCTAGGCTATTACAAACATTAAAACCCAACTAACTGAACTCCATGTCTTAGAAGGCCACATCTAAGTGGTAGAGAGAAAATATATAAAAAGCATTCTAGCTCAACTGCAAATCACAAGTCATCCCAAATATTGAAAATAACCAACTTACACTGGTCTGCTCTGGCATCATTGAGAAAGTACAAGATTGGGACAAGAATGTCCAGAACATCACTGCTCTTCAGCACAAAGAATAGGAATTTCTGGAAGAAAGGGGAGGATTTCAGACAATCACAAGTATATTTGGTTTCCTGCACCATCTGCAGGACTCAGGACAGGTACCCTTGAACTAATTAGTCTCTCAAGACCATTAGAAATGTCAGTGTGTGCACCAGCTCTTCAACTCCAGCATTATTTGTAGAATTATTACAATACCTGCTCCAGCATGGATCTTCAGGAGCTGCACCCCCTCTCACAGGCTGTCCCCACACCCAAACCCCCAGTCCCTAGAGCAGGGAGCAGTGCTGATGAACACAGTACCCCAGACCCACTGCTAACTACCCACCACAACCCTTTCCCAGGGCTCAGTCCAGCCAAAGCCATACCAGGCAAGGTGGGGCAAAACTCAGCAGATCCACACCTTGTTGAAGTCACAGAGTTTCCAGAAGAGGACAAGGAGTTCCTGATGGAATTGGATCTTCTTGGCAGAGTTTGGCAGGTAGGTCTGGACCAGCGGGTTTGATAACAAGCGAGCCACTCCTTTCAGGATGAACTGGAAATCCTGCCAACAGACCAGGAAAGAGACTGCAGTGGGCCCAATCAACATGAAATCAGACAGGAAACAGTGCCGGATGGGAGCACCTTACCTCCTCTCTGTGTATCCTTGAGAGGTAATTCACAAACAGATTGTCTGGTCCAGGAGGCTGCATTCAAAAGAAAAGGAGGGAAATGCTTACTGGCAACAAGGCTTATTCAGGAAGTCAAAGCGTAACCACTAATGTCTCTCACTTCAGCTTTACGCACTGAATGACACAGTTTGAAATGCAAGGAGACAGAGCATCACAGGGAATAGTAAAGTCAGGAGCTTTTCACTTACACGTTTCTGATTCAAGTCAGTGACCAAAATCTAGTGTTTTGGTCATGTACAGGTGTTCAGTGACCTACAGGACTGAAAGCAGGACTGGAGCAGAGAGAGCAAACTGCACGGGGAGGAGCAGAGCTGGACCCTACAGCTCAACATTCAATACAAGCTGCTGTGAGAGGACCCCAGGGAGTTCAGGAGAGCAGCAAATACAGATCCCAGTGTCACTCACATCCACATCATCCATGGCCGTGCCAGTGGTCGTGCCATCCACGGTGGGACTTGAACTGGTGGAGCTGTCATAGTCCAAAGTGACAATCAGCACCTGGGCCGCCTCCTCCACCAGTGGCTCACGGTAGTCAGAGAAAAGCAGGTGATTGTAGGGAATCCCATAACCCACCGGGTCGTAGGCACAGACGACATTCAGGAGGGAGGTGAAGAGCGGGAGTGCATGTCTGAGGAGGAGAAAACACTTTCAGAAGGCAGAAGCAGGAAAATAAAGATACTGCCTTTAGGGAGGGACAGGCTTCTCTTTCCCCAGGAGTTGGGGAGCATCATAAAATACAACCATCTTCTCTAACCTGTGACCAGTGACCCATGACTGTGCAGCCCAGAGACAAGAGTCCAGCTGGCCTCCTGGACTACAGTTGAGGGAAGGGGAGATGAAAAAGGCCATGTGGCCTCCCAGAGGAATTCTGTGCAGCAGTGTGAAAAGGGGAAAGGTACTCAAAGCCTCTCTAGCCCCTGGAAAGACAAAACTGTCTGCCTTCAGCTAGGTCTGGGCTCCCCCAGGTGAGTGTCACCTGAGGAGCTGGAAGTCCCAGAGGAGACAATGTCACTAGAGGGCGGCATTCATCCAACACAACCACCCGCTGCAGTGCCACGCTACCATCCCAAGGGAATTCGGTCTATAGCAGGGAACAGCCCCTGGATGTTGGAGGTAGCAAGTCCTATGGTACCCCATTACCAACACACTCCACGGAAGACATCTGAAGGTTTTTCTCCCCCTGGCACCCAGGCCCCCACCCTTCACCCTCACCTGTTCTCTGTAGAGCAGAAAAACTGTACCCAGGGGTTGGTGTTGCTGCTGTCTGAGGAGGGAGGCAGGTACATGGCCTCGGAGAAACAGGTCAGCAGCAGCTTCAGCAGCTCTGTCCTGAAAGAAGGGAAGAAGTTGTCAAGGTGTAGAGCAGGAGGCACAGTCACTTACTACAACAACACATAAGGAAGGTTCAGTCCCACCTAGAAAGTCCTCCCAAGAGAGACCTAAGCCAACTTCATTTCCTAAGCAATACTGCTTTCACTGGCACAAAGCTCAGCAGAATTGCTGCTTACAAAAAAGAAATCCAGTACTGAGCTCCCAGGCATTTCCAGAACAGCAATGTTTATCCAGTTCCTGTTGCAGACACCTGATTCCCATATCATAATACAAAAAGCTATTCAAAAGGTCAGCTGGGTTTTCTTCTGTGCTGCCAGTCCTGTTAGCTCAGAAAGGAGCAAGCAGGTAGCCCCTTGGGAATCATGGATAGTCAAGGAGGCAGAGAGCTCGTCTCGCCCAGAACTCCCTCTCCTGAGCCCAGTTTCTTTCCCTTCTGCCTTTGCAGAAGCTCTTACCTATTCAAGTCATGGATGTAGTTAGGCTGTGGAGAATGGGCAAAGCCCACTCCCGCCTCCCAGATGTACTCACAGCTGTCAATGGAGTGGATATCTTCTGCTGTATCCTGTGGGAGAAACAAGAGGTTGGATCACAGAAGCCAAGAGACAGAGTTGGCAGCACTGGTGGTATCCATGACAGTTCAGTCCCTCTCTCTAGCAAAGAAACCAGCAGAGAAGCATCCAGACAGTTGGACTGTGCAGGAGCTCCCCACACCTAAAAAAGCAGGTGCTGATGCCTTCCAAGGGCTCAGCTTTTGCAAGTAAGGGATACGCAGGCACTGTGCATGATGCAGGGAGCTCTGATTTCTAGCCACAACTTAAGGGCTGACTTCAGTGCAAGGACAAACAGCAAAAGAATATAGGTCAGTCTTGATTCTCCTTTGCCCATTCCCTCACAGCTCTTACTCTTCCTCTTTATTTAATGCTGCTTCAGCAAATATCCACCATGACCTGTATCTCTAGGGTCACATACTCTGCCATGAACACAAGGTGGTGGGTACCCAACTCTCTGCTCTTAACCTGCAGTCAGACCAGGCCCAGGAAGGGAAGCCAGGTCAGCAAAGGCTACAGAGGCTGCAGGCAGCAGATGGGCAGCCAACAGCAAGGAGCATAAATCATTCACAATCTCAGTGTCTAATTCTAGTTGCCCAGAGCCCTGAAAAACCAGTCTGGCTGCTGTCAAGGGAAAAATCACAGGTGCAGGTGGAGGGGGGGGACTACCAGGAAAAAACATTTTCACCCCGACTTGTGCAATCCATCCCAAGTGACAATACTAGACAGCGAGTTTATCTGTTTCAGACTCAATCCCACTTACTCTTAGCACATGAGTAGCTCTGATCCAGCCTTGCCCCTTCACCCTCAGGTGACAGATTTCAACACTCTTTCAACTACTCAGAAGCCTCAAGCAACCAATTTAGTCCTCAGGTTTGTCAGGGAATTTTACAGCCATCAAATACACAGTGGTTTAGCATGCTCATTTTTAGTTTATATCAGAGCTACAACAAAAGGAGGACTGTCCACTTTTGTTTATAGAGTGGACCTAGAAAAAATCACAAGTCAGTGATGAGGAGAGAGGGAGGGCCAGAGATGCACCAGAATCTGTTCTTAGCACACCTGGTAGGAAATTCCTGCTTCAGGGAACTCCTCTGAAGTACAGACACTCACCATAAGAAGCAGAACACATTTAAATGTCTTTGCTGCCGTCATACAAAGAGGCAGAGGAGGTGGAAAGACACAACAGAGACCATCTACTCATTCAGATCAGGCAAAGAGCTGCTTCCTGCCCCAGACTGCACCAAACTGACAGAGAAAGGAACAAGGTGCTAAAGGTCTCTGCTCTGCTGGCAACAACAGAAGAACGATTGTTTTCGAGCACAACCACCTTTTCCTGAGGGGTGAGCTGTAGTGTGGGGGTAGTTGCCAGCCACTCCATTTGGGACTCTTCCAACTGTCTCAGAACACCTGTTTTATAAGGCACAAACACCACACAGTGAACTAAAAATGCTGTTCAATATTAGACACTGTGGGTCCAATCTCAGCAACTCTGTATTTTCCTGCCTGCAGTTTTGCAGGAAGCTGCTGGAGTTTTCCCACCATGCAGCCAATCTGCCTCTATGCAGATAACCTCATGATTAAACTCACCACCGTGCTCCTCCGGTGGCTCTGCACAGTGAAGTCAGGACAGAAGAGCAGATCAGTGACAGCAAGGAGCAACGACTCGGCCAGTGGCCGGGCATTTTCATCATCTTCATCTCCCTGCAGTGAGTCACAGAAGAGCACTGTCAGCCCAAGGGTAGCAAAGAGCACACAGTAACACCAGCAACACAGATACACTCTCAAAAAACACACAGGGAGGCAAGACGTTACAAAGGAATAAGAGGGAGGAACACAAAAACCTCAGCCAGCACAGGAAAAAAATTTCCCCCTGAATGGTAATGACTAAACAGGAACAAGCTCTTTAATGACAGCAAACTGAGCAAAGGCCTGGAGATGTCGTGGCAACAGAAGAGTAGCACTGGATGGACCCTGCCACATGGAGATGCTTGACTTACTGAAGACAAAAGGAAAGGGAAGCATTTACAGAGAAGGAGGTTTTACAGTCATGAAGGAAGGTGATTTGGATGATGCACAGCGACATCAATGTGAAGAAGCCAACCAGCAGCAGTAAGGTGTAAAACCTGTGCATCACACAAGGGTCACCTCCGCCTGCCGCAGCAGAGAAGGCACAACAGTACAGAGGATTTGCCATCTCCAGTGTTCAAAGCAATCACTCAAATCACGCATGGCTACTGCTCTGCAGCCGTTGCCACGGGAAACCTTGCCAGATCCTGCCTGTCAAACAGCATCCTGGGTGGGAGGTCTTCCCTACCACACACTGGTGCTGGAGGGAAAGGCAGGGAGCAGGAATGGCAGGAGCTTATCTACCTCAGTCAGCCCTCTGTCAGTCTGTGCACAGCACACAGCTCTTAAATCACAGCAGGCAGGTACCAGAGATAATGGTCTGTGTGGCTCTGACAGCGACAGCAGGAAGGATTCCGCAAACCGGATCCGGGATGGAAGGAAAGGAACAGAGAGGATGGATGGAATGAAGTGGAAAAACAGAAGTAACAGCAGCCTGGCTGGATCAGAGCACCAGGACATTCCTTCCCAAAACAAGCTGTTCCATTGTTAAGCCTCTCCAGTGCTCCCTAGGGCCTGCAGGGATGAAAGGATGGGAAACCACCACCCTCCCAATCACACAGATCACAGACCAGGGCTAGCAGACTTCCCTTTCCACACCCAGAACCTCCTCTTGAAATGGCCTCAGGTAAAGCAGATTAGAGGTGACAGGCAGAGACAGCACAAGGTGCAAGTTTGTACTGTACCAACCAGGATCCTTTGGGACACTATTGTGGTTGCTCTCCAGACAGAAAAATGTGGGGAAGCTGAGATACTCCCCAAGGTTATACACTTCACTGACATAGCCAGGATCACTACCTAACTCTTTAACCACTCTTGCTCAGTTGTGGGCTGCATGTCTCAGTTTAGGCCTCTGGTTAAAACTGTATTGTTCAGCTCCTAAGCAGAGTATTGAGTCATGATGCTGAGAGCTTCTCTGGCACTGTCCACCCTACCTGTGACATTGTAAAATCAGTGGAAACAACACCCTGTTGCAGTTTGACTTGAATCTTAAATCAATTTTGGTTAATGGAACAAGGTCATTTCAGTCTAAAAACATTATACAGCCTTTAGTACAGCTCTCATGTTCATTTCGGTTCACACCTCCAGTTATACTGGAGAAGCCTTTCCTCACATACCAGTGCTCTCCAATAGCTACACACCCAAGTGAAACATTCAGATGATGCAGCAACCTGTGCTAAACGAAGCAGCTGAGGGTGAGAGGAAGAACAGCAATAATCAAAGGAAGGGAAAGAATTTAGACGGCGCCACCTAATTTCTGACCAACTGGAATAAAGCAGCACCCAAAGGTACATGGTGTCTCCTCACTGCAGCCTCCCCACCACCCTCCAGAAAGAAGAGTAAGTGCCAAGAGACAGACCCCTCCTCGGCCAGCTCCAGGGACAGTTGACCAGAAGAAGCCTCTCCAGTCTGGGTCCTCGAAGATGTAAGGCAGGATACGGGTGAGGAGCCGGCAGCAGTTCAAAACGATTTGTCTCTCCTTCTCCGTATGGCAGCCACTCTCTGCTCCCTGCACCAGCTTCTCCACAGCCTGAAGGAAACAAAACCAAGGCAGGTATCATTAGCCTGGGCACAAGGTAACAAGAGCTGGGCAGGTCTGTCATGCTGGTGGCACCCTCACATACAGTTATAAGTAGTTAATGGGAGTCCATTTTCTCTCAGTTTAATGGTACAGGCACTGTTGCTGTTTGAAATACAGCAGAAATAGGGTTAATGATCTTAAACAGAACTCCTTGAATTTCTACTGTTCCACTGCAAGAGACCTCAAATGCCAGGGCTAATCCATGCAGCACACGTGTGGTGCCACGTGAGACAGACAGCCAGAGCACCAGAAGGCTTC
Source organism: Sclerurus mexicanus (assembly GCA_013396755.1). Classification (NCBI taxonomy): domain Eukaryota; kingdom Metazoa; phylum Chordata; class Aves; order Passeriformes; family Furnariidae; genus Sclerurus; species Sclerurus mexicanus. The sequence goes on from VWZF01004018.1 coordinate 277,564, forward strand.
TTCCAGCACTGCTCTGTGACACCACACACTGAAAAGGGCAGATCAGATTAATCAGCCACAGCCCCTGAGATGCAGCAGCACTGCACTGCACAGTGCGAGGTGCTGGCAGGGGATGATCACACAGAAACACACAGTCTGACAGATCTGTCTGTGCTGGTGTGATTACAGCAGGGACCTCTCCTGACTCAGGAGGTGGGAGCTAAGCTGCCTGTGACTGTTAAGCATAGGGATACAGCCCCCAGCAGTATCTGTCAAGATTCTGCAGCAGAGGAGGGTGGTAGCCTGGGTTTCCCCACTGTCCCTGTGAACAGGACTGCTCTGGAAAGAGCTTCTAGGCTGGGACTCTGCAGCCCATCCAATCACTGCTGAAACTGCCAATGGAGAGTCACTGGGCTTTTCAGATGTGGGTCTTGCCAGGCAGCAACCACAGCCCCAGGAGGCAGTGGCAGGAGGTTTTACCCACAGACAGAAAAAGGCAGCTTGTTCCCCCAGCAGCTGCACCCACTTGCTCTTACTCCCTCATCCCAAGGGGAAACAGAGGGGAAATGAAAGCCAAAACATTTAGCAAGGATTCACCTTGCTGATTTTTAATTCATGAGGTCATGTGCCCCTGCTTATTTTCATGGCAGACTGCCTGGGTCACCGACTCTGCCAGCCTGCGTCACTGCATTAATGGGTATTTAAGTGCTGTTTGTCCCAGGTTGTCACACACTACTCTGACTGAGCTGAATGATTTTTTCAGGCACATTTATGACTATACAGCCTGAGTCTCCAGCCATGACAGCTCAGCCACACAAAACATGGCTAAGTCCAGTGGCACACTGCACATGGCACAGGTCAGGGTCTTCAGCCTGGCAAAGGCACTGCTGGAGTCTGCAGGCTCCTATGACACTGATATCCCAAGATGTAGGGCTCATGGATAAACAGTCCTGCAGTCACAATGTCTCCCAAAGCATCCGTTTTCAGTAGGGAGAAGAGCACATATTTTATTCTTGGTTTTGGGAGAAAGAAAAAACAGAGTCAAAGGTGTTATGCAGTCACTATAGGTTTCCTAAGCTCTTCTCAAGTCCCAGACTGCTGATAGCCAGAAGGCAGTACTAGAGAAAAATCATTCAATTTTTCTTCATGTTTGTATTTTTTTCTCAAGTATCCACTACACGCATTTGTCTGAGGCACAATTCACAGTCAGAGGTAGCTTCACTATGATTCAGTAGGTCTCATTCACAGTTTGTAGAGCAGGAAAGAAAAACAGGATGGCAACAACCATTCAGAACTGGAAAAATGCCACTCCAAGTGTTTCCAACTACAAATTCAAGGCTACTCTTTGCATGATTCAAAACAGGAGCATTATTAACACCTGCACTTTCCCAGACAGAATAAATCTCAGACTGTTGCTCACAAGCTTGACTATTTGCCAAACCTGGCAGGGTAGGAAATGTGACTCAATGTCCCTTGTGCTCCACACAAGGACATGGCAACACCAGAAGCAGCACCAGGAATGTTCTGTTATCACAGCAGAAAGAAGAGAAGTCTTAAGACTTCCCTCAAACTTCATACAGGACTTGTGCAGTGACAGTCTCCACATCCCTCTGGATGGGTTTTATCAGCTTGAATCCAGACTGGTGCATGGTGAGAAGCAATTAGATACAGACAAGGAATTGGATGTATCAGCCTCACCACAAACACACAGCCTAGGTACAAAGTCCTCCGAGCAGGAAGCAGTTTATACAGGCAAGACCCAAGAGGATAAAGTGAAACACAGGAGGGGAACAAGAAGAAAAAAGCTCCAAAGTGACCAAATGCCAGCTGTGGTCTATGTCTTCCAATAGAGGAAGGGCTGAGAGTTACCCTTAGGAGGAGAAAGGGACAAACAAGCACATTGTGTGGTACAGGGAAATAACATGGTACCTGTCTCCCCTTGGGAGCCATAGTGCTATTGATCCAGGCACACCTCCCTGCTAGCACAGCACCCAGGAATGAGACAGCACTGACCTTACCTTATAACACAAAGTGGCCAAGTTTGAAGGTGATTCTTCTCTCACCGCTCGGATCTCTGCAGCTGGTACAAGGGCAAAGACATCCTGCACTGAAGTGGCTGTGTCTGCCCAGAACTGGTCCCAAAAGGCATCATCCGTGGCCTCCACAGGCTGCAGAGAGACAAATGTGGTTAGAGACACAGAACTCCCATTCCACAAAGTCCAAACACCAGCAATTATGCCTGGCTTGGGGTGGGACCAGGCACAGAAGAGGTTCAATAAAACATACTAGCAGCTGGTTTTGTACCTCAGCCTCTGTTTCCAGAGCTTTAGATGATTCGATCTCCCAAACTGAGGATCCCCTCAGATGGGGGATGAGCAGCGAGACATTCATCTGCCCAACTGCATCAGACTGGGGCTCCCTAGGTCTTTCATGGAGCCCCAACATATATGAGGATTCCTGTTTGTCTGCAACTGATGCAAATATTCCAAGATCTTCACCATTACACATGGGCCAGGCTTTTCTTGTGCACTGTCACCTTCAGAGCAAGTCAAGGATGCCCCGAGTGTGCACCAGAATTACTTGTATTGTAACCAAAGTCTCAAGGAAATAATCAGGAACATCTCACAGACCCATGAAACTGACAGACCCACCTCAAAGCACGTACAATGCAATTGATCTTTCTGAATCAAATATTTATAGGGAACTGGACTCAGTGCAGCCAGTTGCTGCCAAGGCTTTGTTCTTAAAAAGCACTAAGTGAGCAATTCAAAGAGGAAGGTGGAAGGAGGAGACCAAAGAAAGCAATCCATTTCAGATCTGTGGTCTGACAAGCTCAGCTTTCCCACTCCTGGGAACACACCTTTTCCCATTACCTCTTCTGCAGGTACAGACAATTCCCACTTTTAACCCCTCTGAAACCCTACTGCTCAGGATGCTGGTCATAGGGACAGTGAGTTTGCCAGACAGCTCTGTACAGCTGGCTGCAGAGTCACAGTGTTATTTCTTCCTGGCAGTGTGGCATCTTCTTAAAAATCCAAACAACACTGCTGACAACCTGGGTGCCAGGTTATAAGCAGCTGAACAAAGCACACTGGACCTTGCTTTGCCCTTTGTGGATTTGCAGAGCCAGAAGGCAGTGCTCGCCATGCAAGGTGAAGCAGAGGCTCAGCCACACAGCTCAGCTTCTTGCAGAAGCAGTGTGGTGATGACCTGCCTGTTCCCAAAGGTGAAAATACCTGCAATGTTTGTTGAACAAGAAGACATTTCCATTACACATAATCTCAGGCATCCAAAGCCTGGGAGCTCTGAATAATCAGGAAAGACTTAACTTTTCAGCCAGCCTAAAACTGAGCGCAGCTTTTCTCAACTAACTGCTCATATTTGCCAAGAGATAGGCATTGCACAAACACGGTTGGGAGTGCTCACCCCATCCAAGGGTCCAGCTACCTGCCTGCTTATGACAAGCAGTGTGAAAGAGAGAGATGCACAATTTCAGCCAGAAGTGGAAAATGGGAGCTTTTCCAGGAGTTTTCCCAGTCATGCCAAGGTGTGGTGGCAAGCTTGGTCAGGTCAGAAGAGCCACACACTTGAGCACCCCCAGCCCTTGGTTTGGGATGAGGAGGAGCCTCCTGCCTGCAACAAGCACCAGCTCCAAAGCAAACAGCAGCCCTCTCTATGGGCGATAATCAGCACCGTGGGCGGGTCTACCATGTCAGATGGGAAAGGGGCAAAAATATGAATGCGTGTTTAATTTAAACAACTCCTGCCCACTCACAGCTCTCCTGTAGTAGGCAGAAAACTTGCCCAGCTCTATGCTGTTTCTAAATGCAGCTCAAACACCACTCTGGGGAGAAGAGCTCATTCACTTCTCTGACACGGAGAAGTGCTGCATTGCCCCCTTTGCTGTCACCTCCTGAACTAACAGGCAGGCGGGTGACGTGTCACTACCACCAAAGGCCAAAAAGTGAGAGGGGTTGGCTGCTCCCAGACTGGTACAGCAGGTTACTGCCCTGCAGCTCTCTGCCTTAACGCTTCAGTGCTGCAGAGGCTGTTTATTGCTAGCCCTGGTCCTCCCAGCCATTCAATGAACCAGCCTAAGTGACTCTCCAGTACCTAAAAACAAAACCAGAAAAAAAGCACATATGTTCAGGTACCTGCTTAAGCTCTGTTCTAGTGCTGAAACCCTCATTTTATCACCTGGCCATCAAAGCAAGATCCCACTAAATCTGCTCCTGAAGGAAGAGCAACTTTTTCTAAATGGAAATATTCAAGATCACAGGTCCTCAGAGGAGATCAGTAGGAACAGCCCAGTGTTCACAGCCTTTCAGTTTCCCGAGCATGTGAAGGAGCTGTGCTCTTTGTTACCTGAGCATGAAATACTTAATGGAAGGAAAGCTATTTTGCACTGCTCAAAAAGAGCCAAGTATTTGGAAATCTGATCTATGTAATGCATGAAACATCCTACACTTCCTACACCCCATTTCAAACCACGCACCACAACCACATGTATAATTGCCACATGTACCTCCTGGCCGTCTGCCACAGCCACTCCCACCAACAACAGTGAGCAGCAATTGCTGCTAATTGGGCATCATGCATAAATAATGGTCTCACTCTCATCTAGAGGGGAAGCAGACAACCATTTCCCTCCAGCAGACAACGATCCCTTTACCTCCCGCTAGCCCGGGGCCTCCTCAGAGGTTGAACACAGATGCTGTTTTACAGATGGCAACACAACATGGATTGAAGAACACGACCTGCAACTGAAATCCCATGGAATGGAGAAACACAGCATTAACCAAACCTTGGATGTGCAGCCCTGTTAATGTCTTGGCTGCCATCTTGGCTACCCGATTACGCTAAAACACCATTTTCTTTCATTTTCAATAGCTGCAGCAAGTCAGCTCCACATCAACAGATGGTGTCCCGTGTACAATCCTGGGACACGGATTCAGTATTGAGACACATCCCCGCTGCCCCTCTGTTTTAATTACCAGTCTGGCATCATGAAGCTACTCAATTCACATAATATTCATCTTCTTGATAGAACAGTACTGGCTGTTTTTAAGCTGATTGTATTCTGCACGCAGCATCTCTGGGGATCTAAATATCCATTTCCTCACGCTGAGCTTACACAACAGCCTGTATCCAGCTCACAGAGAAGAGAAATACAGAGACCTAGAACAGTCTTGTTCACCAGCCAGGGATATCTTCATTTGGAAATGTCAAGATTTAGGAACAAGTGTTGGTACAGCACACGCTGCAGTCACAAATCACACAGCACCTTTGCCTTGACAGCACTTTAGCTGGAGACCTCATGAGGAGCTGAATCCTCAGCAATGCCGTGAGCTGGGGCTGCTTTGGATCCTCCTGATCAGCACAGATCTGTCCTCTTTCAGGGAGGGAGCTGCAGCACAGGTAAGAAAGAGCCTCATGTTCCTCTAGCACAGTGCAAACAACCAGCTCTGCACCAGCATGCAATGAGAATAAGAATTTCATCACTGCCAGAAGAATTGAGGGATCAGTAGCTTGACTGTACTCTGGAAACACAACTGGCACATCTGGAAAGCAAAGGAAGTTCCTGACCCCCACACAGCCCACAACAGAGGCTGATGAAAGTACAGAGCTGACCTGCAGAGAGAGAGGCTGGTGCCCAAACCAAGCTCCGCACCAAAAGGGTGAGGTGACTGTAGTCAGTGTTGCTGAGAACACAGTGGGCAGAGCCACGGTGATGTGACATCTCAGAGTGGGTAAAGAGGGAGACTTTTGCCTTCAGTTCACTGGGACAAGGGGCATAGACCTCCCACCTGCATGCTGGCCACACAAAGCTGAAACCAGCCCTACCAGACACCTCCAGTCTTTACTTCCTAATAGTTGTAAATGTTAAGTTTCAGTTTCTTTGAAGCACACTGCACACATGCTGCAGGAGACAGAAAAGAATGGTTTGCAAGCCTCGTGCCAGATACTGAGCAGACAATCACAGCCCTGAGCAGGCAATCCCCAGGCAAACAGGATACCTCACAGGAAACAGGAAAACAGAGTGGGGCTGACCGTATCCTAAAAACAGGAAAAGTTCCCAAGACACAGCCTCCCCCAGCACCACCTTCACTTTCTTTTTCAGACACAATCCCTCACAAACTCACACAAGGAGAGTGTTTGCACCCCCACCCAACTTAGAGCTCTCTGCCCTTACAACTTACATGGAATACCCATTTCCAACAATTCCCCCAAGAGGTCCCCACCAGAGGATTGTCCTTAAACTAATTCTAAGGTTACTGCAAACCATCATCAGAGAACAAAGGGACAAGCAGCCACTAGTCTTGCTCACTTCATTCTCTTTCTGCTTCCTTCTGCCAACACACCAGCTAAGCATCCCACTAGCCACAGTAGCAAGGTGCCTGGGGCACGGACTCTCCTTTTCCTGGGACTGAACACCCATTCCTGCCCAGGGTTTCCAGCCAGCACTGCACAAGCTCAGGTGATATGTAACAGCAATCTGCTCCTTTCCACCCCAAATGACGCAGAACTGTGGTGTGTAGCGACCATTCATACAGCACTAGATTGAGCTCTAGTTCTAGCAATGCTGCAGGGCCAGGGATTAGTCTGAGGTAATTCACACACCTTTGTACCACCTGTTTGTGAGCCACTGTACAAAAGAAAAGCCTGAGGACAGACTTTTTATAAATATTAATAACTAACAAGATTTCATCCCTGCTGCCAAGGACAGCCGCTCCACACGTTTTGGAACAATAGTAAATTTTCCTATAGGATCTTTGCAGTCAGCAGTGTAGAATTAAGGAGAGACTTCATGAGTTCTGCCACCAGTTCTCTGCTCCCACAGCAGAGACAGCGTTGCAAAGTAAACTGGAAAATGGGATTTGTAGAAGTCTGGCAGGGAAAGCCCAGGACAAAAGTCAGCTGTGCGAAGTGTTAGTTACAGCTTTGAAGTCAACTTTGCTTTTGATCAACCTGAGACACTTGGACAGCTGAGTCAAGCTTGAACACCATCAGAAATGGGCTGCCAGACCTCTCTCCAAGGCAAGACGTGCTTTTATCAGGCTCAAGTTAACAGCCCGTTGTACGCCTGCATTTCCACACTGGGAAAAAGGGAAGGACTGGAGTTTGTCCCTCGTGTTTGATCTTTCCTGTCTCTTTCAAAGCAGAGGCATAGCTAGCGTTAAAATCTAACAAGCTGGTTCACAAGATCAAAATTTCTTATCTTCCAGTTGGCTGCTGGCAGGATCCCCAGCTGACTGGAAAAAGAAAAGGTGCCTCCCTGGCAGTTAAGGCTCCCAGACCAGTTCCCTGCTCTGTCAAACTCACAATCCATTTCCCTTTACCTGTTAAGTAAACAGCACTTTTATGGGCAATTTAGGAGGACTCACACATTCTCTACTATACAGCACATCTGTTTTATTATTAAAAGGATGGGCCCTACCAATTTAAAGGTGTGCAGAGTAATGTAATAGATAGCATATAAAAATCTTAAAGCCCATTTCCCCATGTGTGATTATAAATATACATCTGTGGCATAAGTTAATTCCTTCCTTCTGGTACTACTGCCCTTTTTAATCACTGAAATAATTCTGAAGTGATTTTTCTTGTTTAATACTCTTACACTTTCAGAGTTTCTCTTTGGCAGTTAAAAAAAAATCAATTAAGTCAATTCCATTTGTGTCCAGACCTGGTTCCACTTCTGAGTTCTATGCATTCTACAAGCATTCAAGTGTTATGTTCCTTACAGATTAATTTATTTAATTTTTAAATCCCCACATGGGAGCACTCATGTTTTAATTAATAAAAACATGGAAACTCTAAGAACTTATTTTTAAGAAAAATTTAACTTCAGTGCCAACTCTGAACCTTCACCAGTGATTGAACAATGCCTTCTACTCAACCATTTCTTCCCACCAGAGCCTTAGGAACACCTCACAGTGCATTTGAAGCTCACGGTTTCATATTACTGATGACTTGACTAAAATCTATTTGTCCAGCTCCCAGATGTCAGAGGAGAAGTCTACAAAACAGGAGACATGCTGCTGAGGAAGCAAAGTGTATTGTGAGCCAACATCTTGGGAGGATTTGGCTCTGTCCATTATTGCAGCCTGGTTTTGGATCCAGGGTCTCACGGACCAGGCGGTTACGTGGAGGTTTTGCTGCTGGTATGAGATCAGAAGGCTCCAGGAGAGCCCAGTCATGCGTTCTGCACAGGCAAACACCAGTGCCCTTCTACAGTATGTAAATATGGGAGCGCCAACACCCCACCCTTTTTCCACATGCAGTCTCACCTAGACCACAGAGATGGGAAATGAATCCAGCCAAGAAAGAATGTGCTCCTTCCTTTATTCGGGGCCCCAGTAAACCTTCTTTCCTTACACAGGTCGATAACCCAGGGGAGGGAAGCGCTCTCTTCTTGGCTGTTGATCCGAGTGATTGCCTCATACAGGATTTTCTTTGTGAACAGCAGACTAGGCAGATCCCTGCAGGCTTGATTACTCCCCAATCCCACTTCATAAGCATGTTTCCCCATGAAGGAAGGACAGTCCAACGCTAAAGGCACTCTGAACTATTTGGCATGCAGAAGAGACTTTGGAAGGATCCCTCAAAACATTCATTCATTCACTTCTCTCTTTACCTAGGGATGTTGTAGAACAACCACAGCTGGAGGTTTTTAATAACATATTCACAAAAGCCATTCCTGAACAATGCTGCTAGAACTGATACTGCTTAAAAAGTATAAATGTTTTTTTCCAGGCTCTTCCACAGCCTTACCATCTATGATTCATTTCCCACTTATAGACTTCATCTCTCGAGTGTTCACAGATTTTCTCCTATTACCCTTTACCCCTTTGCATCCACATCCCTTTCATGTAAATTAATTCCCCACTGTTAACTATCTTTTTGCCATTGACCTCAGGTTTTCTTAGCAGCTGTTATTGCCTCACCACCAAAGGTGGATTGTAACACCTGCTCTCCACTGTAGCTCACAAGAACCCAAAATGTGACTTCTCAATACAGCAAAATCCCCCTGCTCCTTAGACAGAAGGACAGGCCACTCATTTTCTGCCAGTGTGCTGCTGCTACCGGACTCTCTAGTTAGGACAAAAATTAAGCTAATTCCCAGGACAGGCACAACATCTGTCAGACCTCGAGGCAGCCACCCTCCTCTACACACAGCCCTGACTTTCACTTAACTCCTTCTCCTCTACAGCCTGCAGAAATAAAGCATTATTTCACAGGTCCCAGATGGAAGCTGCTCCTGCTGCAAACAGCATGGCTGGCCATCAGCTATCACCGAAAAACAGGGCAAGGCTCTCCACCCATTATTCAGGAGCGGGGGGGGAAAGACATAGGGAAGGGAGCGCTGGCAAAGCTTGTGGTGATGTAAACCTGCAGCTGAATACATCAGGGGCTGTGGACATCCCTCACGACAGCAGCGCCTGGTCTGTCAGCACAGCACGCCGCTCAGCAAAGGCACAGGATGTCACCAGAGGCGGTGACAGCGGCCGGGCCCTGCCAGCCCTGGCGACAGCGGTGCCCCGGCAGGGACCGTGACAGGGTGATGGGCACGGCCCAGGCCCCGCCGGCCCTGTCCCCCCGCAAGGGCCCCGCTGTGGGGACTATGGGGGGCTGTGGGGGGCTGTGAGGAGCTGTGAGGGGCTGTGGGGGGCTGTGGAGACCCTGAGGGGCTGTG
>VWZF01004018.1:287447-312376 GCA_013396755.1 Sclerurus mexicanus
CCCGCCCCGCCGCCCCTCCTGCCGCGGCCTCGCCACCTGTCCCTGTCGTCCCTGTGCTCCCTCCATCCCCTGCCGCCCATGGCTCCCCGCCGACCCCTCACGGCAGAGCACGGCTTCCCTCCTCTCACCTTCCTCCTCCTCCTCCTCCTCCTCCAGCCCTTCCTCGCTCTCCCCTCCTGCCCGGGCTCCCTCCGCCCTCTCTGCCCCTCGCCTCCCTTCGCGTTGTTTCTCCTCTGCTCTTGCCTTCCCTCTGCTCTGCCCCTTCTCCCTTCCCTTTGTGCCCCGAAGCCGCTTTGCCCTCGGGCACAAGCCCCAGGACAGCCCCTGGCCGCACGCCCGGCTGGTCCAGAGGGATGCCAGGGGAACAGCATCCCTGATCCTCGGCTGAACGGAGCCAGGAACAGGCAGGCTCGTGGCACAGACCCCGTGGAACACCCTATTAGGAGCTCATCGCCCGTGGTGGCCCATTAACCCTAATGAAATTCCACCCACCCACAAGGAGAGGATGTTTTATAACCCTGGGCACTGGGAGTTCGGGATTTGGCACTCGCCGAACACCTCAAAGGAGCTCTTTGAGGCCGTTCAGTGTTGCCTTTGAAGCCATCGTCACCATTTTCTGCTCTGAGCAGCTCTGTGAACTGCAAGCAGGTCTTTTTGGTGTCCCTGAGTTACGTTCCACACACTTAGCTCTGCAAGCCTCCTTTCTTCAGAGGAAATGAGGTAATTCCAATCTTTCTGAAAAAAAAAAAAAAAGGCAACATTCTGGCTCTCCAGCTGGGGCATACTGTGGGAATTCTCATTTGTTGGCATATAACCCGTACAGGAGTCAATGATGTTTGATTCTATCGAGTGACAGGTCAGATCAGAGACAGTCTTGTAAAACCAAAAAGTATTTTCACAAAATCTTGTAATCTTGTAATCTGGCTTTTTCTGCCAAATAGCCTGGGGTTTTGCATCCAAGCAGTCACTCAATATGACTACACTATACAGATAAATGGTAATAATTTATCATTGGGAAAAGAATACCTTTCACAGGCAATTATTTTTCACAATTAATAGAAGAACCCAGAGGAGACCTATAGCAGTCATCCAGTCCAACTGCCCAACCACTTCAGGGCTGACCAAAAATAAAAGGGTATTGTCCAAATACCTCTTCAACAGGCGTGAGAAAATTAATATTTTTCCACTTCTGTGTTAAAAATGCTTAGAAAAAGATTTAGGACCCAGAGATGGCTTTCTTCCAGACACACCAGAAGTACTTGATTATCCTTGCTGAGTTATAAATGCCAAGTTAAAGGGACTCCTTGATTCTAGTCTGCAACTGCACTAAGAAGACTTTCCAGGCAGCCACTGAATTTTGGGAATATGTACATGTGATGGAGAGGTCTATGAGGAAGGAAGGGGAGAGGAATAGTCTGTAATTTCTCTGTTACTCCCTGCTTTATCTCTCCCCTCTGCTGCTGTATACTGGAGCTGAGTACTAGCCCTCGCTTTAATCATCCAGAGGCTCCCAGCTGCCTGTCACTGCTGGATGGGATGGGGTTTTCTGACACAGATCCCATCTTTTCTGGATGCACAGTCTGCTGCTCTTGCGTAAACATCTTATATTGCCTTTTCTGTGGGCATCACTGCAAGGTAGGGCAATCAAATATAAATCCAGGGAGTTCCATCACACAGAAGGAAAAAAAAAAACATCATCTAAACCCACTGTCACATGAGTTCATTTGAATCTTAGAGTCTCTGATTTCAGGGCTGACAAGGACAAATAAATCCCCTTGAACCAAACTCCACAGTAGCAGCTAGGAGAAAGACCACCATCTCTTAATAGTCGTTCTCTTAAGCTGAAAAGCAAGTACCAAAATCCCAAGTTTTTTCTGAATTTACTAGTACATAACAGACACATTTCCTCCTCAGAACTCTACAGATCCCCTTTTCCTTCAGTTTTAGGCTCATTCCACCCTTCAGAAAGATGCAAGACTTTGTCCTCAAAAATAAGAGAGGAACCTGCATTGGAAGCACTGATTTCCCATCAGAGTTCAAAACCACAGAGAGCCAGAGGAAGACACCACACTGAGGTGATGCTGTGGGGCTGTTTGTATGGCCTTTTGCAGCCCCCGCTAAGGGAGGATGGATGCTCTTCTCGAAGAACAACCCACACAAACCCACCGAGGCAGAGAAGGCACTGACATCCCCACTGAGGAGTCCTGGGACCTGCCCGAAGTCCCCGCGAAGCCCATGGCAAGGCCAGGACGCAGCATCCCAACCGCACCCCCTGCTCCTGGCAGATCTCCCAGCCGGAGGGTCAGAGCAGGGGGACTGCGGACCCCTCGGAGCCCGGGTCACCCCCCTTAGCACCGCACGCCCCGCTGCCCGCATCCCCGCATCCGCCCCTCTGTGCGCGGCAAGGCTGGGCGGAGAGGAGGAGAAGGAGGAGGAGGAGGAGGAGGAGGAGGAGAAGGAGGCCGGTCTCTCTCGCCTCCCCCTTCCCTCTCGCCGGTTTTCCTTGCAGCATTTCTATGCTAGAGGTCCCCACCGAGCTGCGGAGCGAGGATCTGCCTGGCTGCGCCGGGCCCTCTTCCTTCCTTTGTGCATCCCCCAGCCCTGTGCAAGCCGTGCCCCCCCGCCCCGGCCGCCGCGTTCCCGCTGCATCCCCCGCTCCGGAGCCTCCCCTGGCCCTGGGGGCAGGAGGAAGCCGCCTCCCAGGACACGCAGAGCCGGGGCAGCGGGCAGGCACCGGCTGCCACGTCGTGCCATCCCACGCTTCCCGGCCCGGCCGGGGCACCGAGGCCGCATCCCCGCCCGCATCCCTGCCCGCATCCCTCCCGCTCCGCGGTGCGGCGGCGGCGGGCACCCCTCCGGCGGATGCTGCGCGTCTCCCCCGGCCGCTGGTGCTAAATGCTGAGCGCCGACAGGATGGAGGAGTTTCAGAGCGAGGAAGAGGAGCCCTGGTACGACCAGCAGGACCTGGAGCAGGGTAAGGATGGAGTCACCCCGCAAGCTGTCAGGGATGGCGAGCCAGGGGATGCGCGGGCAGGAAAGCGGGCAAAGCCCGCGGGCGGGAGGGTGCGATACCTTCTCGCTGGACTCCTCTTTGGTTGGCAAAGCCAGCGCCTCGTCCTGCGGCAGCAGATCTCGACTCCACTGCTCCAAACCACTGTCCTGGCCGAGGAAAGTTTAAACCCGATGGAGTGAGGCAGGGAGTCCAGATCTGTCCTGAACAGCAGTCAGTAAAAATTTTGGTGTTTCACATCCACAAAGAAGCTGGTTCCCCAAAAAACTTGCCACAGGCGGAATCAAACCTGGGTAGTTATGACATTGATTTCATGTCAGAGCAGTTGAAGGTAGAGTTACTGGGCATGTTAGTTAGAAATGAATATATTGGAAATAATGTATAGCTGAGGATGCTAAAAGTGTCTCTCAAAAGCTTTTGCTGTCCAAGCCCAAATCCAAAGGGATGTTCAGCTTCTTAGTCACCTAATTACTTCTGAAAATTCTTCCAATCAGCCATAAAACCAGGAGAAATTGGAAAGAAGAAAAAAAATCCAGGCCAAACATCAAAAATAGCCTTGTTAGAAGATAAACGTTCACTTATTTGCTTTGTAGTAACTGTGTCTATGTCTGCAGTAATTCTACAGAATGTTTATCCTCAGGCTGGACAGTTGGTGCCTGTTGGTGTTTGGGGCTTTTTTTTTTTTTAACATATAATTTTGCTTATCTTAATATGGTGAGTCAACATGCAGTAAGTAAATAATGGGAAGAAGTCCCATTTCAGGCCAGTGGCCCATGAATGAACTAAACTGATTTCTCAATGCATAGGGAAAAATCATTCCTACCAAAACACAGTGCCCCTTTGGCATGTTGCACTATAGGTACAGTTTTATATTTGCTTTTCCCAACTGACCGTCAGCAGGGATGTGTAATCCAGCTGCAGTGCCCCGGCTCAGCATCGCTCCAGTACATTATGTCATGATTTAAAGTTTATACAACTTCAGCTGCAGAGCAAGAGCCCAGCAAGGAATGATAACCAGCCCCTCAGGGGTTGTCACAGCTGGATTTTAACCCCAATTTCTCAAGTAACAGGAAATATCAATAGCAGGATACTGAGCCCTGTCCTTTGAAACACAACATTCAAATTAAACCAAGGCAAAGCACAGAGATGGAACTATCAGCTGGATAAACAGTGCAGCCTTTGAATGCTCAGAAATTCACATTTCTGGGTGACGTCTTCCCATGGCTCACAAGGGGCCTGGGCACTGGTCCAGGGGCGGGACACAGGCTGAGGAACAGCAGAACTACGGATGAATATAGGGAGTGTTGAACAACGTGGGACCAATTGATTTTTAGCTTAATGCTGTCCCTGGTGTCAGGTTCATGAGTCAGCACTGGCACCGTACAACTGGCTCACAACAATGAAACCACCTTCCCGCTGCAGGACAGGTTCCCAGCTCTGTCCCAGCAGCCTAAATGCAGAATGACTGTCTCCGGACGATGGATTGATGCTGGGGATGGGCTCCACCTTTGTGCACATACAGGACTGGAGGAAAACACCCAAAACAAAGCCCAGCTGTGGGCTTGCAGCCTCCAGTATGAATTGGGGCCACACAGGATTGCACAAACTCAGAAGGAGAGATGGGGGAAGGTTTTAACTGAAATCAGCCAACTGGAAAGGTCCACAGAGTAATTACCACCATAATTAATTTGCATGGTGCACAAAGCATCACAAAGGACAGTGCTAGACTTTGTCCACATACACTGCGCCTTTGCCTTACAGCTGTGGAAGTACCCAGAGGTCTTTTGATGACAGCACAGCCATGGAGCTGTTGGTTTGGGAATGGGGGGTGGAAGTACAGTACAAGACATCCAGCATGGCATGATTATGAGGTGGTTGTAGGCCAGCATTGCTAAGAGGATTGGCATGCCAAGAGCCCAGGGTCGCACAGAAACCCACGCTGGCAGCAGCGCCAGGAGGGTGGAGGACAAAAGCAGAGTCTTAAAGATTGTTCATTAGGAGCAAGGGGTGGGAGAAACAAGAAACAATCCAAGCTTAGGAGAGCAGAGAAGGTTCTTCTGTGAACCAATTGGTTCCTGGGCCTTTATCGTCATTTCAGAGCATCATCAAATATTTATTACATTTACATCCAAAACTGTTTGCTAAGCAACAGATGGCTTAACTGGGAGCTCTGCGATGATTATGTTAATTAACCATTTTAGCACCACAGCAGAAATCATGCCTCCAGCTCCACACTGAGCACCTGTTACTCTCCTCCTCATCCTCCATAGAGCTTCACCTTGATGAAGTAACTGATTTTTTTCAAGAAAATAAACCCCAGTCACTCTTTTCTCCCCCAAAAATGTCCACAGCAACTGGTTGCATCCACCATATGCCTTGGAAGTAGTGAGGTCTGGTCCCCAGCATCAAGGCCCTTCCAGCCTCATTCAAATGAAGCTGGTTCCTTTCAGGTTCCTTTACCTGTTTCCTGCACGCCGTAACCCTGTGTGCCTCCAGGCGTTGCACCAAGGTTCCTTAGCACATAGAAGCAGAGACCCAAATCCCAGCCAGGATACTCAACAGTCACATAGAAACAGTAGTGGTGTCCTCTGAGGCATTTTTCTTTTATGATGTTCCCTCTGGGAAGGCTTTCTGGTTTGAGGACAGTGGTAAAAATGGAGTTTTGATTGCTTGGTAGCATGACTTAGCTTATTGCCAGGCTTTGTAAGCATGAATAGATATCAGTGCTGCTTTAGTTCAGGCACAGCCTCACCTTCCATGGGCTGGGGAGTCTGTGCCTCTAGGCATTAAAACCAGGATACAGTGCTGGTGAACCTTTTCCCAGCTGTTGAGAACTGATGATGTGGCTGCAGTTGCATCACACCCTGTGCACAGAGGGCGGACGTGCAGCTAGACCCCAAGAGAATGAATGAGCTAAAATTAGAGAGTCTGAGCTGCAGATAAGTGGGGACACCTTTTCTGTTCATCAGGAGCATTTGTGTTCAGGAGGGCTTTGTGCCAACTCAATTGCATCTGGATCCAAACAGACCCAGCAGCTCTGCCAGCCACTTCCAGCCTTCATCTCCCCCGCAGCAATCTCCCAAGATGAGTCCTCCTTGCAGTCACCCCGCTGCATTCCCTGGTCTTCCCAGCCTCCCTCTCCACCTGGCAGTATCGGGGTCTCAGCCACAGAGCAGGGTGCAGCCCAAGAGGAGGGCTTTAAAAGCCACCCTTATGATCTCTGAATCAATTCATAGCCTAAGGCACGTGATGTGATTTTTGGCATGTCCTGCACAGGGACAGGAGTTGGACTTGATGATCCTGGAGTATCTCTTCCAACTTAGCATATTCTGTAAGTGTGGGGTGATTCCTCCTGTGCCACTAAATGGCCTCTTAGTGCTCTGAGTTAAGCAGCAGGGCCCGAGGTAGTGCAAGAACCAGCATATCACCTCATTGCCCCTGCAAGACTGATCGTCCTCTCCTCCTGGGCAGCCACAGAAACTTTTGGGCCAAACCATCTGCAATGCAGGCTTAGGACTTTACGGCTGTAACCTCTGAAGGTCTCCAGGTTTAAGGATCTTATTTTAATTCCTCCTCCTCCTGCCAAGCATCTGATTGCTAAGAAGGAAAATGACACAAGGTGCTGAGCTTGCACCACTCCCAACTCATCCGTGTAGACACAGGGTCACCAGTCCTGACGCTGGGTTGAGCCATGGGGATCAGTTTTGGCACCCACTAACACCCAGACCTGCCTGTTTCCACCCAGCTTACATGGCGTGGCCCAGAGCACTTCAATTCTCTCTCAGCTTTTCCAAATAATTCACTGCACTGGGGAGCAGGTGGTACCCCAAATTCTGCCCCTCCTGATGCAGCTATCCCAGAAGTCCAGGTACAAGGAACTCAGCTTTCCTGTCCTCCAGGAGCACAGCAGTTAACTCAGCACCCTCCCTCCCCAGAGGCAAGCCAGAAGGGCAGAGCTCTGCCTGCAGTAGCTGAGCCACTTACTTATTTAGCAGTGCAGTACACCAGGTAGCTTATGGAAGTGGAAAGTTTTCAGTGACTAATTGCTGAGCTGCTTGGGAATGACAAGAGGGACTAGGAAAGTCACAGGAGACAAGGAAATAAGATGACAGGTTAGTCTGAGGAAGGGATGAGAACCTCCAAATCTGGGGAGGGGGAAAAATGAATATATATATATATATATATGTATGTATTTTCCTAGAGTAAAAATTCCCCTGTTACATGAAGGCAGAAAGAAAAAGGGGAGTAAGAAAGCCCTATACAGCAATTTCCAGTGAGAGACCTCATAGTCTCTCACAGAAGCCCCTTTCTACATCTGCTGAGCCCCAGGCACATAATTCCAGCTGTGGGAGGGTGCAGAATTAGAGGAGCTGCTGGAAAGGGAAAAGGAAAGAAAGAAAATCCAACAAAATAAATCTGAGTTTTCCATATCTCCCAGCCTGAAACAATCAGCTAACAGTGGCATTTCTCCTTGGCAAGGCCACGCACAAAGGATTTATGGCCTGAGTCCTGAAGGACATTCCCCCCTGGCAGCTCTGATCCCAAGGGACTGGGAGCCAAGGCACCAGCTACTAACACCCTGCA
The DNA here is from genome assembly GCA_013396755.1 of Sclerurus mexicanus. Taxonomy (NCBI): domain Eukaryota; kingdom Metazoa; phylum Chordata; class Aves; order Passeriformes; family Furnariidae; genus Sclerurus; species Sclerurus mexicanus. The sequence continues at coordinate 295,042 of VWZF01004018.1, forward strand.
CGCAGAGGCCTTTTCCAGTCCTCTTTCTTTTCTCCTGTACCAGCCAGCGCTGGCTGGTGACAGGACGGATGCACTGACTCAGTGTGACAGTCAGGAGCCACTTAGAGCTGTGACAGCACCAGGGTTCGATCCTGCTCCTGCTAAAGGGAGTGCCAGTGCTTAGGATAATGCACAGCACACTTACTCCCAAACATCTCTTCTCCCAAAAGGCCTTTCCCCCTGCAGCACAGGGCGAAATTCCCACCTCACCTGACTCCAAAAAAATCTGTGTGCTCACACCAAACACATCATTAAGGATTCCAAAGCTCTGACTTAACCTGGCCAAAAACGCATATGTGGGCCAAGAATTTTGGAAAATATCTCCAATACAAGATACCCCAAAAGAACCAGACCAGATGTTACACAACTGCTGCTCTTTGCACAGCTGGGAATTTCAAAGGGATTTTATGTTACACTTTGGGTTTTGGTATCTTTTCATGTGTATTTAACAAACAGCTGTAAATCTTCTCTCCTAAAAGTGGCAGTTATTTTAATGGTTTAAACAGCCTGTTCCTCTGCAGCTTTCTGAGAAGTCACTCTAGTCTATCCCACGTGCAGTGCACCTGCCCTGGCCCTGCTCAGTTCACTTGTCTCCTCCCTGAAGAATTCAGTCCTTTGAGGGTGTAATATCCAGATCCATGCTGGCTTCTTCCATTTGTGCAGCTGCAGCAACAACAGTTGGACCAAGGACATGATCATGCCGTCCTCCCAAGTTTTTGTGTCCACAAAGAAGGTCAAGTCCTGCGAAGGCATCTGGACTGAGAGGTGGTGGGTGAGCACTAGTGTCTGCAGGAGGAGGCAGAGCAAGGAGCAGTACATCCCACAAGCATCGGTCTTTGAAGCAGAATTGTTTCAGGAACACAGGTTTTGGTGTTGGACCCCTGAAAGAGGCATTGTCCTGCATACTGTTCAGGACTAGTGATGGGCATAAACAACTCCATTTTGAGAGTACGTCAAGTATTTCATCACTTCCTTTCCTTGCAAACTGGAAGGCTGGAGCCCTGTGCTCTTCCTGCATAGGTCCACAAACAGCACCCATCACTCACCTGAGGTCAGGAGCTCTTCCCACTTGGGCAGTGTCTCCAGCCTGTGCCCATAGCCAGGCACAAGGCAGCTGGGCTGTGGAGTGAGTACCTGGAGGAGCAGGGCTTCTGAGACTTCCCAGCAGTGGATGGGAAAGGAGCAGCAGTGGGGCAGTAGCCTGCAAGGTGATGCACTTTTCTTCAGAGCCAAGAAGAGGAGCTGCTAGAGAAGAGTTGGGCAGGATTTTGGTGTAGCTGCAGAGAGCCAGGCTGCTTTCTGTGTTTAGCTGTAACACATAGCTGTGGAAGACAGACCTTCTCTCTACCTACATGCCCCTGGCACAGGAGGAGTAGCAGATAGGAGTAACCAGCAGCAGCAACAGTGCTGGCAGTGTCTTGGGGGCTGCTGCAGCTGCAAGTGACAGTTGTGCTGGAACTTGGTTGCTCCCCAAGTGTCCAGACCACTCAGGATCGGGGATTCCACCTGCCTGCCCCCAGCAAGAGGGCAGCAAGGGCAGGCAAGTTGGCTGGGAATGGCTCAGAGTAGGGGAATATGTTGTGTGAGCAGGAGCAGGGCTAAAGATCTGACAGGGTTGTGGCATCCCGTTGCTGTGGGCACCGTTCCTGCCATGTGAGCAGTGACCTGTCCTTTGCAGGTCACCTTTGCTCAGGGCTCAGCACATGCACAGCACTGTGGTGCAGCAGCAGAGACAACATGAAGTGTCACCCTGGTGCTCACCCTCCTTGTCAATCCTGGGTCAGCCTCAACCTCCTGCCCCCAAAACACACAGGGCAGAGGAGTTTGCCACATGGCAGCAATCCACATGTCTGTGTCTTTGGCTTTAAAAGAGTAAAAGCCTCTATTCACGGTTTTCTGCATCCCAACATAATTAATTGGTTGGAGCTTTGCTGCCCGGGGGAGGAGTGCACACAGGAAAGCACAGGCTGCCTTTCTCCCTCGTCTTTCATCACTGCTTGTCCTCAACAACTCCACATGTATGTATTTATTTAGGACATTTTTCTGATCCAGGTGTGCTACCAGAGCCTCGGAACCACCAGTCACTAAGCTTTTTGAAACCTTTTTAGCCTACAAGGCAAACACAGGCACCAAGGCTGTTTAGATAAGAGAACAGCAGGGAAAGATGCAGATGGGGCCTCAGCCATGGTCTAATCACATCCTCTGTGTTCTCATGCTCTAACAACTTGGCAAAAGGCACAGCAATGGCTGTGGGCACAGGGATGGGACTGCTATGTATGTGTTTGTACAGAAACAAACAGCTTCTAAGGAGAGGTGACCACTCTGGGTTTCATGCATTAATATATAGGGGAGGCTTTGGGGTGCAGAATGAGAAGAGGGCAGAAAGAAAAGGCAAGTATCAATTAAATCTAAAGGGCCTGATAAGCATCTGAAAAGAATAAAAAAATAATTAAAGAAAGAGCTGGTAAAGGAAATAGGACTGAAAAATACAGGAGGAAAAGAAGGGAGCAGCACGGACTGAGAGAGCTGGAGGGCTTCTCTGCAGCACAGCACAGTACAGACAGTGCATCCCTGAGCCCCTTGTCAGGGATTTCCACTCCTTGGTGGTGCCAGTTTTGCTCAGGGGACTCCAGATAGCATGGAGGGAGCTGTTCTCAGTGCTTGCCTCAAGCCCTTGCCAACCACTTGTCTGCCACCACCTGAGCTCCCCCCATCAGGCTCACTTCCAAAGCCAAAGGCAGCCCAGGAGTACGTAACAGATTACACAAGAGAAAGAAAAGGAAGAAAAAAACAGGCAGGAAATCCACCAAATCTCATTAGAGCAACAAATGCCAGTGTTACCAACATCAGCTCAGCCCAGTGAGAGCCACAGTTTGGAAGGAGGAGAGGAAGAGGGAGGAGGTTGCTGTGCTGCCAGGGGCTCACACAGCCCCATTTCTCTCACCCAGCCCTAAGAGAGGCATCTTTCCCCCATGCTGCATTGGACTGCTCTGCACAGCAAACGCTGGTACACCCCATTACACCAAAATAGCAGATCCTTACAAAAAACACACAGAACACCAAGTGCAAAGCTGATCTGAGCAGCAGTGTCTGAATTGCACCAGTGTGAAAGGGATGGAGAATCCACACCCCCAGTGTAACAATGTTGACTCCAAAAGCTCTGCCTGGCCTTGGGAAACACTGTCATCTACAGAATGGGCATGTTGAAAAGGCTTTTCCAGGTTGTTTGCAAGATGCTGTCAGATGCCACTTGCTTCCCTGCACCCCAGCATGTTCCATTGGAATGGTTTACGAGGGCTAAGTACATAGATGGCCTCCATCACCTGCCTTCGAGCAGCAGTAAGTGATATACAAAAGCTGATCTTCATTGTAATATACCAAGACAGCACAATCCCTTGCAACTAAGAAGGAAAATAAATGAGTAGCAAGTATACCCTGCCCTGGGGTAAACCAGCATAGCATCATTTATTTAGATTTTGAAAGGAATAATTGCACCTACCCTTGATTCTAAGTACCCGTGTGTAATGGAGCAGACAGCAAATGCAATTAAATTAAACGTCAACAGCATTAAACATCAGTTCCTAACTCTCAACCTACCCCATCCATCAGCTAACAAGCACCCTGAACTTCCTCCCGAGACCACACCAGAGCTCTCCTTGGCCTCCTCCCTGCTTTTTAGCAGGTTAATTCACCCATGTGCAGCATGGGAGTGGAGCAGCCCTTTCCACAGCCCCACATTTAGGAAGGGACGGCAAGTAACTCCTTTATGGATGACCAGCTGAAAGCGACCTGCAAATCCATGTGCCATAAATTCTTGCACATCAGCACCTCAAGGCAAAGGACTTCTGTCCCCACTGTGAGCTGCCCGCCGGGGACAGGGGTGGTTTGTCAAAGGTGAGGAGCCAAGCGCAGCGCCCTGTGGAGCAGTGGGCCTGTTCTCTCACAGCCTAAACACACGGATCCCTCAGTGCAGGAGAGATGACAGGGGGAAAGCCCAAACCCGCTGCACCAGATGGTGGCTTCCTCCAGAAAGCCGCATTTACGGGGAGCATCGGAACAGCTACCAGATCATCATCGTGCCAAGAGCAGCTGAAACCTCCCCTGCCCTGCACCAGGCTCACGCTCCCCCAAAGTCACAACCAGGAGATGCTGAGGGACAAAAACACCCTTCAGAGAGAGGGATGTGGCAGAATGCTCTGCCCTAACAGATGCTGGCCGGCACTGGGATGGCAGAAACAGCTCCAAATCCTCTTTGAGCCTTGTTGCAAGGCTGGGGAGGTGCCCAGCTCTGCTGCAGCCCCATGCAGGGAACATCTGCCTGCACCAGCACTGCCACATGATGTGCAGTGGAGGAATACCCTGAGGTTTGTCTCTTGGCCTCTTCCCATCAAAGACAACGTGCTACAGCTTTTGGATTAGGATTTTTTTGTTTGTTTTATGTTTTCCCAGTGACATGGAAGTAGCAGAATTATTGCTGGGCTGCTGCTGCTCGTCTCTGCACCTCCAGGATGGTGCCTCCTTCATGTACTGCCCAGCCATGCTCGCTATCCAAACACTGCTTGGATTCAACTCCTGCTCCCTTCCCACCACATGGTCCCTCTTCTCTTCCTCTCCCTCCTTGCTCAGCCACCTTTCCCACGGAAGCTTGAAGGGAAATGCAGCCTCCATCCCTCCCTCCAACACTCCATAGGCGCAGCCCTTTGTTTGGGGACACAGGGTGTCTCCTTGGCTGGTGTTAATTAGAAGGGTCACGTCAGCCCTTGCAATACTGAGAGCCAGAGGGCACCAAGCTGATGCTGCCCAGGACAGTTTTTATCTGCAGCCCTCTCCCAAACAAGATTTGGCAGTGTCAAGGCCTCCGTTTTTTCAGCTGGAGGCTGGCCATTTCACAGCGGTGCCTTCAGCGTGGGCAGGATGTGGAGGGATGGGGCACGTCCAGCGGGCACACAGCACAGCCACTCCCCACCACTTTATTTCTCCTCCTGTGTGCAGAGGGGAGGAGGAAGGGAGGCATCAGCATATCTGCTAAATTAGGGCAAGTCATTCAGCACTGGCTGATCTGACAGTGAAGAAGCAAAGAGGAATACAAAAAATTGAGGGAAAACCATAGGGCTATGCAGAAAGAATCCCTGAATTCCTAAGGAATTTTTTCCCCAAAAACAACTTTGTGAAATTTCACATTCAGCCTCAGGTGTCCAAGGTCTCCAAGGAGAGGAGTTGAGTGCTCCCCCAGCCCATGCAGAGACACAATTAGTACAAAGATCAAGAGAGATCTGGTCTAAAGACGACATTAAAGCACTTCCACACAGCATTCCCTCCTTCCCCACGGTCCCGCAGCCGAAGGGGGACCAACAGGTGGGGAAGAGGACTTAGGCTCAAGGGGGTGGATGAGACAGGATTACCAAGGGTGGTTTGAGTGGCTGGAGGGCAGAGAGTGAGGGAGTACATGTGTGACAATGGCTGAGGCAGTTAAAAGACACTAAAAGAATCAATTCCCCCATGTCCTTCAATCCTGGAGTCTCCCAGGCCCTCATGCTTAAAATGGAAACGAAGAATCAATTTCCTCCTCGGAGCTCAGCCCTGTTCTTTCCTCTTTCCCACTCATCCCCAAACGCTGCCCATTTCCCCCATTAAATTATTGCTGACAGAGCCCTTTAAATTACAATGCAGGATCTTGCACTGCCTAATCCACTTAACTCAACCCCAGCTGATTAAATTGGATGCCATATGGTGGGAGAGCACTGGTGTAATCCGCAGGGATGGAGACACACTTGACTCATTACCTGGAGCGCAGCAGGGAGCCCTCTCACTACACACCTCTGCTTGAGGGCCCTGCTTCCTGCCAGGGATGTGATTTCCAAGGTGATGGTCTCCAGTAACAACACCAGTTCTGGCAAGGTTGTGGTGACATTAAATACAGCCCCAAGCAGCTTAAAGGCACAAATTATCCTCCATCTCTGCTGGCATCTGGCTGCTCCACCAGCCTCAGCTGGTGCAGCAAACACTGTCTCCCAAGGGCACTTTATAAACTAGGGAAATTTGGTGCTTGGAAAAAAACAAATAGGTGGAAGGAGGTCTGTCCATGGGGAAATGTGCCAATAACTTGATTGCATGGATAGCTGGGATTGCAGCCCTCAGACTGGGTCACTGTGCAATGACAAGGATTATAATTAAAAAGGTCACAGCCTTTTTAATAATAACAGCCTGCAATGCAGGGCACAGCTGGAGAGCACATTCCCATGGTAGAGGGAAGATTCGAGGACGCCCTGAGCAGCTGTTAGCAGGACAACACCTGGGGAAGCCCGTGGAAGGAAACACAGCCATCACCCAAACTAAAAACATATCAGCACATCCCACAGCACAGTGTTATCCATCAGGAAAGCCCCATCCCAAACACTGACGACAGCACTACAGCACTCATATCCGAGGTCAGTGTGAGCCTCATTTTGTGATGTGTGAGAGATCACGGCTTTTCCCAGGCTCAGAATACATCTTAGGCAATCTGGTTCCCCTTCTTCTTGCCTTAGTGACCAACTATCCCTCTTTCCCAATCAACTGCATGGCCAAATTAGCCACTGGAAGAAATTATAGCTGCTCTCAGTCCTGGCAGAGCCTTTGCAAAATACATAATTAGCTGCAGGCTAGAGAGGAGCATTATGACAGGCTGAGAAAATGCCAGGGCAGGAGACCCCGGCCCCCTCACACACTGCAGGAGTGTCACTCCTTAATTACCTACGACTGCATGATAACCATACTGGAGAGAGCAATAACACACACCAAGACCTGTTCCCTCGCCTTTTTGAAGGCTTAAGGTCAGATTTTCAGTCTGCCATCACAGGAGCTGTTAACTCACCTCTAAAAGCACCAGGAAAAATGAAACCCATGTGACCATAGGTCAGGCTTTAAGAAGACAAACAATCCCTGTGAAAGCAAAGGGCTGTTCTCAGAGCCAGCTGTGCCATCCCAGCCCCACAAACAGCATTGCCTGTGTGCTTAAGCTTTGGCCAGCACAGGACTGACGGGAGCTGAGGGCTTTTTCTTTACCCAGCAGCAGCAAAAACAGTATTTGAAGCTAACCACACTGTGAGCATCTACTTTTCCCTGCACTTCTCCTGAAGTCCAACTATTTCAGTAACTTCCTAAGGGCGTTTAGAGGTGGCAGAGAGTGAACACAAAGGGGTTTGTCCCTCCCCTGGAGCTGCCCCAAGGGAAGAGCCTCAGGCCCTGGCGCTGCCAGGGCAGCACATCTGGGAGGTGCCTCCAGCCCCCTTGGGCCATGCATGGTTTTATTACTGCTGTCAGTCTATTAGTGGGTGATGGATGAAGGCTGACAGGGAAGACAAGGCGCTTCCCTTCGTTAGAGATAATAATATAATTTACAGAGCATCCCCAGGGTAACACAGTGCTTTACCAACCTTTGCTCTCATTCTGATGGGTGCTGAGTCCTTTTTAGCCCTTCAGGTCTTGGTGGTAGGGGATGGAGGTGCTGAGCACTTGCCACAGCCCAGCCCCAGGGGCCTTATCCTGGCTACACAGAGTGCAGGAGGGTTTTGCAGCCGGGCAGGCACCACATTCCTGTTGCATGGAGGCATTGCAGAGTCCTGACCTCCTGCAGTGCAGCAAGACAAGATCCCAGATCCTGTATGTCCTGTAAGTGTGCATCCAGGTCAAAATGTGCCAATAAACCCAGCACCGTGCAAAACCTGCCACTGTGCTTGGTGTGGTGCCATTTTTGGGGGGTGATGCCACCACACCCAGCCATGGAGCTGTGGGAACTGCAGCAGTTTTGTCCCTCTGCTTTTCAGACTTGCACTTGGCTGCAGAGCTGGGGAAGACACTGCTGGAGCGCAACAAAGAGCTGGAGGACTCCCTGCAGCAGATGTACACCACCAACGAGGAGCAAGTGCAGGAGATCGAGGTAGGGACACAGTGGGGCCAGGGGTGGGGACCGGGACTGGTCAGCCACCGCTGTCACCTGAGGGTGGAAGGAACGGGTGCTTCCACCAACGCCCACAGATCAGATGCCAGCAGAAAGAAAGGGATGTGCCGCGGGCCATGGAAGTTAAAGTATCTTCTGTACATGCCTGAAGTGGGGCTGTTCAAGCTCATCCCAGCCCTGGAGACAGTCCCTTTTCCCCACTGACTGGCATTTTCCCTTTACTCACATCCTCATCCCCTGCTCAGATGTGCACACCGGATTTTGGCACCAGATTTTGGCACCAGGCTGCATCTGGGCCACATTTGGCCTTCCCCTGCCCATCCACCAGCCTTCACACTCATTACTCTTTGCTCTGCTGCAGCATTTCCTTGATCCCAGTTATTCAGAATCACGTTTGTTCCCAGCTGGCCCCTCAGCACCCCCATAACACACAGCCCCCTTTGTTAGAGGCATAAAATAGCTCTTTCTCCAAGAGCTGCAATCTAAACCACCATTTCAAGCATCCTTTGGGGTCAGGGCACTATTTCTAAGAGTCCATAAAACTGATCTTAGAGGCTTAAACCTGCTGTGCCAGCAGGGTTTTCATCGACTGGAAAACTTCTAGGGATCTGTGAGTTAAAAAAGATTGGACACCCCCTGATATAAAAGGACACAGGGCAGAGGAGGGCTGTGAGTTCACAAGAGCAGCACATGATGCTGCAGGGATCTGACAGCTCATGTTCAAGGGAACTGGTGGATGGATTTAGCCATTTTCCTCAGCAGCCCTTCAGAAGCACATCCACTGTAGGATTTGGGATCCGGCCCCAGCTGAGAGTGAGCACCTGGGTGGATGCTGCTCTCCTGGTCTTCACAGGATAAAATCTTACAATGACAAACTCACAGAAAAGGGTCTGCAAACACACAGAAGTAGCAGGTCTTCTCACATTTCACGGACTCAGAGTTTCAGCCTGAATCCCCAAGGAAATGCAGCTTCTGCAATCGATCTGTCAGACAATCCAGTAACCAACTGGCCAATTTCAGTCAACTTTCGGTCCCAGGGATATCAGCTTTCTTTGGTACTGGGAATAAAAAAGCAAACTGATTGAGGTTAGTGCCCTTCACAGAGGGCAGGGGAAGTTCAGTCTTATTTTAGACACAAAACTATCTACAGTGGGCAGGGGGAATGAATATTTCAACTGTGGAAGAGGCTTCAACCAGGCAGAGGCACAGAACACATTATCAGAGGAAGCAAAGGCTGTAGGAATTTGTGCCTTTGAAGCAACGTGGATTTTGGATGTGGAGTGCTTATGCCGCACTTTTTCTTGCAGTACCTGACCAAGCAACTAGAGATGCTGCGGCAGATGAACGAACAGCACGCGAAAGTCTACGAGCAGCTGGACCTGACAGCACGGGACCTGGAGCTGGCTAACCAGAAACTTGTGCTGGAAAGCAAGACTTCCCAACAGAAGATCCAGTGGTACAGCCTCCCCTCCTCCCACCACAGTGATGCTGTACCCAAGAGCCCTTCACCTCACCTTTCCCCTGCCCCAAAGCACAGCCTGTCCTTGCTATTTGAGCCACTCTCTTATCAGGCCAGTTTTGGAGCTGTTTATAACAAAAGTGAATTGCAGCAATGCTGGTTAGCAGGGGTCAGCCACAGCAGACACCCCTGGGATGAGGGCTGGATAAAAGAGTGTCTGAAGCTGCTGGGAGAGAGGCACAGCAGCCTTTCCTCAGATGTGTTTCCTTGAAGAGGGGGCACACAATCGTATCAGGGAAGTCCCCAGCACACAGCCCAGCATAAACACTAGGCACAGGTCCAGTGTCTAATGAAACCCTGGCTAGTCCATGCTGAAACACCAGTTTATCAATAACATTTCTGTCCTAAAACAAGCCCATGACCAAGGTCATCCCTAGAAACAACACCCTAAGCCATGTCCTTGCAAGGCAGCATCATTTGCAAACAGCTGTGTGGAGAGGGAATTTCAGAGCACAGAGTTTTACAAACTATTTGCAGCCAGAACAAAACTAAGTTTCTGCCCAGTCTCAGTGTTTATCTCTGCAAGATAAACAAGAGGAAGAGATGCTTGTTTTCAGTGAACAGATATTTCAGGACAGAAGGTCTCAAACCAATCCCCCCTTCCTTTCTGTAATCACCCCCATTCAAGAGTGACCACATAGAGAAAGACCAACCTCTGCCACAAAAAGCTGTCATGCTCCCAGGGCACATGCTGGGAACTGGAAGCACCTTCCGTAGACTGGCTCTCTCTCTGGGGCAAAAACATCCTTCAAGGACCTGTAGTGCCTGACTCCTCATGTTCCGACTTCTCTCTCTGCAGCTTGACAGAAACAATCGAGGGGCTGCAGAACCAAGTGGAGGAGCTGCAGAAGCAGGTGGAGGAAATGCGGAGCTTGGAGCAGCTCCGCATTCGGCGGGAGAAGAGGGAGCGGCGCCGGACCATCCACACCTTCCCCTGCCTTAAGGAGCTGTGCTCCAGCCCCAGGTACAGAGCCTTGTCTTTAGCAACCCCTCCAACCTTCTCCCCACCTCCCCTGCCCCTGAACAGGTGGGTGAGCACCTCTGGGGGTGTGCAGAAACCCACATACAGCCCCACAGAGATAGAGGCTGTGCATCAGAACCTAAACCTTACTGCTGCAGGTGACAGGAGAATGTCCCTCTCTCCCACCTGCCCACATAAAGTTGTCAAAGCAGAACCCTCATGATCCCAGCATCAGTGAATGTTCCCTTCCCAAACCAGCACAGCCTATTTTCCCTTTCCAGCTGCCTCCCAGCACAGCACCAGCACCTCTAACTCACTGAAACCAGTTGAGGTGGTGCATTCCGTGCTGTGTGACTCCAGTATGACCCAGGAGCACCAGTCACACCCCCAGATACACCACGTGCTGCCAGGTGCTGTGCAAACACCTTCAGCCCCATTGCAGCGTTAATCCTCTTTGAAACCTGGCCACTGTGTTAATTCACTGACCTCATGAGAGCACTTCTTGCTCAGCTTTGTCCATAGCAGAGGCTTCTTTAAATAGATAAGCAATCAATAAACTTTGTTACTGAAAGCACTCTCCGCCAGAGGATACCAAACAAAGACACTTTCACTGCAGCAGCAATGGGGATGTTTATGAGGCCTTGACCTAACCCCCAGCAAAATCCACTTAATGTCTCTGTGGTTCTTTACCCCCCCAGTACCCCCATCCCACTTCCCCCATGCCACAGGACCTCGGTTCCACTTGCAGTTCCACAGTTGGCTCTGAAGGTCAGGCTGCCCTTCAGTGACCTGAAATCTGTTCAATACCCCTCACACAGCCGTGCCTCCCAGGGGAAGCCACAGAGCCTGCTCTTTTCCAATCTGTTCTGAACAGACAGGATGCCATGGGCGCTTCATTGCAGAGGAAAACGCGAATTCCCAACAGCAATATGAGTTTGGGGTTGTTAGCAGATGCAATGAGTAGCTGATGAACTCCATCAGGAAAAACCCAAAGCCACCTACTTTCAGCTCAGACTGGTAGCACTTTAACATTCTTTCTTGCTTCACAGCAACATTGGTGGCTTGTCCATAAATCAGATGAGTCTCTTATCATTTAGGGTCTCATTTCCCTCCTATATTTTATTACTGCTGTCAAATAAAATTGCAGGTTCTCTGGGACAGAGACAGGTCTCTGTGTTCAGATGAGTTCCAGACACACCTTTTGGTCTCCTGATAAATGGAGGAGGCACATCTCACTCCATGAGCTCAGGTCCTTTCTGGACATCAGTGGAATCCCTTGCATGACTATAACACACGAGTCCCTCATGGGACTTGCTCAGAATCTCTCAAGGATAATTCTTCTCTTTCAGGTATGAGGACGCATTCCAGGTCCACAGCTCTTCCACAGAGTTCAACCAGAAACCACTGGAGAGGGAGAACGAGCGTCTCCAAGCCATGGTGAACTCTCTGAGGTCCCAAGTCAACCAGGAGAAGCAGCGGAAGGAGAGGGTGGAGCGCGAGTACACCTCCGTTATCCAGGAGTACTCGGACCTGGAGCAGCGGGTGTGCGAGATGGAGAACTGCAAACTGCGCATCAAGGAGCTGGAGGCAGAGCTCCTGGAGCTGCAGCAGATGAAACAAGTCAAGAAGTATTTGCTCAGCAGAGAAGACAACTTGTCCGAAGCACTCCTTGAGCCGCTCAACAACGCCCCAGAAGCAGATTACATCGACCTCTCCGAGGAGGAGGGAGGAAAAAGCCACGGGACATCCATGACACCTTCCCCAAACCACCCCGTCCGGAAGAGCTGCAGCGACACGGCCCTGAACGCCATCGTGACCAAGGACGCCGTGAGCCGGCATGAGGGCAACTACACCCTGCACGCCAACAACGTGCGCAAGCGGGGCATGTCCATTCTGCGGGAGGTGGACGAGCAGTACCACGCCCTGCTGGAGAAGTACGAGGAGCTCCTGAGCAAGTGCCGGCAGCACAAGGACAGCGTGCGCCACACGGGGGTCCAGACGTCCCGGCCCATCTCCCGCGACAGCTCCTTCAGGGACTTCCGAGGGGAGGCACACGAGCTGGAGGAGCGGAAAACCATGGAGAAGACCATCAGCAAACACGTGGAGGCCGTGGACAAGCGGCTGGAGCAGAGCCAGCCCGAGTACAAGGCTCTTTTTAAGGAGATCTTCTCCCGCATCCAGAAAACAAAAGCGGACATCAATGCCACGAAGGTGAAAAACAAGAGCAGCAAATGAGTTCCTGGCTCTGCGCAACTCTCCCTCGTGCAATTGCAGCAGCCACGTCTTCTCTTCAGCCCCAGGAAACGCCACGTGGCCCCTCTGCTTTGAAGGTTCGAGAGGTCGGCAAGCGAGGAAACGTCACGGAGACCCAACTCACTCTTTTAGGTTTGGGCTCCGGACAACTCGTTGGGACAATTGTACATTGTAGTTAGAGGATTTCAGAAACCAATATGACGGATCTCTGCATGAGTTACTGCCGCTGCCAGACATCACAACAGCAATGTAAACCACAAAAAAAAAGCAAAACCAGTCACCACCTCCCCCTCTTTTCAGCTTGTCCTGCAGCCTGATTATCTGCAAGCAAAAGCCTGGGTGTCCTCCAGCATCCTGCCACAGCTGGAGCACAGCATTTCAAAGTCAAACAAAAAGCCATCAGAACTTTAGGGGCTGTCCCAGCACAGCAGCCCAGCCCTCCACTTTGGTTTTATGGCTAAGAACCTATGCTTGAACCCAAGAGACTTCAGTCTCTGCTTTCCCCTCCCTCAAAGGGCAGTATGGTCTTGCAACTTAAGCCATTCTCTAATCAGTCAGGTTTTTCAGCTCTTTACAATGCAAGCTCATTGCAACTGGAAAAACTTGAAGAGAAACATAAAACTGATTGTTCCATCTCCATCAGTGTCGCTCAGCGCTTCAGTCCATACTCTCCACACCTTGTAGCATATGGGATTTCCTCACTTTAGATCTGCCCTGGTATTTCAGCCCCGGTGAAGCACCTTGCCTGGTGGGAACTTGGTGACCAGGGCTTTCCCATAGCTAGGCAAGAAGTGCAGTGTCAAAGACACACTTCCACCTCACGCTCTGGGTATCAGCTGTGCTCTTCAAGAGGTTGTCATTGTCCCATCATAGCAAATTCCTCAAACAGAGCTTGCAAGGGCATGCAAAACTGACTCCCAGGGACTCACACGCAAGCTGGAGGACACAGCATCTCCTGGGTCAGGAGCTCTGGCCCCGGCAGGTCACACATCACCCCACACTTCGCTCTGAACATCTCCCCAGCCACGAGGACAGATTTCAGTTTCCTGCTGAAAATAATCTTCCTTGGCTGAGACACTCTCCAAAGGCTGTCACCTCTCGTGTTCCATCTCCCTTTCCAGCACTGAAATCTCCTCACTTTTGCTTCCACAGACATGCAAACACGCAGCCAAAAGGCCACTGGAGTCTCAGGAATCACCAGTTTCCAGTTTTCATGAACTAGCTGTTGACCTCGTATGGTCAGACACGTTTTAGGCAGAGAAGCAGCGTTTCATTACAGCTTAGGCAACACCCTGAGCACTGAGCCACAAAACCAGTCCAGTGTAAGCTCCCTATTCTGTACCCGCCTGGAGAAAACTGTCAGCTAGGTCTGGATTCTGTTTTCACCAGCTTAAGTCCCAAAGTCTTGGGCCAACAGCTGGGACTCTTGCAACATTGAGATAAACAAATGGGAATGTGGCTTTGGAGGGGGAAGACTGTTAAGATGTAATTATCCCCCGAGCCCAGGGCCTTGATGTTACGAGGAGTGACCTTTCTTCCACTCCCCATGGAATTAATGCAGAAATAACCCCCAGAAAACACCCTGTTTTGTTAAGCTGAGTACCACAGAGGTAAGTTGGCAGGAGTGTGATGCCCAAATCACCCCTGCTCCAGAGGTCTCCTCAAAGCACCCACCACTCTGCTCTTCCACGCTCTGCACTTCCAGGTGCCCCACAGCCCCAGACACACCTGGAGCCGCGAGCACGACTGTGGCTACCAGCTCTGTAACTGTATGGAGAACCTTCATGCCTTATTTATTTATAATGGAAAGCAGTTGTCTAAAATAAAATAAAATTAATAAAAATGAACAGCAACAACGACAAAAGCGGCATCACTGATTTTCTGGGAGCGTTCACCACCCTGTTAACTCAGCACGTGCAGCAGTGTTGGTTTAAGCCCAGCCTGTGTTTGCCCTGCACTCAGCTGATGCTGCAGAGGTGTGGGAAGAGAATCACCCTCACTTTCCATTTTAAACAATCCCACGTGGATCAGCATCACAGTTAAGTGTACAACACATCAAATATATTTTTAAATGCTTTATTCTCGAATAAAAAGAAACAACAGTATTCTCAAAGCTCTTACAGCTCTTTTTTAGTTTTAAGAACAGCAGAAGAGTTATGTCTTTGATTTACATGTACAATTTGGGTCAAGAAAACGCTTCAGGCTCCTTTGCAGGAAGCAAAGAGAATATGCTGAACTGTTCTGCTGCATTATTTATATAACATACATTTTTATACACTTGGACTGTAACACTTGCCACGCAATAAAACCCCTCTTTTGTCAGCTCGGAAGTCTCTGTAAAACCACACAATTTCTAAGCTCCCAATTCAAATCCTATTTTTGTTTTGGTCTCTTTTGCAAACCACAAATCCAAAAATGACTGATGTAAGTAACATGATATTAGCACTTGGCTTGACAAAGGCACAGCTGCCATGTATCAGCAGCATGTTCTGCGAAGTGCTGAGGGCAATTTTTTTCTGCATCCAAAAATATTAGTGGGCATGTATACACATCCTGATGACTGCGTGAGTCAGAGTCTCTTGATTTTTGCCTTAAGTGAGGCTCTCAGCAACCAAAGGACAACAAAATAATCAACTTCTGGCCTTTTGTGCCACCTTTGATCTAAACTTTTCCAATTGCTTTTAAAACACCAAGGAAAGCTACACAACTCCATTGAGAGGGAACAGGAGAGTATCAAGCAACCACACTGCCACAGAAACAGGGGTAAAAGAGAGCAGGAGCTACTTAACAGCACACCCCTCTGGCTCATGGCAGAAAGAAAACTGCTTCACACAACTAGAATGGATGAGACAAAGTATGATACAACAGGAAATAATTCTTAATTTCAGAACTGGGCAAAATCAATGACTGCACTCTGTTAATAGCAATAAGATCAGTAAGGCCTTGTCAAGAATTTGAAAGATGGCATTTAAACATGTGCAGTTCCATCAGATCCAGTCTGGCTTCTTAGTGTATCACCAGTTTGAATAACCCTTCACAAACAAAAAGGGAGGGGGCACTTGAAGCACAGATTCGAGGGCTTTACAGAGCTTGAACTCTTACAGGGAAGGACGTCTCCTGGTTCATCAGTCTTCCCTCTCTTACAGGAGCTGAGACCTTCTGGAAGGTCCCTCAAAGTTCTGATTTTCTCCTCCATTAACAGTTTGTGCCCTTCACTCACACAAGGAGTGACTGGCTCCTTGGACACATCAGCCTTTCCCTCAGGTTTTAGGGATGGCTCCTTTCAGCTCTTGCTCACCAGTGACCACCAAACGGCGTGAGTTGGATTCCTCAGCCCCCATGAGTGCCAAAGCACTTCATTTCTCCAGCTGGAATGCCAAAAGTTTGGCTCTCCTTGGCTCACACCAAAGTCAGACCTTGTCACCCCAAGCCCTGCCTGCCAAGGAGAGCTGTCCCCAACCATCCAAGCAGAAATTATCCAGCTTTTTACCAAGGCTCTGCAGACCAACACAGTGTGGGAATGAAGCCAAACCAGACAGATGTCCTTTTAGACTGGTCTGGCTTCACCTGTGTGACCTTCCAGCTCCTTTCCCAGCCCCGCTGTGCCCCACACATCCATGGAGGGTGTTCCTGCACAACAACAACCAGGCTCGTTTGAAAACAGCTGGTAAACGAGTCATCCTGCTTGGAGTATTTTACCCACCCCTCTGGCTACAAAGCACAAACATTTACCTGTTCCCTCTTAGAAATTAAGGTCACCAGATGGCACGGTTTGTCTCCTACAGCTCTGGGTTTTTTCCGTAGAGCATTTTGGTTTCGGCCAAGTTTGGACAAGGGAAGCAGAGCAGAACCCCCAGACTCAGGGACTGGATCTAAACCAAGTGAGGAGCGCTCCCTGGCCCCTGCTGCTCTGTTACAGTCAGGACACCATCCGTGTTCAGGACCTGCTGCCTTCCCAGGGACCGAGTTCCCTGATTTTGCACTGATGGGACTCAGCTCATATCAGCTTCTGAACACCCATTTTGACTTCATCCTCAGTTTTAAACCAGAGATTGTCAGCTCCTGTCAAAACACCAGAGCAAATGACAGCCCATCCCTGCCTGTGCATTTTCCTGCTGCCAGGAATAGCAATCCCTGCCCCTCTGGAATGCACACCCTTCTTGTCAAGCCAGCCTGACAGCTCCAAGAGGAGTAAAAGCTGTAGGATTTCCACAACTTCCTCACTGTCCAGCATCCCACATCCCCCTTGACATCTCATACAGACCCAGGATCAGCATTCAAAGGAATAACTGCATACCTGTATGTCTGTATATATCTTTTTGGCTTTATTTTATGAAATCTCAAGCATCCCAGGTGCAAAAGCTAGACAATACACACAAAAAAGGCTGCATGTGTATTAATTTTCAGCATGGCCATCTCTGCTCTGCTCACCAAGGTCTGGGGTGCACAGCGCCCACATCCACCCCTGACCTCCCTCATCGCCCCTCAGGGTGCCCCCAGACCCCACAGACACCTCACAGATACCCCACAGATACCCCAGACACCCCAGATACCCCACAGATACCTCAGATACTCCACAGACACCTCACAGATACCCCAGATATCCCTCAGATACCCCATAGAT
>VWZF01004018.1:326992-373385 GCA_013396755.1 Sclerurus mexicanus
CGCCGCCGGCGGTGGGGGGGCCCGCCGGGACGCTGAACCCGCCCCCCGCCGCCGCCTCCAAGTGGGTGCGGCTGAACGTGGGCGGCACGTACTTCGTGAGCACCCGGCAGACGCTGTGCCGGGAGCCCAAGTCCTTCCTGTGCCGCCTGTGCTGCCAGGACGGGCCCGAGCTGGGCTCCGACAAGGTGAGGCCGCGCTGGGCCCCTCCCTGAGCCGCCCGGGCCGTGCGGGGTGAGGGGGCCGGGCCCACGGCGGCCCCGCGTCGCTCTGCCCCACACACCTGCTCGCCCCACGCTCGAGGGGCTGGAGGCGGCCCCAAAAAGCCTGGCTCTGATCCCCGCGCCTCCCTCAGGGCCTCGAACCATCACCTGCCCGGGGGGGTTACAGGAACTGATTTTGTGATTGCAAGGAATCTTACGATTTCTCGCCCTGAGCATGTTGGTTCTTTTTCGGATGTATTTCACGTTGCTCTCGTAAAAGATCGTGGTGCATGTTTCCCGGATAGTTCTGAAGTCGCTGCAGTTTATCAAAAGGATTCTGCAAACTGTTATTCCTGTAATTGCAGGTTTTCTGTGGGATCGCATCGTGGGTGGGTCAGACTAAATTAGGCAGGTCTGTTGCTGCTCCATTCAGAGTTTGATCCAAAGATGAATCCTGGTTGTGATCAAAGCATCAATCAGCAGCATCAGTGAGGGGAAGAGATGACATTTCAGAGTGGGCTTTGCACAGTTTTTATTGCTTTAGAGCAGATTGGCAGGAGAAACGTTGGTTTAAAGTGACTTAAGGGATATGAGAGTTCTGCACAGGATTGTCAGCACTTCACAGCTGCTCAGGAGATGCTTTTGGCTGTGAATTGTGCATTATTTAATGCCAGTAGTTGTTGTGTTGCTGGACATGTGGCTGGAGCTTTGCAATGTGTATTTGCAGGAGTGGAAAGGAAAACCTGAACTGCTTCAGCTGTCAGGTGCCCGTAGCTGGAACTGGAGGTCCCGTTTTCCTACAGAGCCTCCTGGTTAAACCAGTCTGGAGAACAAATTAGGCAGAACACAACCGCCAGCTCTTGGTTCTTATTATTGCAGTGAAGGAAAACTAAGCCCTGCTTTTCTCTCTGGGTGTGCAAACCCTGTCTGTGCAAGGCTTTGTGTGAGGCCTCTCCCAGTGTTACTGAGCTGTGACATTTGTAGTTCAGACAGTGAAAAAGAAAAAATGCTGTTGAAGTGGGGCATCATTCACACACCTCCCACAGGCAGATGAGTGCAGGATCTCGAAGGGAAGCTGTTCAGTTTATTGTTAGGCTGAATGACTTTGTCCTGGTGCCACTGACCCCTTCCCTTGGTTCCTCAGGATGAGACGGGGGCGTATCTCATCGACAGAGACCCCACGTACTTTGGCCCGATACTGAACTACCTCCGGCATGGGAAGCTCATCATAAACAAGGAGCTCGCAGAGGAAGGTAAGAGAAAAACAGCAGGAAGGGCTGTAAGTGCTGTTTTTGACAGCTCCTCTGAGAGCCCTCACCAGAGACCAGCCCAAGCACACAGGGTTCCTGCCCAGGAATGCTGTTAGTTAGTACTGTTAACTGCTCATGAGCAGGGATTAAATCATCAGATCCCATGTGTTCCCAAGAGCAGAGACTGCAGGTCACAGCACTCCCCGTCACTGTTCTTTTGAGCCCAAGGTCTGTCACAGCCCATCTGCCCCTCACAGACTGTGGTTCTCCCCAAGGATGCAGCTCTGGGAGCTTTCCCTTAATGGGGCTGGGTGAATAAAATATTGTACCACAAGGTTTCTGATCATCCCAGGGAAAGGGGAGTGATCTTCAACATCTTCTAAGTCACAGAAGGAGGTGACAGCTACTCACTCAGGCATTTTCTCCCAGCCTGCAAGCACAGGCTGTTCAGCATTTGGGATTCTCACATCTCAGCTGGATTTGGAGTCAGGAGCAGATGTTGCATCCTTGTAGTAGAATAATTTTCATTCTACCTTGTGCAAAGTAACAGAACTTGTCTCTGCTTTGGGTTCCTCTCTCAGGGGTACTGGAAGAAGCCGAGTTTTACAACATCGCGTCCCTGGTGCGGCTGGTGAAGGAGCGGATACGGGACAACGAGAACAGAACCTCTCAAGTAATGCACACTTGGGTTGTGGGGTCAGTCAGCTCTGGAGCACAGAAAGACAAGCGTGGCTGCAAGACCCTGCAGTAGCAGCTCTTTGGTTCAGCAGTAAGGGGGAATAAGAGCTGTTGGTTGGATCCAGGGCACAGCTAAGAAAGAGTGTCCAGTGGAATTGGTGGGGTGAAACCTCAGGAAGCCTGTGGGGCTCTGCCTTCCTTAGATAGTAAAACAAGAGTGGGAGAGGCTTTTTAATTTCTAGCTGGATAGTTATACAGCAATTACTAAACTACAGTAATTACTCTCCATGCTCCAGGGACCAGTGAAGCATGTGTACAGAGTCCTGCAGTGCCAGGAGGAAGAGCTCACACAGATGGTGTCCACCATGTCCGACGGGTGGAAGTTCGAACAGGTACTGTTACCAAAGAGTGGCAGAATCCCTTTGAAAACTGGACATGGAATAAGCAGAGTTTACTGCTGAATTGCACTTCACCCTGCTCTGCTCTTCTGAACAAGCAGTTGTGTCCAGTCACTGACAGGGAGGGGCAGAAGTCACTCAAACTGCCAAGAGAAATTGCATTTTCTCTCAGGACTTTTTGTATCCTTGTCAAATCCCAGAGCAGTTCTTCCTTTCTCTTGCATTTCATCACATACACAAGGCCCTGGTACAGCAGTTTTATCCAGGAAAATTATTAGAGCCATGAAAAACCACAGCATGGCTTTTCTGGAAGCAAAGCCACAACTCTTGCATTTGCTTATTTCTGAGGAGGGAGGACTGGAAGCCAGCTGGTCTGCATGTGAATGCTGTGTTAAGAAACTGCAGAATAGGCACTGTGGGTTACAGCAGTGTCTTCCCGATAGTGTGGGAAATGTGCTGATACAAAGCAAGGCAGAGGATTAGGAACAGCACTTTGCATCCCTTGTTCCTATGGATCTGTCCTGTAATGCCTGAAAATTCCTATTGCATAGTGGAGAGGCAGCCAAAAACCTGCCCCTGTGAGCCAGCAGTGAAACCTTGTACCATTCAGCCCTGCGTAAATTAAGGATGGAATAGAAATTTGCCATTTTTAATCAAAATCTTTTCTCCTGCTCACCTGCAGTTCAGCACTCTGGAAAATTGCCATCTTCATAAAAAGATACTTTGTTGAGTAAATAGTGGCATGTGGTATTGAAATAATCAAGAATTTAAACAGTCAAGACAGGGAGCAGGGAAACTAGATACCTTTCTTTTATCCTGTGTTTGTTTTGCCTTCGGCACAAACATCAGAACCTTTTAAAAACAGTACTGGAGGCCAGTCAGTACAACAGCCCCCCAAGTCCTTCTGCAGCTGCACTGTAACCATACAGATCAGCATCTCTCTTGGAAGGTTGTTGACTGCATCTGTTTATGTGTAAATAGGGAGCTAGCTCTTCCAAAATCCATTAGGACATGGAAGTTGGGGTGAACATTGCACATTAAAGTTTCCTGGGTACACACAGTTGATAAGACTCACATTGCTTCCTTCAGATGACTTAGATATATTCTCTGGGAAGCAGAACTGAGTTGTAAATGACAAATCAGCTGTGTATTCCAGGATGTCCTTTTAATGTAATAATGATAAATGAGACAGATGGGATTTCTTGGATGGAGTCCAGACCCTCAACACAACAGTAATAGAATATAATCCCATTTACACAGATAGCACACTCCATCTTGACAGCATCTACATAAAAGAGGGTGACTGTTTGCCACATGTACTCAGTTAATCCAACATCTGCCTGGGGTAAAGAATTCCCATTTCCACATCAGAGGCACAAGGCAGGTTGAGAGCTGAGTTCAGGGTGGACCAGGAAACCTGCACTGAGTGAGCTGGATATTACATGTTGCACAATCTGTTTTTCCCTTTTCCACCCTCAGAAACCGGCCAGTGTTCTGCTGTGTCCAGCATTAGTTTCAGGCTGGAATTCCTTCCCGGGGCTCCAGGTGCCACTAGAGGGCTGTGGAGCTCAGCTGTGTCCCTGCCGTACACACACACACGGGAGGCTGCAGGGGACACTGCAGGTCCAGAGCAGATCTCCCGGGACAGTTCTTCCTCACAGAGCAGTTCTAGGAATAAAGCAGAAGTCAAGACTTATTGTTACCGTGGCTGTCTCTTGTTGCACAGCTGATCAGCATTGGATCTTCCTATAACTATGGAAATGAAGACCAGGCAGAATTCCTCTGTGTTGTGTCCAGGGAGCTCAACAATTCTACCAATGGCATTGTCAAGGAGCCGAGTGAGAAGGCCAAGGTAAGGCACCTGCTCAGGTGTATAGACCTGAATTCCCTTGTGAAAGAGAAACACTCCTGCACTGGCAGATCCATAATCTGCAGCAGCAGTTCTGTGTGCCAGTTTTCTTATTTCTTCCCGCATCTTCCCCTACTGGAAGATTTCATATTTTACTGTAGGACAAGAGCTAAGGCTCTTTTACACTTCAAATTAAGACCAAAAAAAACAGAGGAAAGAGAAACTTGGAGGTCCAAGTAGGAAAGACCTTTGAGGTTGGTCATGTTTTGTGGTTGAAGGATGTTGCAGGAATAAACAAGAATTTTGTTCTCTTTCAATCCTCTCCATCCCTGAAGTTGTCCAAGGCCAGGTTGGATGGGTCTTGGGACAACCTGGGATAGTGGAAGGTGTCCCTGCCCGCAGCAGGGGAGTTGAAAAAGATGAGCTTTAAGGTCCCTTCCAACCCAAACCATTCTATGAACACACATTTTTTCCCCCCCTAGGACAGAAACAAAAGGTGATATCCTTAACTCCTGGCAGGCAGCTGAGCAGGATTTCTAGAGAAGGGGTTCCCTTAATTTTAACCAGCTTGTCAGTTGCTGTGGTGGCACAAAAGCTCCTCTCACATTAGTCCATGTTTCCTATCTCTGCAAAAAAGAAAGACTCTCAACTTTTGCATCTAAACTTATTTGAGGTTTTCATAGAAGGTCTCCTCTGTTCCAGATTCTTCAGGAGCGAGGATCCCGGATGTAATTCAAGTGTCCACTCCGTTAAAACTCCCGGATGTCACAGGGCAGTCCAGCTGGGCAGAGCATCTCTCCACAGAGGAACCCGGCCCTTGTACAGTAACCAAGCTAATGCAAAGCAAAGCTGAGCCTGTCCTGCCAATGGCAAATAATTCTGGTCATAACCAAAGGCTTCCCTGGAAACCGAGGAGGGGAGAGACTCTTCCAGTTGGATGGTCCTTTCCACAAGTGTTTGTTTTGTTTTCCTGGCCAGCGCTGTATTGAATTTTTCCAACAATGGCTGGGCCGGATTCCCAGTCGGAGCCTTTGTGGAGGTTGCTCAGGTCCTCAGGCCCCTCTAAACAGTCTCACCTTCCGCAGGCTGATGCGGGTGGGAAGATCTGTATTTGAGCTGTGTCATTTCTTGCACCCAGGTCTGCCACCAGGAAAGTGCAGGGACCTTGCAATGCTCCCCCTCCCTCCCCAAATCAGAAGAATAGGGCTTTTAAAAGGAGGAACAAAATGACCGCTCCTAAAAAACCCACACAAACTTTTCCATCCTTGCTTTGTATTTGTTCCTTGTTCAACTCCTAAGAGCTGAGTTTAGATCTAAGGGGAGGGGAGTTGTGTGTGCACCTGACACAGGTCTCACTGTTAACACTATTACACGTGGGCTCCTGGCATTCTCCAAAGCCCATTACTTTGCATGCATTAACAAAGAGGCCTGTGTTCACCCAAAATAGTGATAGTTCTGTCCTTTACACTTCTCTACAGTGCAAGAGGGGTGACATCTCCTCCAATACCCTGCCATGGCCATATCTTAGCCTGGTGCAAAGTCACAAGGTTTAGGGACTTGTTGCTGCCAAGTTCAGCTTTGCCTTGTTTGTCTCCAGCGGTGTGGGCTCTGTCTCCTTCCCTCTCACCAGGGAGGGCTTTAGACAGAATTTCTTTTGTACTGTAGCAGGCAGGTAGGTCTGTTGGACCCCTCAAGACCCTTTGCAGAGGAGATCCCCTATTTACACACAGTGATTTATCTGCAGCCCCCTCACGTCCCCACCTTTAAGAGATCACCTCAAATTACAGAGGGACATCACAGAGCTGGGGTGGGGGGGTTTGGTGAAAAATTGCCAAACTGTTGTATCGTTTCTTGTCCAAAGTGATGTGTCGAATTCTGTGACTTTTCTTTCTGGTTTTTGGGGGTTTTTGGTTTTTTTGGTTTTTTTTTTAATGCCTTGGATGGATGTGCAAATGTTCGTTTGTGCCTCTCTTGAATTCTGATCTTAGACAAACTGCAGTCACTGGTTCCCTCTGTTACTCTGTGCCACCCCTAACCAAGGGCATGTTCCTCCTAGTCTGGTAAATGGAATTTCATAGGAATTTGCTGCATGTTTTTCCCCTCTCATCCTGGCTTTGTTCTTTGTAGCCCAAGTGTCCTGGCACTTGGACCATTTTCAGTCAAGTCCCAAACTGACATTACAGCAAAGCTTCAGATACTGGAATTCACAGACATTGACAAGCTCAGAGCAGATGTTTTTTGATAAGGAATCAGAAAATTCCTCACCTGGACTGAGGAGCTGGGCTCCTTTCTGGAGGCCTTCAGCTACCTGTGGTCTCCTGAAAGTTTTGACATAGAATCAGACAGGTTTCCCACCTTACCACTCCTTGCTGATGAGGTCTTGCAGCAGCATTACCAACCAGCTCAATGACCAAGATGTGCAGCAAAGACACTGAGTGGCACCGCTGTGCTCTGCCTCTCTTCAGTCCTTCTCTCTTGCCTGTCCTCTCCATCCTGCTTTGCCAATGTACCTCCTCTGGTGGAGCCTTTGCCCCATTCTCAAGACAGACTGGTTAATTGTCTGCTAATTAGTCCTGGAAACAACAAGCTGTACCAAATGTCTTTGGATTCACGTTTTGTTGGTTCCAGGCTGTGGAATCGCAGCTGGCTTGTCGTCACACTGGAGAGCCCAGCTTTTCTGCCCTCCACCTTCCCTGTTTATAACATGGTGAGCTGGTGTTGGTGTGATCAGACCACACTTTGGCTGGGCCTGAACAACACTGTGATGTGTATAGATCTCTCTCCTCTGTCCGCATCTTGTAGCCTCAGTCATCATCCGTGCTCACAGCTAAGAAATCAAGAAGCACATATATGCAAGTTAGCAGCCTAAAATGCCCTTTAACACTCTCATCTGTCTTCTTCCCCTTCCTCAGAGGAGGGAGTTTCTGGGAACTGGTCAAGAAATATCAAACTAAAGGCAACAGGAACTGGTCAAGCTGCTTGTGTCACATTGATGCCACCTGAGCGCTTTGATAGAGCCCACCAGAGGATTGCCTGATGCAGAGTGATGCCATTGCTGTCCCCTCTGAGCCACAGAGAGCCAAAAGTTACCATTACCAGATAAATAGCACAGCTGTTGAACTGACATGTACAAGAAAGACCATCAGAGCTGCATCTTGGTTTTTCCCTCCTCTTTCAGTAGTGAGGAGGAGCCAGGGGAGCACAGACGCTTTGAGTGCCATTGCAGGGTCTTTTAAGTTCGACAGAGCAAGTTTATGGTAGAAAACCGATCATTGGTACCAGACACTTGGGTTCTTGGGCTGTGTTTAGGACCAGGCATGAAGTTCATCCAGAGCAAGTACATTCCCAGCGGAGGATTTCTTCTTCCCTGACTGTGCTAGGTCATCTTTACCCTGAGACCAGGGCTGGTCTCAGCATTATGCACCAGTTGCATCCCTTCTGTGCTCAAACAGGGCTTTTCCTTCCATTGCCTTTCACTCAGTCACAACTATATCAAAACTAGTGCTGAATTAGGATGAAATTTGTCCCATTCACTCTAAAAAAAGTTTAGCATGTTGTGGTGAGTAGAGTAGGTGAGCAAGGGTAGATCTACTGGCTGGCCAAGAGCGCTTGTGCCTCTTGGGAAGGTTCACTTTAAAGTATTAATCCTGGGAATGGAGCGTATGACACTTTGGGTTTTTTTTTTTAAACTTCCCCAGTGGCCTAAATCGTTTCATTGTGGCAAGACTGGAAGTAACCTCTTGAAGTGTCTTTGTTTCTGCACATTTTTAAAAAAATCGATTTTTCTCAGGGGTGACTGAGTGGGCTGAGGCGAAGGGGGCCTGGTTGGCTGCGGGGCAGGGGCCGGAGCAGCCGGGCCATGGGCTCCTCCCCGGAGGTTTTGTACAGTTTGTCACGTGTCAGTGCCCTTTGCTACTGTTTCTCTTTGTTTATTAAATGTGTTTGAATAACAGTTGAGATGCTGTGATTAATTATTTTTTTTTCCCCCCCAATAAAGATTCTGAAATGGATTTGAAAAGTTTGAAGGCCGGTCTGCAGCCTCCTGCTTTCCCTGCACCACCTCACACACATATATGGGGGGAAGAAATGTGCAAATTGAGTACCTGCTTCTGGCTCCAATTCATTTTTAACAATGATTTGCCAAAAGGAGAATCTAATGACATTTTGGAGTCCTAGGCTACTTTGAGAGTTGAAGGCACAACTGAAGCTTGTTTTTATCTGCTATACAAAGGAATCTAAACATCCACATTTATCTTAACCATTTCCACTGACTACCACAAGCAAGTAGAATATTAACAAAACAATTAAATGTGAGTAGCTAAGAAAGGAGAGGATTTTTTTTTTTTGGTCAACTTTCATTTGCTAAACCCCTACTCAACTCTGGACCACCACAAAGGCAGGAGGTGAATGGCACCACCAAACCTTCCAAAGAACTTAGTACATGCCCATGACCAGATTTGGTCCCTCCTACAACCAGAGGCAGCTGGGGGAAACAGATTCTCCAAGTGGCTTTGCCAGGTGCTCGGGAGAAAGATGAGTAATAAAACATCTGAGATTTTCTGATAGCCACAAAGTAAGTAGTGCATGCATCCAAGCTGCAGCAGAGGGACTTTAAAGCCCTTTTATCGGCCTTTCCTTCATTGGGAATGGCATAAAAAAAGCAGTTCTACATCCTCTGGAGAGAGAGGCTCAGGCTCTGGCTCCCCCTTGGCCCCCACACTGTGTCCAAGGGCCACCTGGCTCCCTGGGGCTGGTGCTCATCTCCCCTCAACACTCCCATTAGTCACCCCAGCCTTGCCCCTGCCAGTTTTGCCTGGAACACAATTAATTAATTTGATTTTCTGGTCTACCTGTTCATGTCTGTGGACAAAGAGGAAACCCTAATTGACATTAAAGATAGGACAGGGTTTTAGCAGTGTCGGGCACCTATCAGCATCCAAGTGCTTGGCCTGGGGCTCCCCCACAAAGCAGTGGAAGCTGCAGCTGCATTTCCCCTCTCCACACACACGTGGGAGAGGCCCTGCCACAGCCACACATGCATCTTGCACAACACCTCCATACTCTCTCCTGCTCTGCCTCAGGCTCTCACATAAAAACGAAGGTCAGTTTGTCACTGACCCATCCACCCTCACCTGGCACAAAGTAATCAACCCAGATCTCTCTGCAGACAGGAAACCTGCAGATATTTTCCACCCAGCTCACTAACTTGTTTGGTAAACAAGGGACCTTAGCCATGTCCTTCCACCTAGATCTGGTATTAAGGCAGTTACTGAAGGTTTAACCCAACCTTCTTATATGGAAATACCCCCCTCATACCCTCTTGCTTCCAGGGCTGGAGAAACACACTGGGCTCTCCAAACTACAGTGAAGGATCTGCAGTGCCTTAGTAATTACCTTCAGATTGTGGTGTAACACATGAGCAAAGGCTCATCTCATAAGATTTGACCTTCTGGTAATATTTCCTATTAGCAGCCTATTCCTAGGGGTTCCCCAGACTTCAGCAGATGGGAGTGCAATACAAGTCTATCACCAGTCTGAAGTGCAAGGAATCCTTAAGTTTCAGGTCTCAAACAGAGCTTCAGTGACCTAAGAGTTCTGCTGGTCTCTGTATCTCTGAGAAAATCCTTGAGCTCAGGGCAGTCTGGGCAGCAGGTCCTTCAGCACAGGCAGGAAAACACGCACCAGTGATCTTGATAAATTCAAATGACAGTGGCTGAAAATGAGGAAAACCGTTTGGGCAACCAAGCAAGGAGACAGGCCTTTGACCCAGGCACTGAGTTCAAGATGTCTCAGAAAAGCAGGCAGATTAGGCATCAAAGGGCTAGGAAACCTAATAAATGATCATCCTCATCCCAGTGTTCCAGTGGGTTATCATCTACAATTTGAATGCAGAGAAACATGTAAGAAGTAAGAAGGGGATGGTTGTATTTGCCAAACCAAAGGGGATTTGCCCATGAAACAAAGGCTCCAGGCCACGTTTTGCTGTTTCCACACACAACTCTGATAACAAGACCCTTATGGTGCACAGTGACCTGCATTTCCCAGTGGGATGAAGAGCTCCTGCCTTTCCTTTTCCAGAAATCACAAAGCTGAACACCCTGATCCCTCTGGGTGTGGGCAGCTCTAAGTTGGTGAATCTCCTTTCCTACCCTGTTGTGACTCCTAGGCATCACCCACACCTTCCTTGGAGAAACTGTCCTTGAACAGACCTGAGCAGGGCCTGCCTGGCATGGCAGAGCATCTGCTGAGAGCTAAACAGCCAAAGCTGGCAAGCTAGAGCACAAAAACCTGCTGACTTCCTGAAAAACACCCTCCACAAGTTCTGGCTGCTTCAAACCCCCCACAACCTCCTTCACCTGCTCCAAGGATCCAGCAGCCAGGCATCCCAAAACATTCCTCTTAATCCTTCTCCCACTAAGTCCCTTATTAATAAAAGCCAACTAAATGACAATTAAGAGCTCGTTAGAGGGAACTCTCAGCCACTGCTCAGGGCCCCCAAATGTCATCATCAGTCCCTCTCTGCCCACTCTCAGGGCAGGGGAGGTCAATGTGGCAGGTCAGGGTGTGTGGCACACCATGTGTGCCACAGCCACTTCCAAAGCCACCTCCAGTGAGAGTTTATACAAGCATGACTTCCTCAGACTCATCTCCAGAGCCATTCCCATTGCCTCAGGGAACGCTGCCCTTCTTGGCACTGCACCTACTGCACAAAGCACAGACCTGGGACAGCCACAGCCAGGGACCAGGGGGATGGTGGCAGTCAGGAGGGCAAGGGCCAGCACACACACAAACCATCTGCAATCACCCACGAGCCAGAAATTTGCCACCAGGATAAAGAGCAGGGACAAGCCACATCTTGCTGAATTCCTACAGGGCAATGGGAGCTGTCAGTGCATGCTCTGGTGCCAGCTGCCTCCTCAGCTCCCATTTCCCACCTCCAGGCTAAGCTGTGTTATCCCCAGCATTGGCTAATGGCTGTTAAACCTGCCTCCAAAACGGGGGGTTTCTCACCTGGTCTTACACCCACATTATTGGTGACTAGTGAGCACAAAGCAGCCAGGCAGATCCAAAGTTAACCCTAGAGAGCAGAAAGCAGCAGCAAGACAGAGCAAAGACTGATCTGGGCAAAAAGCTGGGCTTAAATGCAGTTGGGGAGCAAAGGGGGTGAAGGGGGTGTGGGAGAGGCTGATGACGTTAATTAAGACTGATTAGTGCAGGCAGGACCCTGATCCCTTTCGCAGAAGGAGGATGTGGGAGTCATGCTATGGGAATTGCTGGGGAAACTCAGTATAAACCAGCACTTTAGCCATGGTACAGCCTCAATTTCTCAGCATTGAGAGTTGAGTGACCTGAAGGGGTTTTGCCAGGGTTGTTCAGATCCTGTCCAGCCTCAGAAATCTGTTCTCAGGTGCTCTGAGAGCTCAGTTTCTGCTGGATCTGTCTAGCTTCAAGGTGTGGATCAGAGCAGGAATTTAATTTGTGACTGAACCAGGGGCAGGAACAGCTCCCTGCCTCAAATGGCTCTGCAATCCCACAGCTGAAATGTCACTTATTTTCTCTTGCTTTAAACAAAAAACAAAACCCAAAACCAAAGACCTGCCCACACACACTTCCTCTGTGAGGTTCAATCTGCCAGAGGATTTGTTAATCTGGATCTCTGGAACAAATTCAATTGGTCTTTCTCAAAAGTGATTAGCAAGCTCTGAGGCGTTTGCACTTTGGTTTCCAGGCTCAGAGAATCACAGAACCCTTTGGGTTGGAAAAGACCTTCGAGATCATCGAGTCCAACTGTTAACCCAGCACTGCCAAGGCCACCATTAAACCACGTCCCTAAGACATGGTCAGCCCCAAAACTGCTGCTGAGGCTCCTGAGCTCAGGACTGGCTTACTGAGACATAACATGCCATAGAGCAGGGACTTGCAGCCACCTCCACTGTGCCCCAGGCACAGCCTGTCCCTTGAGGGCTGCAAGTGCCTGCTGACAAGTGACATCCGGCAGAGATGAGCCCACAGAGTTGGGCCAGGCTGCACCACTTGGGCCAACGTTTTAACCAGAGCTAAATCTGGATTCTCTGATGTCACCTTACTGGGTGACCTTGGAAAAATCAGCTGGGATATAATACAGCCTAAGCGGGAGAGGATGGCAAAGCAAGGCAAGGTCTCAGGATGAAAAGGTACTTAAAAAGTCACTTATAAAAGTGTTTACCAGGAGAAATGCTTGGCTTTCCTACCCCCAACAGACACTGAGTGACCCCAAAATGCAGTTTACCACCCCGCTCAGTTTACAGTAAACATGTCACTTCTGTGCGCGTGGCTTATTTTACACATTCATAAAATACATGTCCAGTGCACACCAGGACTGAGCTGGGCAACAGGAGAATGCAAGAAACCTGCTTCTCCATTCCCATCTCTGCTCTCAAGCCACAGGCATCATGCAGTCTCTCAACATCCCTCCAAGCCCCACTGCTGGGGGCAGAGGTTCTGCCTCCCCCCAGCCACACTCCGGAATTCCCTGCTGGACCCCATGGCTGGGTGTCCCTCCTGAGTGGCTGCAGGAAAGAAGTGTCCCCATGTCCCCTCCAGGACACTTGTGTGTTCCCAGGTGCTGCACAGGCTGGGAGAGGGAAGCACCTTTGCACCAGTTCGCCTGCTCCCAACAAAAGCGCAGTGTTTGCAGTAGGCACCCAGGTGTGGCTACTGCTGTGAACTCCAACCCTATTCCCAACAGTATTAGCATGGGATGGTGATGTGCGTGTGAAAATCTGCCTGTG
Organism: Sclerurus mexicanus; assembly: GCA_013396755.1. NCBI lineage: Eukaryota > Metazoa > Chordata > Aves > Passeriformes > Furnariidae > Sclerurus > Sclerurus mexicanus. The sequence goes on from VWZF01004018.1 coordinate 340,139, forward strand.
TTTTGCAGGTGTCCCTGGTCTGTCATGCTCACTGCTTAACACCAGGAGCAGGTTGTCTGAGAGCATCAAGCCCGTAGGAGCACGAGAGAACACACACTACCCTTCCACATTCACACTGTCCATCCTATCTGGTTGCCCTGGAAGGGTTAATCCAAGGGTTTGCTGCTGTTGCTCCATGTGGCACAGCCAGCTAAGCCAGCGCTGGAACAAACTTGTTCCTTTACCTTTGTGCAGGCATAAGGCAGCAAGGAGGCAGCAAGGAGGTCCTGTGGCACTTGGCAGCACATCTCCAGGGTCCTTGAAGCAACTGTGCAGGTCAAGCTGCCCAGAAAAGGTGTCCTGCAGCCAGAAGGTGGATGAAAGCCATTGGGTCTGCAGCCCCACTGGAGAGTCCTCCCCAGCAAGCAGGCGCCCAGGGAGATGTGAGGGAAGCCAGGAATCTGCTGGACAAACTCAAGAGTTGGACAGGGCAGCTGGGAACAGAGAGGAGCTGTGCTTCTGCCTTTTTTTGCAGGTTTGCTGTTGCCGGGGAGAGGTTTTAGGCTGTCATCCAGCTAATTCACACCAGAGAGACAAGCACTTGAATTAGTTGCATTATCTGCGCCCAGCTAAAGTGGACAAAGGATTAAAGTGTGCTGAGCACCACCACCGTGATTTGCATCTCAGAGCCCCTTCCCACGGGCCCCCTCTGCTCCCAGCCCTTTTTTTTTTTCCCTTGTTTCTGGCTGTGAGCCAGCCAGCATAAGAGCCCTGTTTACAGAAATGATGCCTAGGTTAATATTGCAAAAGACTTCATCAAAGCTTTTAGTCGCTACTGAAGCAGAAGTGTCTGACCGTGGGCCATGAGCTGACCGGGGATGAGCCGCAGCCACGCGGCGCTGCCCTTCGTTTGACCAGTTCTGGTCTCCAGCCTGAGGTATGAAACTAACTTTCTGCCACCATGGCATATTTGAAATAATGAGCAAAATCAAACTATTATTCATCCTTAAAACTGCGTACAAAACCTAGACGTAGCTGTTGTTTTAGGGAAAAAAAATACAATTTGAGTGCTAAATAAATACGGTGCTGTGCAGTGACCTTATGGGCACTTTTTCTGAGCTCATCCAGCTGCCAGAGATTATTTTGTGCATGTTTATGCATGTGGAGAGGATGGGAAATGCTACTGCTATACGTTTTGTGCTGCCAGGCTCAAAGAAATCAAAACTGGGATCTCTCAGAAGAAGTTCTAGACCTAAACAAAGGTAAAGTGAAAGCCTATCTGACATCACTGGATGCTAATTAGTTAATGGCTTTAAAATGTTTTTTCACCACTAGCACTTTGTAAGTAGGTAAAGTTTTCCCAAAAGGTTCACACTGACCTCTGCTGAGACATGCAACCTTTATATGTGTCTATTTTTCTTGGCATTTGCAGTTTCCTCCTCTTCTCAGCACGGGGACTGAGTGACCTTAGCCATTGCCAGCAAGGGGACTCCGTGTGATGAAAGCAGGTGAAAGGGAAAATAAGGGCGGAACTAGGTAAAGCCAATTCATACCTCAGAGGAGGTGTGGTCCTGTCCTCTACCTGGCTGTGGTCACAGTCTTGTGAAATATAAAAGGAGAACGCAGCTGTTTCTTAAGCAATCTGGTGCCAGGATCCTGTAGAGAGAAGGAAGGGAGGTGCTGGAAGAAATGCAGAGCAAGAAGTCTAGAGTGTCAGCTGGAAAAGGTGTGGGACACACCAGTGCTCTGAGCCGCAGGAACACCATCGGCTCTTCCCCGAAGGCCCGTTTGCTGGGCTGAGGGTTGCATGGTAGCTGCACTCCCTTCCCCAGCAAGCTGGCCTGGAGGAGAAAGCAGCTGTCATGTCCCAAGGAGGAGCAGCAGGACGCGGCACTGCCAAGCCCCAGGACCAGGGATGGGCATGGATGGTCCTGCTGGCTGCAGTGGTGCTGCAGGCGCTGACACTGGGCTTCCCCTGCTGCATTGGGGTCTTCTTCACAGACCTCCAGCATGAGTTCCAGGCCAGCAACAGCGAGACGTCGTGGTTCCCGTCCATCATGGTGGCCGTGCTGCACGGAGGGGGTGAGTAACACAGGGAATGGCCTCCTCCTCCTCCTGCCCCTGTGCTGCTGGTGGGGGGATGTAACGAGGACACTTTTAGCATTTCAGTATGGTGGGTAGTAGAAGGGACTGGGAGGTTGAGCAGATTGACTGGTCAGCAGTGCACAGCATCTCTCAGCTACTTGGATCCCACAGTCCAAAGCTAAGTGTCCAGAGATACCCTCCTGTCACTCTCAGAGTCAACCTAGACCCTTGATCAAAGAAGGTTTCCCTTTCTCAAGCCCAGCTTTTCCAGACCAGCAATAACAGCAAGTTATTTCCCACAGCTGCTCCTTGAATAAGCCAGCATGTAGTGCTGGAGCTTGGGTGCAATCTTGGTTCATCCTCTGTCCACGAGAGCACATCTCCTTCCAAGTGCCACATGACAACTGTGTTCTTTGGGGCTGGACAGATGCCAAAAGCCAAGTTCTTCCAAGTTGCCAGCCAAGGCAGAGCCTTAAAAGCAGCTCCTTGGGCGGTGGCACAGAGCTCACACCCACGCTGGCATCGGGGTGGACGAGAACAGGGCTGGATCAGTGCAGAATGTGGGTCAGGCAGCACCCTCTGGGTGGAGGGGGGTTGTTCGGTGGGGATAGCGGAGACAATCACTGGTTTTTTCCCTCTTCACAAGGGAAATGTCGGAGCAGCACAGGACAGTGGCCCCAGACTCCACACACAGATGGGGGGATTCCCTTCTATTTCTGTATAGAGAAGAAAAACAAATCCTCAGCAGCTCGAGGACTTCCCAAGGAGTGGTCTGTGTTTCACTGATCCCTCCTCGTCTCCATAACTCCAGTGCTCATTTGATAAACAGACAACCCAAAACCTACCACACAAAAGAAGCAAAGTACCCAGTGTTGCCCATGTATCCAAGCTGCTCCTTCAGTTCCTACTTTCTCCCTTTCAATGCTGGTGAAAGATTACACTACATTATATATATGTATAAAGCAGAGCCCAGAGTCACACTGATGTGAGGGCTGTGGCTGGTTCAGTGTCTCCTGTGCAGGACTTGGCTGAGAGCCAGCTGGCATGAAATTGAGAGTTTGCACCTTAGCAGGAACAGTTTGGTCCAGAATACCAAGGTGCAGACGGAAAGATAGCTAAGGGGAAGTGGCAAGGGGAGGAATCATCACTGAGCGTCAGCAGAAACAGAGCAGTGTTCTTGGGCCTTTGAATTCCAAAGCTCCTGGGTGCTCCCTGTGCTGCCTTCCATCCCCTGAGGTCCTGCTGTGGTTAGTGGGAAGGATGCAATTGGGAAATGGTCTCAGAAGCAACTCGGTCCCAACATATCCTGGAAGGACAACTCTGACACTATGCACAGAAAAGTATCAATCATCCAATCATCTTTAATAAAGCAATTGTTGTGTAGGGAGCTGGAACTGCAGTAAAAAATTATATAAAGACAGTCAATAAACTGATCCAGAAGTTATAAATTAGACAAGGAAAGAATAGCCTCATATTAGTGATACTCACAATAGATTTTGCTAGGGCACAGCCAGAGAGTTGTACTTTCCTTGGCTGTTCTGTCTCCTCTTGCAGGCTGTTACAGCACAGGGGTGCTTGTTCTTGTTCCCCAGTAGCACAGGGCAGGAGTAACATGACCATAAACCAGGAAGGAAAAAACAGCAAAATAAACAGGGATCAAAGCCTCCCTCTCAGGCCAGGCATGTATAGCTTTTGCTGCAACTTCTGATCTCCTCTGCAGTGGGCCAAGCTCCATTTGATTCAGGTTCTCCAGTTACACCCATCACCTCGGCACTGAAACCTTGCCCAGAATTGCACTCTGCTGTCACCAGTGTCTCTTAGAGGAACTTCTCTCTTTTCTTCAGCTTTATGCTTTTTAATTCAGAGGAACTGAAGGGGAAAAAATAATATTTTTGCAGAATTTGATGAAGAGGGAGGGAAATGGGCAGAGCAGCCCATTCTTGGGGCAGTCAGTGCAGGGAGAAGGTTCCATGCAGAAGAGTTGTCTGCAGCTCCACAGAGCTATGGAAGGAAACAGGGAAGGGCACAGCACAAATAATAGCTCATAACTCAGGCAAACATATCTCATTACCTGTGCTACATTCCTCGGTAGAAGCCATTAACAATTATTTCTCTGTAAGATCATTGGAGAGACCTCAGGATCCTACATCTGCCTCCAAAAGGGGATTTCAGGCCCTTACAGGTTCCTGCTCCTGGGTATCCATGCACACAGAACTTTCTGGACTCACTCATACAAATGCAGCACTTTTGTTATTATTTTTGCAAATGAAAGCACAAAGCCCCAGGCAAGTGAGAAATAATGTCTGAAACACAGACAGCAAGTTACCAGGAACAAATAATGAAAAACCTTTATGGTTTTTAGAGCAAATCTCATTATTTTTGAGTGTTTAATTCATGCCTTCTGGCTACTTGGGTTAGTTAAACAGCAGTACCATCCTTAATGTCTTCAGCAGGAGGAAAAATAACCCAGTCACGTTTGCTGGACACTTTTTCAAAGGCTAGTGAAGTCTGAGGTGAAAATCTCCCAAGCAGATCAAAATACAGACAGCTGCACTCCTAATTTAAATAATGTTCCACTGTTCACTTGACTGTGTGGATTTTATTTCAAACCAGACGTTGATTTAGGTCACAAATATGCCACAGGTTATTTTCTCTACACTGACTGACTCCTAATTCTGCAGCTTACAGTCATTTTACATTTGCTTATATACTTTATATATAAGGTATACATACCTTACACCTTAAGTGTTCAGAACTGGGGGGAAAAGAAAATAGTAAAACCTGGGAAATCTTGAGGATCCTCAAAGGAACAGGAAAAGAAACTCTGCCTTCAAATCCTCTTCTAGCACAGCATGCAAATAGAAGCACATGCTTTCCACTGACATTTTGCAGGTCTGAACTAATCTTTCCTTACCCCAAAATGAAGGCTGCTTAATTTCAATAACAAACCAGTAATTTACCACAATCTCACGGAATTCAAGGGTTTTAATGAAAATGCATCACATCCTACTCTGTGGCCAAAATCCCAACAGATCTCAGGAGCCTTTCCCTCAGCTTGACCAAGCACTTGGGAGGATCAGGGAGTAGATTTTCTCTTCCTGGCTCCCCCAGCTACCTAAAGCTGCTGGAACAACCCTCAGGGTCTCTAGACTAAATCGTTTGATAACTGCAGCAATCCAGCAGGTACAAAGTATTTCCTTCCTCCCTAACTGCTTCCCTTTTTCTTCCCTGGTCCCAGGGCCCCTCTGCAGCCTCCTGGTGAAGCGGTTTGGCTGCAGGTTTGCAGTGATGCTGGGGGGGCTCCTCAGCGGGCTGGGAATGGTGTCCAGCTCCTTCTGCAAGTCCATCAGCCAGCTCTACCTCACAGCTGGGCTCATCACCGGTAGGTGCCAGGGAGCAGCAGGAAAACACAGCTATGTGCTTGACTGGGAGAAGGGGAATGGGGAGCGCTCACGTTTTTCTGTTCATCTGGGAAACAGGAGAATGCAACATCCCCCAGTGCAGCAGGAATCCTACAGCCACTAGACTTGGCCTTCACACCCCATTAACACACACCTTGCTCTCCCGAGCTCGCTGGGAAGTGCTTTTCTCTGGAAAGAGCTACAGGTCTCCAGAGGGCAAAATGGAAGGCAAAGATGTCTGCTCCTTTTAGTAGCTTCCCAGCCTTTTGCCTTTCAATAAAGGAGGGGGGATTTTGTTGGGTTTTTTCCAATCTTGGAACATGATGTGTTGGGATAATGGCCTTCCCAGGCTCCCTGGGTTTATATTTCACCACTCCCAATCTGGGGAAATGTGGAGACAACTTTTTCTAACAAAAGACCGTGTTGGTTTTGAACAGAAGTAACAGATGGGAAATTTTCCTTTCCAAATATTTCTCCTGTGTGACTGACACTCAACTTTGGCTTTTAATAACACAAAGAGATTAATTCCTGACTTTGGGACCCATCCTGCTGGATCTTGCAAGCTAAGCTGTGGGCCACTGCATAGACAGAAAAACAAGCAAGTCTCTGAGCCCTGATCAAAGTGTCAGGAGAGCAGGATGGCTTGATGCACATGGTATTAAAACAAGTTTCTAATGAACAATTCCATAACAACTTTAGGAATGGCAACATGCCCCAAATATCATTTTAGATCAGTATATTCACTATACCCAAGAGCACAAGTAGTTTAATTTACACAAAACATCCTTCTTCATTCCTAGTGTGGGGTTTCTGAGTATTAATCAACCCCTGGGGGCTGTGCAGCCTGGCACATGAGGAAACGCATCCACAGCAGATGAAATAAGCTGTGGGTGCACCCCAAATTTGGGTTCTTTTCACCCCTTAAGACAGCACAGAGGGATCCAGCGCTGCCATTTACTCTTTTATTCTCACCTTTAGGTCTGGGATCGTGTTTCAGCTTCCAGGCAGGGGTGACTGTGCTGGGCTACTACTTTGTGCGGTGGCGAACGCTGGCCAATGCCATGGCCTCCACCGGCGTCTCCCTCGGCTTCACCCTGTGGCCACTGCTTTCTCAGTACCTGCTGGACGAGATGGGCTGGAGAAACACTTTCCTCATCTTTGGAGGAATACTCCTGAACTGCTGCGTTTGTGGAGCCATCATGAGACCCCTTGGGTCACTTCCAGAGCCGCCCAAGCCTGGAGAGGAGATAGGGAGCAGAGCAGAGGAGGCACAGCTGTCCAACGGAGCATCTCCTCCCCACGCCACGCTCCAGCAGCACTCCAGGAGGACAACATGCTTCCAGGTGCTGCAGAAGTACCTGGCTTTTGACATCTTCTGCCAAAACAAAGGCTACCAGATTTACACTATTGGAGTGACCTGGATGATGATGGGGTTTGCATTACCCCATGTCTACCTCGTGCCTTATGCCATCCACAACGGGGTGGAGGAGCGCAGGGCAGCCCTCCTCATCTCCGTCATCGGGTTCATCAACATCTTCATCCGCCCTCTCACAGGGCTGCTGTCGGGACACAGAGTCTTCACAGGGAGACGCATCTACCTGTTCAGCCTGGCTGTGCTCCTCTGCGGGCTGAGCAATTTCATCTGTGTCATTTCAGCCGAGTTCAGTGTCCTCATCCTCTACTGTGTCATCGTCAGCATAGCCATGAGCGGGGTCGGGGCGCTCACCTTCCAGGTGCTGATGGATGTGGTGGAGATGGACAGGTTCTCCAGTGCTCTAGGGCTCTTCACCATCCTGGAGAGCATCACTCTCCTCCTTGGGCCGCCGCTCACAGGTGAGAGAAGCTGTGAAAGCAGGATGGGGGAAAGGTGGTGGTTTAGGAACTGGTGGCAAATGTTTGGGAGCTTAAAAAAGGGGGAATAAGGGAGTTTCCAAACCCATGCAGGCAGGTGAGTTATGCAAAAGGAGCAATATAAAAGGGAGAGCTGGAAAGGAATGATCAGCTCCTTCTGTCAGCTGAAGGAGGGTCATTTCTGCAGCTGCATCAACAGCAGGCAGTGAAAAAATTACTCACCTGGTAAGCTATTTGACAGGTATGGGAGCAATGAGAGCTTTTTTCCACTGAGTGACAAGAAGACAGCAATTACTGCGGTAGGATCTTGCTGTCTGCAAACTGTTTCACTGCTTTGCCAGTTTGCATTGTTTTATCCACAAAGTCAAGGGAATTGTGAACATCCCACTAAACAAATTAACTGTGATCATGATTATTACCAGTCCTACATTATTCAAAAGCCTTATAGTAAAAGCTTCTGTTCGCCCTTCTTTCTAAGTTCTGGAGTGTATTAATTTTTCTCTAGAGACAAGAAAGGAGTTAGTTATGATGCTCAATCCAATAAATTATTCAGAGTTCACTCCAAATGCCACTAAGTGACCTGTCCAAGATGCACCTGTTCCTGCAGTACGGCAGCAAATTCAAAAGACTAAAAACAAATGTCAACCTGAGCATGAATCCTCAGTTCAGGCTTTAGTTCTCTTCTCCAGACAATGAACTGTGGCTATTCAGCAGGAAAATACCGTCTGGTCCAATAAAGTGACAGTAACATGCACCATATTTCATGTATTCCCCAGAATTAGCGTGTCAGTCACTTTTCTCAAAGAGCAAAAGAGGTCCTTTCTTGGACATCTCTGACAGGAGGGGCAGATGGGCAAAGTAAGGCACAGTGAAACAGCACCACTTGTGTTTGTAGTCTTAAAATCGGCTACAGAGAAGCACTCCATGAAAAGAAACATCACCAATCTTTACTGAAAAATGCAGGCAAATAAACATTATTCCACTATTTCCATATAAATAAGCAGCCTATACAAAAGGCATCATATATTTGACGGCTTTCACCTCTAACATTACTGTTAAATTACTCATTTCATATATCACACTTCTAAATGGTCTATATTGAGGTGGCTTAATGTTAGTCATAATCTTGCTGTGAATTTCCTTCTCCCTCAGTACACAGACTTAGGGACAAGTGTTCAGTTTAGAGACCTCAATATGTAAATTTTTGAGATATTTCTCTGTTTAGTTGTTCTGTTTTCTCATCTAGGATGTAACAGGGGCATTCATTCCAAAATCCAGTTAGTGGCAGCTGCACAGGGGTCCTCTGCCGAGCAAACTAAATGAATCAGCAGGTTGGGGAAAAATTACAACTTCCTTTCTTTTCTGATTTCTCTGTGTATTGACAAATACTTTCAACAGAAGCAGAAACATCACATGAGCAGTGACTACAAAAAAACCCCTAGAACCCAGAGAAGAGAACTTAACTCATGTGAGAATGCCTACCTTTTGTGTATGGCAGTTTGCTGAATGACTTAGGTTTAATATTCATGTAAATTTATGCCTTTAGTGTGCACCTTCTCTTTGGCTTCTATTTCAGGTCTCCTGGTAGATATAACCAGTGATTTCCGCTACGTCTTCTACACCTCCAGCTTCTTCCTGATATCAGCTGCATTATTTATGGGGCTCAGCTTCTGTGCTCTGGAAAAAAAAAACAAATTGAGAGAGGCTTCCAAAGTACCTTTGAATAATCCCTCCAGATATCAATACAGTGAAACGCCAAGTGATCCACAGGCTGAAGGCCAACCCCCTCCAGCAGTTGTGTACATCACGAGCATATGAAAATAAAGAAGAGAAGGGGGGGAAAGAGCAGCACAAATGATGTGGTCTGTACAAAGCTACACATGGCCCAGCATTGATGGCAGATGAGAAAAAGAATGCCTGCTTTCCACAACTGCCATCTTCCTTCTGCACTTCTACTCCATGATGCCATGCCAGACTCCAAGAGATCCAAGAGATCCAGACCACGGGATGAACCCAGAACCCCAGCACCAGCCAAGGAGATGAAGGACAGAGAGATCTGTGCTCTCCTAAAGCAAACCATGGGACAACAGACATGGAAGGACACAAAAGCTGAGTCTGCTCACTTGGGTTAAATCACTGCCTTTAAGAAGTCACTGGAATTGCATGTTTCAGGTTGGAAGTGCTGGACAACATGGATTAATGGCCATGCACAAGGGTAGTTCTTTCACATGCAGTTTTGGTGCACAGGTTTCCTGGTTGCTTCCCAGCCAGGGGTGGCAGGACAAGCTCTTTCTACAGGAAGTGTGTTGTTATTATTTTCCATGCCTCTAAATATCATAGGAAAGCAGTTGCATGGGTTGCAGAACTCAGCCAAGTCTCTAGTAAGATCAATGACTTTCTCCTACAAGGTATATACATGAGTCCTTCCTGCCAAGTGTAGTTTCAAGGCCTCAAAACTTAAACACCAGAGCATCAAAAAGGAAAAATAAAACTACCAAAACTTGGAATGCCTGCTTTGTATAACTAGTGATACCTCAAGTGCCGCTTGATACATTGTAAAAGAGGATTCATGGCTTTTGTAAACACACTTCAGCATAATCTGGAACCCATTTGTGGGGACAGCAAAGGTGTTACTATACCTAAGAATATGGGTATCCATCCTTTTATAGGGTCAAATTCAAAGCAACTGTAGTTCCCCCTTGTGGAAATGAATTCACCTCTTTACTCTTAGATTTTCAGACTTAATTACACCAGCATTATCATAATAGAGAACTTGGTACAAGCATAACTTATATTTCTTATAAGCACAAGCAGAACTTACAAGGAAATTTGGGGGGGAAAGTATACTGAGCAAAGTCAGCTTTACTGATTTTCCTTTCCACACAGCCTCAACTCTAAGTGGCTTTTCCTACTACCTTCCCAGGAGTTAGGCTTGACACTGCTCAGGTGATGGCTGCATCAGCCTCGGCATCAGCTCGAGGTGCAAACTGTTCATGTTCTGTATAATTCCTGACCCAACAGAAGCAGATGAGAGCTCACAAAACACTGCAGATGAAAATTACTCAACACATTAGAACCATCAGAAAGATGGAAGCATAACATGGGAGGGAAATGGAAGAAGGAACAGCTTTCAACTGAACTACAGTGCTTACCTTGAGACCTGTAACATCAAACTCGACTGCAGTGCCTCTCTAAGAACTGTCATATCAAATTCCTAGTGACAAAACCCCAGTTTTCATTAGAGCTCCCCAGAAAAAAACAAACCAATCAACCAACCAGAAATGAATGAAACCACTCCAAGGTCTTCAGAGACTACAATGGCTTCACAGCTGGCCTCATACAGAGGAGGTATCAGCCCTTCAGAAGGATTCCTGCTCCCACAGCTCAGCGTCTTCGCCTTAGGATTACGGAATGAGTAGACTTTGCATTTCCTGATCAAACCTATACTTAAAAAAGATGATTAGTGGGAGATATACATATCTAATCTCTCATCACATGTGTTTATTAACTCATGTAATGCTTACACGGTCCATAAGTACGAAGTAAACAGGGACTGGTGCTTCTCAACTTGCCAAAACAGACTGTGGTACATTCCTAGGAAAATGATGGGGCTTTCTCCCTCACAGAAAGCAATGAAAAGGGACCAAGTCCCAAATCTCTTCTTGCTATTGCAAATAAACAGCTAAACAGATTGTCATTTTTCCTCTGTGTAATTCTTAAATTTTAAATTCTCCTGCACATGCTACAGGATAATAAATTTTCCTACTCAGAGCTATTCCACAGGAGCAGCAACACTCAGTCCTTGGGAATATTGAGGCCGAGAAGAAAAATAAAGCTATAAAAGTAATTTTCATTCATCTTCTTATGCAAGGCAACCACAGCCCCCCTCTTACAGCAGTTTTTTTAACACCTGCAGACAGCAAAATAATCCTGACTTTTATTAGCGACAAACACTTGAGGCAGGTTACAAATCTCTGAGAAACAGCAGAGCAACAAAAACTGACCAGAATTAAATGTTCTTCGCTCTGCTGGTCCCCTCTTAGCCCTCCTCTGCTCCCTTTATCATTTCAGGTATCCTGACCCCTGCAAGGTAAGCATTTTGGCAAGAAGCACCTTTCCTCACTGAAACGAAACATTCACCAGGGAGTTCACACTGCAATGTTGCAAGATCGCAATCCTTAAAAGCCTTAGATAATCTGCCAACATAATAGTTGGGAAATTTTAATATTTGCATTTAATATTGATATTATTAATATTTAATATCAGTAAACCCCAAATAAAAGTCACAGTAAACTTACACAGTCCAAAACACCTCAGAAGTGCAAAAATCACTTGATTTAAGAGCTTGGTTTGCTGTTTGCAGGCCTGGCTAGTAGCTGTAAGAAGAAACCCAACTAATAGAAATGAAAATTCCCTGGATTCTGGCTTTGGTGTGCTACCTCCCTTGGATATACCAACCCACACTGTGCAAACTACTCCAGCAAAGAGCAAGTGCTTGGAGCATTCAGACCATTAAACGATACAGCCAATATTGGGGGAGTAAATGCAGCACTTAGAAAAGAAATAATAGCATTTTTCCTCTTTAAACAGTTTCCCCCTCCTTATTAGCCAACCCCAGTATTGCTCTGTTTGTATTGACTGGCTGTTTGCTTTCCCTGCTCCTGCTTTCTCACATTACTCGTTCACTTTCTACTCAATGACAGATGTGGCTTTAAAGTATGTCAACACTCACCACTTACAAAGGCACACATTAAAAGAGATTTGTTACTACAGCAGCAAAACACTTTAATATAGACAGAGTCTGTAGCACCTTTGCTGATCATTTTCATATGTATATATTTACTCAGAGATATATATACACATTTATATATGTTATGGATGTACATGGATAAATAGATACTGACTTCATATATACATAAAGAGAGATAAATAGATATTGACTCAGTTCGTAATTATGCTAAGAGCTGAAGTCGCTACCACGGGCCTGGCTTAAACTTTTGCACCACGTAGAAATAAATAACTTTCCTTTCACGTTCTGTCTTCCCACGCCTGTTCCCTCCCTGTCCACAGAGGAACCTCGGTCTGTGTAATTGCTCCAATAAAATAGTACGGATTTCTGCGAAGTCCAACGCCCGTGTTTATGATGTTTTTTAGCTTTTACCTTATATACTTACAGAGCTGTGTTCAGTCCAGGACCAGGGAATTGCTCTGCTCCGGGCCCAGGCCAGGGTGAACCACCTGCTGTGCTTTAACTCATCCCTTCCATTTCCCTCATTGTTTTCCCAGGTAATTTATCTCATTGTGCACTTATTGTGCCCTGGATTTACCTCTCCCCTCACTCCTTGGCTATCCCTCATTGTTTCCCCATATAATTTACCTCACCATGCACTTATTGTGCCCTGGTTTTACCTTCCCCCTCAGCTTTTAATCCTGCTTTTACAAAAAGGGAAAAAAAAAATCCATTTTCATTGCTTGTCTTTAGTCTCCGAGATGCAATCCCATATTTAAACCAGGACGTTACCCACGAGCAGCACCACCACAGCTGGGTCTGAGCAGGAAAGCACACACACACAAGCGACAATTCTTTAAAAGAATTAATTACTGAGGAAGGGCCAGCTCCTCTCCGGAGCAAAGCCTTGCCGTATAACGAAAACGCAGCCAAACTCCTGGGCACGGGCTCATTTACTTTTAATATGCTTATGTATACTTTGTATATGTTATATATAAGACACTGTGACATATATATATATATATATATATATATATATAGGAGCGGCCACCCGCACCCTCAGAGGACCCGCCCGCCCACAAAATGGCGGCCGTCCCGCCCCGTGAGGGGAGCCGGTCCCGCCGCGTCACGCCCACAAAATGGCGGCCGCGTCACGCCCACAAAATGGCGGCCGGCGGGCCCTGAGGCGGCGGGTTCTCCCTCATCCCTCCATCGGCACCGCCCCGGCCCCTCGGGGAGCGGAGTGTCCCTCACAGGCCCTGAGGCGATGGGTCTGACCCTCATCCCTCCATCGGCACCGCCCCGGCCCCTCGGGGAGCGGAGTGTCCCTCACAGGCCCTGAGGCGATGGGTCTGACCCTCATCCCTCCATCGGCACCGCCCCGGCCCCTCGGGGAGCGGGGTGTCCCTCACGGGCCCTGAGGCGATGGAGCTGGGGCGGCTGGAGTACCTGCAGGCGCTCGTCACCGAGTTCCAGGTGACGGACAGCGCAGGTAACACACACAGCGCTGCTCGGTCGCGCTCCCGGCGTCGAGTGTTTCCCTCACGCACCTGATGCTTCTCCCTTGCAGAGGCCAAGGAGCAGGTGCTGGCGAACCTGGCCAACTTCGCCTACGATCCCAAAAACTACGAGTACCTGCGGCAGCTGCAGGTGCTGGATCTGTTCCTGGACATGCTCACCGAGGACAACGAGACCCTCGTGGAGTTCGCCATTGGTAAGGGCTGTCCCCGGCACCCTCAGGGCCCTCCTGCCTGGCAGGGCACGCACCTGGTTTGGTGGTTAATCCCCCCCAAAAAACAGCCCCACACTGTGCTGGTAAAGCCTCATTTAGTGCAGAATGTGTGGACCTCAGGGCAGGCACATCCCCCCGTGTCCTGGCAGAGTTTAATGAAGATGCTTTCTGGAAAGGATTTTGGGTTTTTTTCCTCAGACTGTAAGTAAACTCTATCTGTTCGACTTTTCACTGAAATTTCTCTTACAGAGAAGCAATAATTAATACATAAATTTTGCCAGATACACTGGACAGGTCCAGCATTACCATTCTGCTATTGACAGCTGGTCTTTTAGAATACCTGCATGACATTTTTTAGTAAATTTCCTGAGAAACTACCTTATCATGATTTTTTTATGCTCTGAACATAAACTGTGGGGCCAGATCCTCTGAGTGATTCTATGAGATGATAATAAATATACTTGATTTTAAGGGTTGTGGCTTCTCCAAGGTTCAGGTTCAAACACTCTGTGCCTCTTGCTGAACACTTATCTCCATTGTCTGGTTTTCTAAAACACCTGCAGTGAACTTCTGGCTTGTATCCTCTGTCATGGAAAACTGATCCTGGAATCATTCTGTGGAAGCAATTATGTGCAGCAGTAACAGTGCCCTCTAATGACACACAGGAGGAATGTGCTGCTGGAAAATCTCTGGGAAGAATCAACAAAACACGGCCTAGGGAACCATTAAGAATTTTCCATCCGCGGAAAATCTGGATACTTATTTCTGTCCTAGAAACAGGACGAGCTTGAATTTGAATCCTAGCGTGACAAAGGTGAAGGTGTGTAGTTTGTCTTGTCGGACGCTTTCTTTTGCCATTCCAGGCGGTCTTTGTAACCTGTGCCTGGATAAAACTAACAAAGAGTACATCCTGGAGGCCAACGGGGTGGAGCCCATCATCAACTGCCTGTCCAGCTCCAACGAGGAGACCGTGGTGTCGGCCGTCACGACGCTGATGTTCCTCACGACGCCGCAGTCGCGGCACCAGACCACGGCCCTGCCCGTGGTGGAGTGCATGCTCCGCTTCTCCCTCTCGGCCAACAGACGGCTCAGCAACCTGGCATCCCTCTTCCTGGAGGATTACTGCTCCCCTCCGCAGGTGGAGGAGGCCAGGAGTCTGAGCAAACACACAGCAGTGGGGATCCCTCTCCCCAAGGACTGATGAGAGGGAAACCTCCCTCCGTTCTCACTTTCTGCTCAGCAGGTCGAGAAGAGCATTAAAGAGGGAAGCTGGTCCTGCCAACACTGGGTTTTAGTTAACAGAGGTGATGGTACAGCACTACCATGGCAGCTGGGCCAAGCAGGCAGCTAAAACTGCAAGCAAATATTTAAAATAAAGCAGGTCACGGCTGTTGGAGAGCAGTTTGCCAAGTGGAGCCCAGCACCCAGCTTGCACAAATAACCCTTCTCAGCAATGAGAGGTTTCCTGCTTGGGTTATTGAGCAGCTTATATCCCCTCCAGTTCCTGGCTGATTTTGCTGCAGCTCTCCCCTTCAGTGTCAATGACAACTGACACGGAGTGTCAACTCAAATGACTTTAAAATGTCACAGAAATTTATTCCTCCTCCAGATTCCTGCCCTGGCAGTTCAGAATCTTTCTCCATCCCTGTGGAACTAGTTATGCCACCCTCTCATCGTGCTGTAGGCACACAGCTCCTAAATAACTGCACAGGGCAGGCTGTAACTATCCTTTAAATCAAGAAGTGGAAAGTTGTTTTCTTTCATTACCACTGGTGAGAAAGGTGAAAATTTGAAAAAAAAAATGGCTCATAGCAGTCTGGCTCATGAGAGCTGCTGTCTCATAAAAACTTCTCTTAATAAAACATTAACTTGAATGCTGTGTAATCAGTTCTGTATGAGCTCATAAATATTTCTCTGCAGCACTTGCAGCCTTTGCCCACTCTTACTCAAGCATATGGGCCAGAAATCGAGGCCAGCTTGGTCTCCTTTCATTATCAGCCAGTGAAGTAAGAGAAAACTCAAAAGCCAGGGTTACTAAATACATAACATTTAAGAGGTTTGGCTGTTGAGCCCAGTGCTCCCAGACAGACACCTCCACTGTGTCTGCTCGGGTTTCAAGAGCTTTCCTTCCTCTTTTTAACTCCTCTCCACCCCCAGACAGCACAAACCAAACAGGAGTGAGGTTAAACACGCACGCAAAAATCCAACCAACCCACAAATGCTTGTGTTTTACAGTTTCTCTTCTCCAACAGCAAACATCCAAAATGCTACAGAGATTAACTGAGTGCAGGGGAAACTTCCAGAAACCCAGGGAGAGTCAGCTCTGCACCGTGCCTGATTATAACTGACCTGGGGCGATGGTGCTCGCTGCCTCCTGGGCCAAATGGGAGTCCCTGGAATTGGGACGGGCACAGATCCCCTTCTTGCACTACTGCCTGCGCTTGCTTTCCAGGATGGCCTTCCAGTCATCCGCCCAGGAGAGCAGGCGCCGGCGCGGGGCTGGCAGCTGGATGTGCCTGTTGTGGCAGCAGGTGAACAGGATGTGCTCCCAGCTTGGGTTGGGTTCTGCACCTGGGGAGGGAAAAGGGGGAAAGCTGGAGCCAGCTCGGGGGGACTCCCCAGCCACCAGCCAGCCATGGAAACGCTGTTCAAACCTTGAATGGTGTCCTTGTCATCAAACAGCAGGTCAGCAGCTACGACGGTCTTATCTCGGGTCAGAATAATCCTCTCCACAAACTCGGGCCCCAAATGTTTCTCTACCCACTTATACTGCAGAGACAAGGAGTAAGAAGAAATCTTGCTGTGGTTTATGCATCACTCGTGCCAGGTCAGCCCTAATGCAGTGATTTTTTTTCCACTGTAAACTCACATCTGTGTCTAGGAATCCCCACATGGAGACTGGCTACAGCCCAGGACTGATTTAACCTGTGACAGCCTTCACTCAGGACTGCCCTGGCCATGCTGAACTGTTGAGTTTGTGAGCAGCACCTGCTGCTTGCCCAGAGCACGTGGATTGTGCCCATCCAAGTCACTCCAGTGACCAAAGTCTCCACTCTACTCTCATGCCAGGAGCAAACAGGACTAATTCCAATGGTACAGCCTCCTCAACTCAGCATTGGCCTCTTTGGGGGCAGCTGGATATCTCAGGCTCCAGATGCAGACAGAAGGTTTTGTTGGTCAAGGGTTCTCCAGTGTAGAATCCCTTGGGAATACCCCATCCCTGTGGGAACTACAGCCATTCCTTTGCTATCACCTGCTGACACAGCTGGTCCCAGCCCAGCTCCAAGAGCCCAGGGCTCACATGCTCCACAGTAACTCTGTCAGCATGTGGCACTCCGAGGTTCCCCATCCTGAGCTACTGCTCTGTGTCTGGCAGCTGTTCCTCAGACAGGGATTGAGGGAAGCCTGGCAGCTGGAGCAGCCACTGCCTTTATAGAGGAATGGCTCTGTCCTGGTAAGAAACAGCAAGGCCTTCAAAAGCAGCATTTAACCCAGTAAAATAAATTCTCTCCCACCTTTTCCACGATGCAGTGCTCGTATTTCCGGAGAGGACTTGTGCAAATGAAGACCTGGGTGCTGGAAAGAAAACAGCCTTCATTAGCAGTCAGGGGAAAGTGTGCAAGGTCATGGAAAAGGGCTGCAGAGTGCAAAGTATCCTTACTCCTGCATGTGGATCATCTCCTGCATAGCTTCAAGGGCTCCTGGAATTGGATCCAACTTCAGGAAGAAGCCAGGTGACTCATAGACACTGGCTACCTTGGCCTGCAGGAAACAAAGGACAGTTAGAAGTGCCTGTGTTTTGATCTGAGATGTCACAGCAGTTCTCCAGGCTGGTGCTCGTGGATTATAAATTTTCTCACCTTTTGGGGTCCAGGAAAAGTCCAGCCCAGGCACACAAAAAGTTACTCCCTGGTGGCTTGTTCACAGTGAGGAGGCAGAGCTGGCCCTGACCTGGATTTGTTCCCACCACAAACAGCCCTGACCCACAGCTGGAGTCACTGAGCTCTGACAGAGGGAGAGCTCTGTCCTCACCCCTTCCCAGCAGGTCTCTCTGGACTGACTCGTGTGAAAACCAAAGGAGCAAGTTTAAGGCTTCTGCTCCTACATCACATTTGGCTGAGATTTGTTGATGACTCAGGAATTTACCAGGGATGACTGGGCAGACACAGACACTGTCCAATATCCCTCTTTCTGTTTGGAGCAAACAGGGCAAAGTGGTGACCATGCCAGTGGTGAATTCCTCCAGTTCAGCAAGAGGGAAGGATGAGGACGGGGGTGCTGGGAAAGCTCCAAGTCTTTGCTGCTTTCTATGATTTTCAATCACCCACTAAAATACCCATTGAGGAAGGAGCAGACCTTGACTCCAGCATGGCTGGAGAACTGCTCCTCTGGGGCAATGGGCTGGTGCAAAGGCTGCTCCAAAGAGGGTGAGACTGCAGCAGTAAATTCAGAGGTGGGTCCCTGTGCTTCCCAAGAACCTTTGGCTCCATGAGGTGACCTGTGCACCCCACGAGCCCCAGCTGGGCTGGGTTCGGCAGTGCTGTAGGACACCACTCCCCTCACCTGGCTCAGGGCACATGGCCCCAGCACTGGGCTGAGCAGTGGGATTAAGGGCTTTATCCCTTTTGTGTCTGCACCTTCCAACAGGCATGTGGGATGCCACATGAATCAGAGAGGTCATTAATGATAAAAAAGTGGAAAAGGAGGTTGGGTCTAAAGGTAGAATAATTTTTAAGAGAGGAAAGAAACAAGATTACTGGAGGAGCAGTGTCATCCCAGGCTGAAGTAGCCAAAATGGTACAAAAAGGTATTCAATATGATACAGTACAGTGGCATCTTTAATTTCCAAAAGATGGAAAAAAAAGAAAAGCAGTATTTCCAGGGCAATTCTCAGACTCTAGGTAGGATGTCCTTACAGTCCTTTTTTTTTAAAAATTTACTGGTAAGACATTTTAGTGCCTTTTATTATTAGGAAATGCACTGCTTTGAATCTGGTTCTGGTTAGTTAATTTTAAGGATTGCTCTCTGTTGACTGTTCAATGGGCTGTGTTAGAGTGTTTCAGGGCAGGTCACAGCCCATGGGTTTTCTCCCCCCTTGTCACACAACCCATCATGGCAAAGGACCCACAGCAGTGATGAGGCCTCTTCCAGGCTTAAGTTTCATCCTCAGACAGAGAGGTTAAGCTTCCAGTATCTCTTCTACCCTGGGACACACGAATCTTACCTTCCTTGGTGTCACACCATGAACTTCAGAGGTGTCAAAACAGCATTTTTGCACCAGTATTAGTCATACATTCCCGTGCCACTGAATAATTTGGAAAACCTAATTCTTGTTAAGTATTCTTCAAAGGCAGGCTGTAGCCTTTGCTTAGAAATTGTACAAGGTTGCTTTACAGTCCAGCTGATGGTCTCTTTGCTCTATATCACCAGTGGAACATCAACATAAAAACCATTTCAAATAAGCAGCAATGAGAAGGAGTTGGCATTAAACCAGTCTCCCAGATCGTGGAGCTCACTCAGTTATCATCACCTGTAAATACTCATAAATCAACAGCCAGAAATTTGGAAGCACTGCCTGATTTCACATGCAAATAAGGAGAGGTTGAGGAGTCTGGGTGCAGACGTGGCAATCAGATCTGCCCAGATCTCTGTTTCCATGCAAAGCCTCCCTGATCCCAGCAACAATTCCCTGGAGCTCTTCCCAAGGAGATTGAATTACAGACTCAGGGCTTGTGTCTGAAAGCTCTTTTATCCTACAGCAAGTCACCAGAACCTGGCAATTTTCCACCACATCACAAAAAACCCTGGCTTTGCTGGCCAAAGAAATTCAATTTGATGACTCTTAGAATCAAAAACCATTTCCCTCCCCCACAAAAAAAAAAAGAAGGGTTACTAGAAAAAGAAAGTAAAACTATTTTCTTTCCTCATTTTCGTGCCATCAGTGCTGAACATTTCCTTTTAACTTCCATTAGCAAGATAACAATTTGGATGCAAAACTAGAGTGACTACCTCCATCCCAAAGCCTCCCTGTTGGCACTTAAAAACAATTCTAGACACTTAAAAATAATTCTAGAAACTTTTGCCACCTCTGGGGTGTTGAATCCTTTTTTGAAACTGTCTGGGCCAGGAAACACACCCTAAACTCTTTAGAGGTAAATCCCCATCAACAAAATGTCTACACACACAGGAGGGCAGATAGGCAAGTGAAGTAAAGAAAGTCTTGAACAAAATAAAATGGGTTAGAAGTCTTTCTAAATAAAATGGATTTACAATGGGAAATTAATGATCAGTTAATGATCAACATAGAAATTAAAGCCCAAGTAATGGCTCAAATTGCAAGGGGCAGCTGCTCAGCACTAACAAAGCATAAACACCCCTCAGTAATGGACAATACATAAATCATTAGCACAGCACTTCCCACCCCCTGGCATGAGAGTATCCCACCCGCTGGCAGTTCATGGATGGGCACAGCCCACACCTGCCACAAAGAGCCTGGTGTCCAGCTGATCCCCTCCTTTCAGCACTGACAAACTGCAGACTCAGTTTCCCTGCTCGTCCACGAGGCCCCACAAACTCCTGGCACAGGACGGACAAACCACCCTCACTGTGTGGGCTGCTGGTTCCTCCTGAAGCTTTTCCCACAGCTTGGGGCAAGGGGAGACCTTCCACAGGGATTCTCCTGCCTCACAGACACCCTGTACAGCCACGGCAGAGCTAACAAGGGCTCTATTTTTAAACTATTTTATGTTTATTACATAAACCCCAAAGGAGCTTCAAACCTTTATTGTTCTGGCTAACCCAGCCCAGAGGTTACTGAAGGAGGCAGACACACAGCACAGCTCCATAAAGCCAATTTCCTTAGGAAGCCAGGCCAGTAATGAACAGCAAGATAAGAGCTTTCTGCCACTGCTGATCTGCGTGGGACTCAAACCAGTTATCTGGTTATTTCATTGCCACACCTAAGGTCTGGGGAGAAGCAGGATGAGCATGAACCAAATTAGGGAATGTGAATGCCTGAAATAGAACAAAACACAATTTTCTGGATATATCAGATTGTAGACCTTCCAAGTAAGTCATGACTCCTTAAATTACCTGCACCTTCTTTGTCCAAGTGTACCTAAATGGGATTCACTTAAGGAATACTCATTTGAACAATATGTCATGTTTGTTTAGGTAAAATAATAACCAAATTCATACCTACTCCCTGAATGTACAGGTTCCTACGCTTCCAGGAACTTCTGAGCATCAATAGTCATTAATTAGAGCTCAGGCAGTTTGGAGTCTGTGGAAATGCTGACTGGACCCAGCACTCCCATCCATCACCCAGGTGCAGGAGCCTGGAACGGGAGGGAAGTGAATGTGAATTGTCATTTCTTAGCAGTAAAAACCCTACAGGCTCAGTACAGGAACTCACAATTAGCAATGATCTTCTCATGGAAAGTGTGACACAGTCTGGATCAGCACCTACAGTTTCCTTACAGAGTCCTCGACGGTCCTGCAGTGACCAGAGGGAAGGGTGAAGTCTGGATTCACAATATTTTTAATTTTGCCTTGCAAACCTCTCTGATACTCATTCAGTCATTAGCAGACATTAAAAATGCAAGTTTGCATGGATGTAGGGTGTTCCAGAGCTTTCTGCATGCTGCTCCTGATCATTACCTGCCGTGCCCTCTGCTTGTCAGGGCATGCAGAGGCAATATGGATACAGGATTTCATTAGCTGTACAAACCCATATATAACATTTTGATTTCTTGTCCTGCTGTGGAGCCACATTAACACTCGCAGAGCACCCAGGGAGCTTTGGGTAAGTCACTACTCCTGCTGCACAGCAAGAGCAAGAACACGAGGAGGTAAAGAACAAGCTGCAGATGGTTCAGTGAATAGTTTGATGACAGAGTCACTCATTGCCAATTCCTGCACACGTTTCCCTGTAAAGGTGATCCTCCTGGAAGAAGTCACTAATTATCACTATAGAAAATAAGGTTGCATGAAATGCAAAATTAAAAATACTACTAATCCAGACTTCACCCTTCCTGCTGGTCACAGCAGGCCAGTCTAATCAATCACTCAAAAATTCCTGCCATTAGGAAAAATATGCATATAGGGAGCAGGCGTGAATGTGGTTACTATTTTACATAAACAAACATGATTTATTATTTGAATGAGTATTCTTCATATTAATCCCGTTCAGCTATACAGGGACACAAGAAGTTGCAGGTAATTTAAAAAACAGCGACCCAAGGTGAGCTTTGCACACGCAGGGCGGGCAGGGAGAGGAGGGCGAGGCTCGCACTCACCTCCAGGTCCTCCCGCAGGTTGCGGTACTGCTCCCGCACCGAGAAGCCCCTGCGCTCCGCCAGCTCCACGCGCGGCTCCGCCGGGAAGCGGCCGCGGAACTCCCGCAGCACCGCGCCCTCGAAGTCGGCCAGAACCCCGTCCATGTCCACCAGCACCCGCAGCGGCCCGGCCGCGCCGCCCATCCCGGCCCCGGATCCCAGATCCCAAATCCCAGATCCCAAATCCCCGGTCCCGGCTGTGTGCAGCGCCCCCGGCTCCGGCACACGTGGGAGCACCGCCTCAGTATGCATGGCAGGACATGCATATGCATGACATAACATGAATATGCATGGTATGACATGAATATGCATGATATGGGCGCGGCGGGGCTCCTCGGGGCACGCCGCGTGGGAACCGCGGTGGGCTCCGCCAGCAACCCAAGCAGGGGGAACACGAACCCCCCTCCAAACCCCTCGGGATGTGCCTCCCACACACCCAGCACGAGGAGGAGAAGGCCACTGGAACAGCAGCATGGCTTGGCCAAAGCCTCTGCAACCATAAAGGAGCATTACCAAGTCCCACTGGGTGTGGGGAGTGCAAAGGAAATACAATTTGATTATTTCCCGTGCTCTCCTTGCAGCCGGTACCGCGGCACAGGGCACGGGAGGGAGAAGGAACCCCCTCCCTCTCCCCGAGGAGCAGGAGAGGAGGAGCACGTCAGAGCAAATCCAGTTTTGTAGGTTAAGCACCTCAGGCCAGGGCTTCTCCAGCAGTGATGTGGAAAACCAGGGTGCTTTCAGGCACCGGTTCTTCCAGGAGGGTGGAAAAGGCACTGCCAGACACACCAGCTCCATGTAAATCCTCTGCTGTGGCTCATCCTGCAGCAGATCCCTCCAGGACAACAGAGAACTTATCCACGTCCCTTTTTAGGATCCTGTTTTGGGTTGTTTTTTTTTTTGTTGTGAGGATGTTGCTCTGTTTTCTTGAGATAAAAAAAGTATTTTGGATAAAGCAATTATTTATATCAAGGCACATTCCGCACTTCTCTGCCATAGAAGACAAAAATTAAGAGGTAAATCAGACAGTCTCTTCAGAGGAAGATGGCATGTGATGGTGACCTCAACCAGGTGCAAGAAAACTCCTCTGCTGCATCCCACCTCTTAGAGTAGGGCAGGTTGGCTGAGACAAGGACAACTGAGAATAAAGCAAAACCAAACCGATGAAATAAAACCCACACAGGAAACACTGCTTCAAAATTTCTATATTATTTACTTTTAAGCAACAATCCAGCTCCGTGAAATTACAACACACACTTTAAAGGATGAGATTTTCACCTCATGGTCAAGCACCAGCATGATCATGCACAGCATTGAGTCAGTTGTAAAAAAAAATGCCCTGTAATTCTTATTTATATGATCCACTCCACCCTTACTGAATAAAGTCTGAATCAGCCCCTTCCCAGCACTAGGCCAGGTGGCTCTGGTCATCAGCCCTCTATTTGGCACAGACCCTGCATCATAGTAGTCCAGTATCAAGATTTATTTTGTTTTTAAAGGCAGCATGGTGTACATTAACCACTTAATGATTTATATGGCACAGCAGGGCTCAAGGCATTTACCACATGCAGTCAATGAAGTCTTTTAGATCCCTAAATCCCACATGTGGAGGGAAGGGACTGCTCTTGCTGATTGTTTGCTGGCCTGGTTAACCAGGATTCTAGACCCTTGTAAAGCTAAGGGGTTCTAAAAAAAAATCTCAGTACAAAAACCCTCTAAGCACACTTAGAACCAAGCTACTCTCCTTCGAATTACATTACAATACTTCATAAAGCTTTCCCTCAAGTCTATCACTAGAAAACACTCATGTCACTTCCAGTAGATCTGGGGGAAACACAGGACAGAAGTGGAAAAAACCCTTGATTTCAAAAAAAGATGGAGTACATAAAGTGCTTCTTTTTAATGAAAGAAATTTGAGATGTACAGTCAGGCTCAAGTTGTGCAGTTCACAAGCATGGGGGAAAGAAACAGACACAAGTTCAAAACAGTCAGGAGGGGAAAGGTTTAACCGAGGACTAGGCTGGACTTGCCACCGGGTGGATTTCTCCTGGATGGTGCAGGTGCTGGTGCTACTGGGCTAGGAACAGGTGCAGCAGGCAGGGATTTTTCTTCACTCTGACCTGGGGCAGCTTCTACATCAGCCTCAAAGTTGTCTAGAAGAAAAGAAGCTTTTAAGGTGTTTGATGTGGATGATGAGAGCCAGATGTTTCGCTGGCTCCTGTCAGTTTTCTCCAGGTGTACAGACACACTCGAGTGCTGCTGCAACCTGAGGGCAGGGCAGACTCAGCCCTCAGAAGCGTTTCTCAGATGGACTCTGCCTTCCAGCTCGGTTTCAGGTGCTCATCAAGAGCCACATTCACTCACCTGCTATTAGGGGACACCAGCAATTAATTTTTCTTAATGACAAGAAGCTTAAGGCTTAAGTCTCGTACATATAATTAGCTGGTGTGTGACTCTGGCAATTGTAACTCAAGTCTGGGCGGGTGCTGGAAGGCGAGTCACAGAAGCACCAGCAAGAGCTCAAACTACATCCCCAATTTCATAACTGGAGGGAAGAGGATCTGACACACTTCTGAGGCTTCACACAGAACACACCAGGGAACAGCCATGCATGGGGAGGCTCTGATTGTACACTCCCTGGAAAGCACATGATAGTTTATTTTAAATCCTTCTGCACAACTACAAGTGAAGACAGGACACAGAAGGAATTCTCCACAGGAAGCACTTTAGATACTGTCACAAATAACTAATGTATCTGCTTCGCTGACAACTGAGTACAGCAAGTATATTAGCATCTCACATTTCTATGGATTAACATGACCAGCTCTGAGCCAAAAGCCCACATCAACACCAAGTAGCCCCCTGATATTGGCGGGGTGAGGGGAGTGGAGCTTCACCACCAGCTCTGTGAAGACGTACTTCACCTGTTTTCAAACAAACCCCTTTCTCTCATACAGTGATCACTATTTCTGAGTTTGGAGGATTCAGACAACAGCTGCACATTCACCTTGAGCTTCACATTTAGTAAATCTTGATTAAACTCCCTCCCCCAGCCCTCTCCTCAAACTGCAGAGGCACAACTATTTCAGTTTCACCTCACAGGGCAGCCACTGCACCCCTCTGCCTTCCCCATCACCTTCCCTGTTCACCTCCACAGCCTTCTGCTCTTTGTGTCATGGACTGCACACACCATCCAAGATGTGGAAGCACCATTGTTTACAGAGACAAAATTATGTCACTGTCCATATTCTCCCTGATGACATTCAGCATTTCACTGGCACCTTCAAACATCTCAGAGAACACTCAGTGCCAAGACTCAAGGCAGATCCTGGGGGAGTCACAGCACAGAGCTGAACACAAGGCTGCCATGGTTTAGGTGTTGGGGTTTTCTTCCCCTTCCCTGGATTCATTACTTTACACTTACTTACACAAAGATTATCCTGCCATCTTTTTACCTGCCTACTTCATTAGTTGAGTCCTTCTGACAGTGAGATTTTCTCACCATCAGCACAATTTGACTACTTGAAAGAGCTCATATCACCAACAAAATTGGAGACTTCACTGTTCATTACCTTTTGCACGTCACGGATGAAAGCACTGAATAAAACTACCCCCAGCATCACTTCCCATGGCTCATTTTTCCAATTTGAAAGGCAATTACTAAACTCTACCCTTTGCCTCCTACTTTTTAGATACTTTCCTACCCCCAGGAACAGCTTTCCCCTAATTCCACAGCAAGTCATCTTATTTCTTTTAAAAAATATTTGATGCAGAATTGCATCAGAAATACCAAAACCCCACTTCTGTCCACTGAGCCCCCTGTATCCATGCTTGTAATACTCTCAAAGAACTCCATCAGCTTAGCATAGTCCCTATGCAATCAGGAATAACTTACGCTACAGACACTCTACTGTGCTCACTAAACCCACCCACACAGCTGAATTAAAGAGTTAATACCACATTTTAAGCTCGAAGCTCCTATAGCTGCTGTGTCCCAGTGCCTGCTGACTCAGCACAAGCATTCATGGAGATCCTCTGTCCCTAATGCCAGACCCCACCTTCCTCTGTGTGTGTCATGGACAGTCGGGCACTGTCTAGGTCTCCTTAGCCACTCACATTCATTCAGCTCACAGCACCATTGAATCACAAAAGAGACAAGAATTACTACCACAGGAGACTTTTGGGGAGGTCTGTGTAGCTCCTTTACCCAGCTGATCACACATCAGCACTTCCCACACAAGGTATAGGTAAGTTTGCCAGCCTAACAACTAAAGAGGTAAATGGGGTCAGCTCAGAAGGGGTCTAATCCCTAAAACAGCTACCACTGAGTGCACTGCAGACCACTGGGAACTCTGAAGCACAGTGAGGAACTGCAGCTTCCAAACAGGAAGCAAGAAAACTGCTGCAAAAGGATCATTTTCTTCCCTTAGACAGGCATGCATAATAAATATGCACACCCCACCTGACACCTACCTGGGGTTTTATAATCAGTCATATATGGAAAATAATTTCCACATTCAAAAGAATAAACATTTTTAAATGATGGAAAGCTATTAAGATTCTGGTTATGCTGTGAACTTGTAAGCAGACAGCTTTTGCTGGGAGGTGGATTCATTCAGCCCTTTTCAAACCCTGCAGACAGCTCTACAAATCCAGCACAAAGTCACAGGTGGGATGTTCACCAGCACAGCAGGAATATCGAGGGGAGGAGTGATGCAGCTCAATGAGACTGGGCTCTATTGAGCTACAACACCCACAGCTATCAATGGATGAAATTAATTTAACAATCCATCAGGATGCTCAGGGATCTGCCCCAGACACCACTTCCAGGAAGCATTAACTTTCTGCTACTTCCTAAGTACCATCAGTGAAAGTTTAACATTCAAACCCTTGCCTGTCAGTTTTGTTTCATCTTGGCCAGCTTCAAAATTTTAATTTTTACTCATGGCCACAACAGGAAACAACCACAGTTACTTTCCAGTAACACCTCCCAGCAAACATTTAGTTGGTCCTTGATAAGAACTTGCTTCACTGTCACTTACCAGAAACAAACCAAAATACAAATATACCACCTGTGAAAATGTGAACTTTTAAGAGTCAGGAATATCACTCTGCAATCCCAAATTTCAGCTGTCCTGATCCCAGACAGCTCTATTTCTGTTTCCTCCCATCCCAGCCCTTCTCACCTCACTGCTGTTTGTGGGATCTCCTCTGCCCCGTGGGGAGCTGGTTTAAACAAGCACCAGGAAATGCAGCAGAGCCCTTAGAGCAGTTTACTTCTATTAGCAAACCACATCCTCCTACTCCAGGCATAAACTCCAGATGCCTGCAGTGCTAATTAAGATCAGCCAGACATGGGAAAAGAAACCCTAAATCCCATATAGTTTGATTAGAAGCTGCCTGCTAAAGAGGCAACACTTATTTTGGGCACAGATACCACTTAGAGGCAGTTGAAACATTCTGGGAGAGCTCTCCCCATGCCAGCAGGTCTTTTCAGGACATGGAGCTGTTAATGGCCTCAGGGATCTCCCACCAGCCTTAGGTGTTGAAAGCAGCACTTGGAAAGCAGCAGTCAACACACACATTCCTGTCATCGGGAAGTAAAACTATTCCTGAGGTGAATCTTACAAAGGAGAGATTTCCAGCCTCAGAGCTAGAAAAAACACTTGAAGGGTGGCACACTGCTGTTAGGGGAAATGTCTCTATTTACAGGAAATGTGCAGTATGCAGATCAACTTCCTTGGCAAAAATCAGCATTTTAAAGGCAACAGGAAGTTAAAAGCTGGTTAATGCAGACACTTCCAGCTGCAGTAGCTGGGTTTGATTATTTCTGTGAATGTAGAGTTTGCTGTATGAGAAGACAATAGAAAAGAAGGAAATTTTAAACTAATATCAATTGACTGTCCTATTTAATTACAAGCTACTCCAACAGCAGTGTAGTCTTTCAATCGCTGAAATCTTTGCAAGTCAGGCTCCACCTTGCCTTCTAGTACTCAGACAAATCTTCACACCAACAGCTGCTGGCAAAATAAATGAGCAGGACTGTTCTCCTTTTCAACCTGATGACTCAAGGGCACTCCACCATTTCACTCCATACCCACACTCCCCTGAAGCTGTCGAGTCACTTTATTGATTTGATGGACTCCAGAACAACCACAACTGCCTCTCTTCTAAGACATGACCATTTATATATCCTATATCCTCTTCTATTGCAAAAACCACCTGCAAAAGGCTTTCACCAGACGAGTCTGAAGAATTTACTCACCAGAAATATCACCACCAACATCTCCTCCCTGAAAAAAAGGGAGAAACACGTTACATCTCACAATTCACAATGGATTTTCCCCTTCCACAGAGTGGATACTCCACGCTGCTCTGTGTGGCACCACGTTCTGAGTCACAGACTCAAGGAAGCACTTTTAGACCAGCAACAGGCTCTTAGGGACAGATACCAGAGTGGCACGGTGGGTTCTGCACACAGAGCTCTGCAGATTGGAATTATTTGTTTGTAAGCACCACTTCTTACAGATTGACTAATAATTTAACCTGCTGTTTATTTACCTAACATACTGCTACCGGTTTAAACAGACAGGCAGTAAGTGAAGTAATCCTAATGACACATGGCACCCTTGTTATCTCCACACCGTGAAGGACACGGGTGGGCACAAACAGTTTATTGTGCACAGCATCCTGCACCAGGCAGCCCTGACAGGAACCAGAACATCCTCACTGCAGAGCAGGGGACAAAAAAAGTACACTGAGAGCCATGAGCTGTTCAGCGACCTCTCCTATCTACTGAGCCACTCTTTGCAACACCAAACATGTATCTGTTAACAAGGCCGAGAGCATTTGTTCTGCCCAGGATATTCAGTTTCATTTGGGAAATGCTGATCAGCTTTTTTGCAATGTTGCTGCTGAAGTTTCCTTCGCTACATAAACAGTTCAACATTCTGTACACACTGAGCCTGTTCATGGGCTCCACACAAAGATACAGTCTCCCAGCAGCAGCCAAGGTTCCTCAATGGCAGGAGGTTTTATCAGCGTTCATAGATTTAACATTGCTAATTACACAATGAAACTGCAGAAATTGGGATAAAAAAGCACAGAAACTAACACAAATTTATCACCTTAAATCTCAGGCTGGGCTACAGTTCAGTAGCTCCAGCTTCTGCTGTTTGCAGCTGAACTACAGCACGAA
Source organism: Sclerurus mexicanus (assembly GCA_013396755.1). NCBI lineage: Eukaryota > Metazoa > Chordata > Aves > Passeriformes > Furnariidae > Sclerurus > Sclerurus mexicanus. The sequence continues at coordinate 369,447 of VWZF01004018.1, forward strand.
AGTAAAGTATTCCACATGCAAAGCTGAGAACCACAGTGCTTAACACAATTTAGCACAAAATAGAATTAAACTAAACAGTTTGTTTTCTGTGGTAGCAGCTATAAATTTAATTCACTTGTATTTGCTAAACTGAAACAAGACATTCTCTGTAACAACAGTTTTGTGACCTAAAGTTCCTATTAATAGCAAAAATGGGTTCTGGAGCTTGAAGTCAATTAACGAAATAAAACAGAAGGCAAAAGGTGTCTTGATATAACATTTGATATCAACTATTTACCTACCCAGCTCTTTTCAGAAAACCTAAAGCTGGAGTTTTAAACATCAAAATATCTCTCTTCCACTTAGACTGGTTCATGCAAGTGCAGGCTACCCTACATGTCTGTGTTTCCAAGTTCAGAGGAATTACTGGTTTTTTACTGAATTTACTGTTTTGCACAGGAATCTTGTTTTTCCCATTAAATGTAATCATACATCTAGCAAGTTTCACTTAACTAACGCTATTAACACTACAAATCGTGCTCCATATTGCTACCGAGTGAACAGTTTATATGGAAAATAACACACCTGATGGTATTAAATAAAACAAGCATTGATGCTACTGATGTAAGAACTTGTTGGGATGTGAAATCAAGTTCTTTGTCAGACCCACGCAGAGTTTGTTGTAGGTAACTCCTGTTTATAAAACGTTCAAACCCACAATCACACACAGAGGTGAAATTAGATTTCACAGCGCTTCATTACTGTCTCAGCAATAAGACGAGTTAAGAGCTCTAAAAAGTGGTCCTTGTGAAAAATCCAGCCGTTCATCAACACTTAAGAGTATCCTGTGGAAAAGGGAACCTTCAGGAAGAAGCAGATTTGAGAATAAGGCACCAAATCCTACAATGCTCCCAACTGTGTGAACACCAATTGTAAAGCAACACCACACAGGGCGTGAATTGCCCATTATCTGGCTTTTTGTAGTCAAGTACTGACCTTGGGATCTACAAAGTCTCCACAGTTTGCCTCAGTTGAGTTTGTTCTTTGTGGTCCAGATGATTCACAGCTGTCTCTGGTTTCACCTGGCTTAGTCCCTACAAGCAGACATTGATTCCAATCAGGTTGTAAAATAAACTCACCGGGAAAACAGATCACATAGGTTTGGGTACTTTGGGGAAAAGGTTTTTTTTTAAAATTATAGCTTTATCATTTTAAAAAATCTTGGTCTTTAGATAATAACTGACAAATCACTGTTTTACAGCAGCATCTCATGCAGTGAGGGTGTCATTTAAAGAGATGGGATTTAGGGTCCCAAGGCCACCCGTACTCGGCAGAAATGGAAGCTTAATCTCAGCTGTGTGAACAACACGAGGCCAAACTTCCTCTGAACAGCAAGACATAAGTTCACTGCACAGTGACTTGATTAACTTGGAGAAATTGCATCCCAAATACAATTCTCTGTTTGCAACATGCCCAAGACTTTCATAAAAAACCCCTTCTGGAAGCAGTTTGTGAGAAATAAACAATCCCCTGCAAGCCAACATCATTTAGAGCCCAAAAGTACCAAGCAGGAAAGCAAACTCTGGTTTCCACACAGCCACCAGCAGCTTCAGGCCGAGGCACCAAATGAACTGATGCAACTCAGCAGGTGTGGAAACAAAGCACTGTGGTCTTACCCGATGTTTTAGCCCAGGAAGGGGGGTTCTCTTCAGGAGTCCCAAAGATGCTGGATGCCATTTTGTTCCTTCGCACGGGTTGTTCTTTGGGCTCATCAAACCCCAAGGAGAAGTTGGAGCCTCCTCCAGGAGGACGCAGGACTCTGCAGAGAGAGGCAGCTTTAGAACCTGCACCATTGCTGAAAGCTGCACTCCAGCCCCTAAAACAGAGGCTGTCATGGCTCCAGTGCATCACTTGAACTACCCAGGTAAACTCCTGCCAGAATTCCATCCTGGCACTGCGTCTCCACTACTCTTCACTGTAGCAACACTTATAAAAATAAAATGCTCCTGCACTCTGCTCGTGCCCTTGTTCCATTCAGTGTCACCAAGGGGTGCTGCCACCAGTCCTCAGTGTGAGCCAAATGAAAAATAAGTATGTGGGCATGTCAAATTCCAGCTTTTTAAAGAGAACTCTGTGAATGTTAACATCAATCCTCAAACTGGCACCACAGCAAAGACTTCTGTGAGCCAAAGGACTGGTTGCACCACTGATGGCTGCAGCCTTTATTTAGATTTGTTTCCTCAGGAAAACCCCCAAGTCTGCAGCATGCTGGTCGAGAGGCAAAAGGTGCAATCAAACAGCTTTAAGTTGACTGTTATTAGGAGAGACACGTGTACAAAGCTCCAGATATGTAACCTAAATCTAACAATCTACTGTTAGACAGACACCTAAGGAGCCTGCTCAGTACTTCAGGAGCTTTATTACAGTCTGCTTTCCAAACTGCAGAAATCAATCAAAATTAACAGCAGCAGCAAAATAAATTTTGAAATGTAAACTCCTCCCGATCTCACCGTCTTAAGTATGAGATCTTGTGTTATCTGGAGAAGCCAGACAAAAGCCAGGAGAATAAAACTGTGTATGTGAGAACTGTCACAACCCTGAGACATGGGAGTACCCAAACAGAATTTGGGATTTCTTGGGCTTTCAAGACATGCTCCAAAATGAATGCCAGAACAAGCAAGGGATGGCACACTCTTCTTTACAAATAATGTAATAAATCAAAGTTAGAACTTCACAACAGGAAACAGCACACAGCTCATTAATGCTCCAAACCTGGGAATTCAACACAAATAGTGTCTGATTGTACAGTGTCATCTCCATGGGTGAAACATTAGATCCCTGGAGACTTTGTGCCTGTTAAATTCCAGATGTGAGACAAAACCTACAACCCTAACCCTACCCCAACCTACAGAGCTCCAACATCACAATAACAAGGGAAATTCCCAAAGGTGCATGGCATGGATATTTAGTGTTACTTAACCAGCAAACCTTACAAAATTCTTCTCCGAAGTTCTAAGTATTAATGCTCAGCTGCTAATGGGAGGATCCCAGGAGACTGGACAGTATGTTTCATTACGTGTTTTGTCTCCTTTCTGAATCAACAGATACTGTGTAATGATCTTGAATCACGCCTTTATTTTTTTTATCCCGAGAAAATGTCTCCATGTAAAAGGTTTATTTTCCAGTTACATCTGTTGCAGTTAATCTGAGGAACAGTCTGTTCAAAGCAGGGCTTGTTCCCACATCCTAGATCCCTTCTATTTCACCAGAGCAGTGAAACCAGTACTCTGTTAAGGACACCACAGTTTCCACTAACAGTCTTAATGACATTAACAGGAGAGGCAACTGAAGGAAAAGAAAGCCATCACTCAAACTGTTAAAAAGGAATAATCCCCTTTTTCCAGCTTCAGCTACAGGCTGACAGATTTTATTAGAAGCCTCGCACAGCCTTGAGATACTGCAAGACGCTTTATGAAAGCCACGTTTAACACCCCAAGCAATGAGCTGCTCCTTAAATTCCACCTGATACCCAGCGATGTCCACTCAAAATCCACCCACAGCTCCAGCCGGGAAGCTCTCCTGGTAAAGGGTTTGGAAACACGGTCTGTAAAGGGCTGGAAATAGGTTTGTAAAGGGCTTGGAACACGGTCTGTAAAGGGCTGGGAAACACGGTTTGCAAAGGGTGTTCTTGGCTTTAAAACGGACCCTGGGAGGCCGAAAGGAAACAGGAAGCATCGGCTTTGTCAGGCCAAGCCCTGGCAGCGAACACCGCACGACAGGCGCGGACAGACGCCGCGATGCTCCGGGTGCCGAGGCCGCCGCGCGGCTCCTCCGCGCCCCCCTGCCCGGGNCATGCCCGAGAAGGTGGCCGTGGTGGTCATGGCGGAGGGGCGGCGAGCCGGGCCAGGGAAGGGGGCTCTGTGCAGTGGCGCTCCCGCGGAACGAGCTGCTCCTCCCGCC
>VWZF01004018.1:373480-386723 GCA_013396755.1 Sclerurus mexicanus
TCCGCGCCCCCCTGCCCGGGCCCCCTTTGTTTCCACTCGGGTCCCCCCCACCACGCCCCTCCCAGGCCCCGGGGGCACGGGGAGACCCCGGCCCCGGGGGCAGCGCAGACAATGGAGCCGCACCCAGCGCCGTCCCCGCGGCCGCACCGGCCGCTCCGGGCCCGGCGGGGCGCGGTGCCCCCCGCCCCCGNCAAACCCAGTCGCGATCGCCTATTGGTGCGCTCCCTGCCACTCTCCGCGTTGTCCCGCCTCGCCGTCTATCCCGGGGCGCCTCGCCTCACCGCCACGCGCCCATTGGCAAGGCAATACGTCTGCTCTGCGCTGATTGGTCGCGAGCGGGCGGCGGCGCCCTCCCCCGGGGATTGGCGGAGGCGGCTGTCGCTCACCCTGCGACGCGCTGTGATTGGCTGCGCCGCGCCCGAGGCGAGACAAAAGTGCCCGCGGCGCTGCCCCCGCTGAGGGCCGCGGGGAGCGGCCGCGCCGGGCGGGGACACCGCTGCGCCCTCCGCCTCCCCTCACGGCCCGCTGTGCCCCGGACACCGCCGGGGACGCACCCTCGGCGGCCCTCGGGCCACCAGCGCCCCTCCCCGCACGCACCTGGCCACGCAAGGCTCGCCTCCCTCACGCTCGTGGCCGTGCCCGCCCTGCAGGTGCCCCAGGACGTGTCGCGGAGCAGGTACAGGGATGAACTACTTCACTCTGTTGGTGTCCAGTGTCTGAATTAGCACCAGCCTTAATATTAACACAGGAGAGACTAGAACTGCTAAAGCTACACGCAGGACCTCAGTATCTTATTTTTTTCTAATCTAGGATCTATTAAAAAAAAAGGCCTGATTGAGGCCATCACAGTGTGGAAGGTGTTGGTTGTGCCAACACCGAGAGGGCAGAGACACAGCAAGGGCCTGCAGGGCACAGGAGTGGGGGGGAACACACCCCCAGAACAGGGTGGAATAAAGTCATTTGCAGTATCAGTGTGTTATTTTGGAGCATTACTGCATGGAAATTGAGTTCCAGCACCTGTCTGGCAGCTGGAGCACAAAGCCCAGCAATGCTGCTCACCTGTTAAAAGCACAAGGCTTCACGTTTTGTGTCCTGTATGTCCCACCAACACCAGCACAGTTGTCACATACACTGGCTGCTGACCCACCTCGGATTTGGTGGCTGGGAGCTCCCTGAACTCCCTGCAGCTTCCACACACACAGATGCTTCCTCGATCATCACTTCTGCACATCAGAACCTCCCACTGCAAATGGTGCTTCAATTAGCACTTGGATGAAAGAGGGAGAAAGGAAAGAAAGCTCCTTTTCTGTTCCGGCCCTCCCCCTTTGCACTACCAACAACCCTTAATGCTCTCAAAACACGTTTCTCTAGAAAAGCGTTTCTTTTTGGCCTGGAAAACACAAGGATTGTGCTACTTCACTCTATGTCCAACATGAGATGTCCAGTGTCTGAATTATCACCAGCCTTCATATTAACACAGGAAAGAGCTGAACTCCTGAAACTACCCATAGGACCACAGTATTTTATAAAAAAGCTCTAGCCACAATTTAGATCCCGAGGGAACTCTCTATTGCATCACATCTTTCTAGAGGTAGATTAAAGGGAAATTTGAAGTAACATGACACAGTTGTTTTAATTCTATTATCCCTTAGGCTTGGGCATTAAGAAGTCAAATGACACCTACCTGCACACAGGTAGAACATCTGCTCTCTCGGGAACCTGCACAAGTATTTTGTCATCTACGTGCTTTTTATTCAAACCCTCAGGATTTGACTCTTAAATCTGTACCCATGAGACACAGTGAGCCATTTTTTGAAGTCAAGATGAAGAAAAACCTGTTCCCTCTGACAAAGTTTTAACACACAGCTTTAAAAATCTAAATCTTCAGTGTTTTCCAAGGGGTTGCACTGATCTCACAGTCCTGGCTGCAGGGTGGCCTTTAAATAAAAGCTGCTTTGCTGATTATTCATCCAAAACAACATGAAGCGGTTTATGAAGATGGCTACAGAAACTGGGCTTATGATCCATCTCAGGATGATGACATTTGACCAGAACAATTCTCAGCAGCTGTTTGAAAGACTCAGACACCAAACAATTCCACCTGTTGTTGAAATTCCACCAGCAAGGAATATAAAAAGCATCTGGGAGTCTGAACAAGACTCCAGGAAATGCAAGGGTTAGGCAAGGAGAGATACCACTGGTTTGAGAAAAGCCTCAGCCTGGTCATCCTCCTATGACCAAGGGTTTCTCCAAGCCATACTCTGCTACTTACGGCAGTCACAAAGAGCATTCCTGCTGTATTCCAAGCACATGGTACAAAAAAAAAAAAAAAAAGGTTTTGACTCAGTTTTCTCTTCCTTCCTCAGCTCATTCACAGCTGAAGGTAAAGTGTCAGACAAAAAACCCTGGCCACAGCTGGATTTGCTCCATGGAAGATGGTATCCTATAGATCCAATGGTTTGTCCTCCCACAAGGGTTGTGAAAGTTGCTCTGGTGCCTCTCTACATCTTCAGGAAATGTTCCCAACAGTCACTGATTGGGAGGGAAGACTGAACCACCATGTCCAGACTTCTCTGGACAACAGAGCAACACAAAAAGCAGAGTGGGCAATTCATGCTGCTGTTCTTGTCTGGGCATCCAGCACTACCAGTGTACTCCAAAGTGTTGCTCCTTAGTGGAAAAAGAGGCATCTCTGGAAGGGTAAGTCAGTGGCCCAAAGAGCTCCTCTCATTCCACTTTTGTCTTGCTTCAGTTTGCTTAAACTGTGAAGTTTTCTTAATCAAGTGATCCTTCAGGAGCCCTTGCAGGTGTGCTTTGATGGGATACGTGGACTGGCTTCTGAAAGGGGGAGATCTAAACCACTAAAACCAGCACAAAATTCACCACAAAGATCGTCCTTTGCATCCCAGTTTCCCTGAAGAATACTCCTTTCCAAAGGAGAAACACCATTTACTATTTGTACATATAATTTGTATATTTCCTTGGCCCTCCAAAGCCATCCTCATATTAGGACTGTTTAAACCTACAGCTCTTCTCAGTCCCCATTCCCACTGCAGCTCCTCACCAACTCATCCCTCATCCTTCTCCAGGACCTGCTGACCTTCCCTTCTGGGATCTCTGCTGATGCTCAGCCACTCCTCCCTTCACAGCATCACGAGCCCCACCTCACCCCTCCCTGAAATTCCTCAGGGATAAGGGAAAACTCCAGCCACTCCATAAACACCAACTGGGGCTCCCAGCACCTCCATGTTAGAGCAAGACCACTATCCCATGCTGCTAGGGAAGAAACCAGGAAACCCCTGTAATTAAGCAGCTTGAGGGTCAACCAAAAACTGAAAATAGGGATCAAAATTCCATCTTTCATCTCCTACTTATCCTCACACTCCTACATCCTAACCACCCAGGAGGAGTGCTGTGCCAACAATTCATTCTGACACTAAGTAGAAAAAAGCAAGACAACATTACAGGATTAAATTATTCCCCATCAAAACACATTTAGTTTGGCAACTGGTTAAAGTCAGCATGAACAAACCTCAATAATCCAAAGAATGAAATGTATTAATTACACTAGTAATATAATTAAGAATAATCCAGATCATCTGCTTTTAGATTGTCTTTTAGCATCCCACATCAGTCCATCACAGCAGCTCACACACTCAGAAGAGGCCACTATCTAAAACTGTAAGAAAAATACTTAAATTTATTGTTCACTTTTATTTTAATAGATGATGATCAAGGAAGCATCTCATTTTTCATTTTTAGCTTTGAAAACAAATTGCTATTCCTTAGAAATCCAGTTATTTCCAACCAGCTGAAGCCTAGGAAGTCTCCTCTTTGAGGCAGTCACATTATGCCTTTTCATTAATGTTGCAATAACAGACACAATAGAACCAGTACCCCACAAACAACAGCACTTATGTTACACTGACTTGGAAGTAATGAAGGGAAGGTACTGAAAAGGAATATTCCTGCTAGAAAATAATCTCACTTTGACCTTAACCCTTGCAGACATGCTGTACTTGTTCTGATACTGCAGTTATCTTGGAGCAGCAATTATGTTAGTGTTACTTCAGGGGTTTTTCTTTTGTTGAGAACACCTCCATAGGCCAGTACAGGAATCCCTCTCAGGTTACCACTCTGAGTATTTCCTTGCAGTGTTGGCAGTTTAGCAGATTCCATTTCAGAGCAGCCTTGCACTCCCAGAACCCCTTCTGAACCAGCACTTCAGGGCACTCAACACTGACCCTCACACAAGAGCCCCCTCTGGACGGGTGTGATCCCCAGGGTGCAGATAAACTGAGGCACTGATTTTCAGGTGTTAACATCTGTCATTATCTGCCCTGCACATGCATAAAAATGCCTTACTAAAGGTAACTGAAACAAAACAATTCTGGTTCCATCTTTAAAAATGTCGTGTCCATTCCACAACTGAGATGGTTTGAGGGACTAGAGCCCCAGGATACCCTGAAGGCAGAGTCTCACCACCCACAGAACTCGCCAGGGGATTGTATCCAATTAGGACTTACTCCATTCTTTCTCATTTTAAAACCATGGGAGGAGTATTAACTAAATTGCATGGCAATCACTTTAGAACACATTATTTGAAAACTGTGGGTAATAATATAATTTACCTAGGCTCTTGAAAGATCCCAGCTGTTTAATAAACATGAAAAACTTACCTCCCAACCAGCCTGACAAGACCTCTTTGCCCCGTTTTTCTTTATCCTCCAACACAAGGAGTTCTAGCAGTCCGTGTGGCTACCAGTGTAAACATGAGAACCATCACAAATCAAGCCAGGCCAAACAGCAAAAAGTGAACTCCAAACAATTTGATCCAAATTTTTCATATCCCTGCACTTCATAGCACTTCCAAATCATCATCCCTTGCAGTAGCTTCCTTAGCTAAGAGACCGTCACAGCAAAACCACCAAGGTTCCAGCAATCAGGAATCCACAAATAAATTTCTATCACCAGTAGGCAAGCAATTAGTTCTGACATGAGAGTATTTGCAAGACCATGCAAGCGGAGTTCTAAAAAAAATAGTTTTTTTAAAATAAAAAGTTCAGTATTTCTGCTTACTGGTACACAAATGTGTTATGTATCAGAACCAGAATTCACCTTCAGTTTGCCAGACTAGGGGAAATTCAATGTTGGAGGCTCTCGAGGAACTAAGTCACTAAAGTTCTTTGAGACAGTTTCTTGGTTGTTTAATCAAGCAAACATCTCAGACAAGACCATTTTATCCATGTTTGACTGCAGTCACCACCTTACATAACACCATTCAGTACTGTTAATCATTTCAGAAATATGAGGAGCAAACCCAGGTAACAGCAATAAGACACAGAGAAATGTAGGTGAATCCCGCACATAAGTTCACGACAGATGAAGTAACGCTCCACTAATTCAGGAAATGAAGACATTGTTTTTAAAAGCTCTTCAGTACCTGTCACTTGACTTCTGTTGCCTCAGGAAATAAAAAAATACTAGGCAAGATACAACAGGGAGCTTTGAGCTTTGCAGTCTTAAGTTGAGCTGAAAAAAAATCATATTTAAGGAGACCTCACCCTTTCTTCAGAAACTACAGCAAGTCCAAACACCTTTTTTGGCCAAACAAGATAAAGACAGCTTTCTCCTGGGAAAACTCTTGGCAGAACATCAAGCTGAAAGAATTTTATACACTGATATCAGAAGTTTAGCCAGTTTAAAAGCCAGAGCCTCTAAAGCCAAAGAGCAATGTATTCCATGTGTAAGCAAGGAAAAAGGTGTTAAAATATATTCCCCCACCACTCTCTTTTTTTACTTCAAAGTATTTTTTCCAGCCCTTGTGAGTTTGGATATGAAAACATTTGTTCAGAAGAGGGAATTTCAACCTTGCAATACACCAAAGAAGTCTACAGGAGACAAACCATAGTAAGAAACACTCTGCTTAGCAGTAGCATTTCCCAGAATTAAAACAATGGCCACAATAGGTTAAATTCTTCAGCTAGTCAAAAGCGACTGCAAAGCCAGACCTTATTTTTCCTGTATCTCCATTAGATGTAAGTGATGTAGTATCAAATGCGTTAAATCCTCACAGAAGTGAAACAGATCCCAATTCATCAGCTAAATGCACAGACCCACCATTCTGCCACAAAGAATTTCCAGACCAAGCAGGCACAGGCCTCACATATAATAATCACTTCTTGAATTAACTACTACAAAAAGTACCACCTTTCTAACAAATTGATAAATTTAAAAGAGCATTAACTTACTTCAAACTGCCAAATATTGGAACATTCCTAGGACATCAGAGAATGCTGTGGGGTCGACAGGTATATAATCTCCCATGAACATCCCTGAATTTCCTTGGAACCTCCAAATGCCCCCAAGACATTCCCCAAGAACAACCTTGTGGAAAAGACTTGTGAAAAACATCATCACCACTAGCTCCCTTCAGTATTTGCAGCCTCTTCCCCTTCCAGGCAGGACCAGCACAACGGGGTAAAGCAGAGCTTGGAATCTCCACCAGCACAGCTAAATACACCCAAAACCAGAACTCAATTTTTTTTATTTTTGCTTTATAATTCCAAGCATCTCCCATTTGATACCATGGTAAACTGAATGGTTAATGAAATTATTTGCTCTTTTTAAGTCAATGTTTACATCAAAAAGCATTCAAATACAGAGTCTTAAATAAACTACTGTAACAACAATATTGATGCTTCTATTAAAGACTGACAAAAAGAGCTCAATCCAAGGCATTACTAAGTAGTTCAGTATTTTGCAGTTTGCCTAATCAAACAATTTTGGCTTAGCAGAACATTCACAAAAAGAAGAAATCAAAATAAGACAAAACTGACTTCTGTTTCCAGTTCAACTACTGACTGACAGGTCTCAAGGCAGCCTTTCATTTTCCAACAGTCTTCTGACTACACTAGAGGGATTATGTTTACTTACCACAGAGAAAGCTGAGATTGGAGAAGCATAAAGTGCTACAGAGAAAGAAATACAGGTGCTGAGTACTATTACTCCACAGAAAAAGAAAGAAAACTGGTTATTTTAAACAAGAAGTTTATTTAAACAACAAGACGCTTTACTTGAAGGGAAAACTATCTAGGATTTTTTTTCCTTTTTTTTTTTTTAAAGAGTAATTTACCCCTACTTAGACAGAGATTGCTCTACATGTAACAGCTACGTACAAAAAAGTTATAAAATTGCCCTTGGTTTTACAATGATAAAAGAAAAACATTGAAATTATCCAATCAAACAAGGTATGCAAGGTTTTTGTTTTAAACAGTGAGAGCAAAATAACTTACTGGAATATAAAGATAAAAGTAGAAGGAGCATGCCACTAACGGAGAGAGGGGCATTTTCACAGAACCAGTTTGTTTTCCCACCCCATCTCCATTAAATGTTGATCAAAACATACCATTGGCCATTTAGTTAAAAAAAATATGCATTATGTCTGTGCACGTCACCAGTTACTTTATGTACAATAGAAGGAATAGGAAAAAAATCAGAGAGAAGAGAGAAAACTATACTGCAGTAGTCAGGATGTGGCTGAACCAAGTCTCATTTTTCTAATTGTGAAGTGTTGCCTGCGGGAGCACAGTTCTGGAGAGGAAAGTAGCAGGTTCTTTTTGTGTGTTTGTTTTAGTAAACTCCTCCTGTTTGCTGCTGGAACACATCAATTGTATCTTCATCCTCCATTTCCAACTATAGCAGAAAAGAGAAAAAAAGCTTTCAACTCTTTTCAGATCTCTGCTGCAGGCTGGGTTGTTCTTACAGTTCCTATCTTCATGTTTACTCTTTAACCAGACCACCCCCACTCCCCTCCACCACCATCCCTTTGTACATTTAACCTCACTAACTCAAAAGCAAAGAAACTGCATGAAAGAAAAAAAAAAAGCCAGCTCATAACAGTTGTCCTGGAATGAATTCTAGTGTTAACTTCAGAGTGCGCTGTATGACTCCTATGGAAAAGATTCCTGATATTTTACTTCTGTTGCCTGCTTTGCCATTGCACCTTTGTTCTCCTATTTACTCCCTCAGTTTATCTTTGAGCATTGCCACAACTCCACTTGGCTGCTGCTGTTCCAGTGGCTGCAGCACTGAAGAAGCAGGCTGGAATTAAGGCCTCTGCCCAGCCAGGCAGTAAAACCAAGCATCAGCAAGCACCAAGAATTTAAAAGCACTTTACATGTACTGATGTAAGAAACTGCCAGTGTGCAACAGCAATACTTCATCAATATAATTCTCTTTTTCCGCCATAATTTTTACTGTTGGTAGTCCTGGGATGATAATGTCGCCTACTGGAAAAATCTCTACCAAGCCTGAAGGAGCTGATGTAACTAATGCAAGTTTTATTACTGAACAGTCTCAACTGCTGCTCAGGAAATCAAACTGGTCTATGGCATTTACCACAGCTATAAATAGACTGATCCTGAGCTTCAGCAAAACATGGATGGAGAGAAAAGCACCCTGTTGCCTCAATTATCAGTATTTCATGTTAAAAAGTTGCATAGATTGTAGCCATAAGAGGTACATTCTTTGGAGCAGCAGCTTAGAAAACTCAGACCTAAAAACAAGAGACTCTTTTTTCATAACAAGTGGTTCTGAACAGCAGATAAAACTGTATCACTTGGACAGGCTGATTAAACACAGCTATGTGGAGCAGTACAGAAAAATACTCAAGAGCCACAGTGAACCATTCTGTTCTCAGAATCTCCTTTGTTCAGCCACTTACAAACAACCCAAACTTTACTGTTTGTTAATTTAATGCTGCTGAAACAGCTTCAAATTACAAACAACAGAAAATTACTTTTGTATTACAAATACAAGCTTGCAAACAGGATCTCTGATAACATCCTGGGAAGGTTTCACATGAAAAAAATGAAGCCATTGCATCAAGTAAAACTGAGTCCTGAACTTACCATCCTTATCTCAGAGCCATGACTCAATAGTGACAGCTTAACAGGACCCACCATCTGTACACTGCACTTAATTTTATTATTATTAGTGATACACACTTATTACTCAAAACACTAGAGAAAGCCCTGGATTCTATTTCTAATCATTCTAAACTAGTAAACTAGAGTATTTTATAGGAAACAGAAGCATCAACTCCTGCAGCAAATTTCAAATGCAGTTCTTTAGCCTTGCTTGTGCTGTTTACCTGTGCAGGTGTGTCTGTTTCATTAATTGGCTGCCCATCGAACCGGAATCTGATTTGCCTCATTGACAACCCCTGGACAAAGAGAAGCAACACAAAGGGAAGTAAGTCTGGTGTAAATGTACTCGCAAGTTTGCTCTTGAACTTGTCACCGAATTGCAGCACAATCATTAAAAGCCACCCGAATGCAGGACAGAGTTTTTTACCCCCCTCATGCCCTGACTTTTAGGCATTTCACTCCAAATCCCTGCAATCTGTTTTGTATTAAACATTGCATTGTGTCCAACAACTCAGAGAAGCAACAGTGCCCCCACTGACTGCGAGTTAAAACAGAGCCATTTCTGGTACACCCCAAAGGCCAGGAGGTTTATTGTGCTTTTGAATAATTCACTGAAAAAACAGATGCAACACTCGAGGTAACAATGCCAAACAGTGATATTCAATACTCTTTTTTGATCTTCCCCAAAACCAAAGGTATTCTCAAATATTTTTCCCAGAAATGCAACAATACTAATCTTAGACAGCAAAGAGTGAGAAATGAGAACTTTTAACCTCTCATTCCTATTATCAAGAAATCAGTGTTTTTCCACGCACAGGTGGAATTTCCAAAATAAGGAAGGAATCTTCTACTTCCAGAAATTACCAAGCAGTATGTTGAATAAGGATTTCTACCACCCAACACTCATTTTGCTGACCTCTTCCATCCCTGTAACACTTGTCGTCCCCACCTGAGCCAAGAGATTAAAAAACATAACTTGGGAGCAACAACTGACATCAGTTCCAAAATCTCTAACGAGTTTCCAAAGGTATTTTACAGAACACCACATTCTGCAAGGGAAAGTGAATGACATTTGGGGATGTAACCAGAACCAAGAACTTTGGTCTCTACTTCCTTCCCGGTTCTATCTATTCCCTCCAGAGTATCTAAATATCCAAGAGGCCTCGTTGGGTTTTGAAACCGATCCAGTGGATTGCAGGGTCGTGCTTTGGCATCTCTGAGTTAGAACAGAAGCCTTCATTTAGCTTTGCAAGAGCGGATGTAACACACAAAGGAAAACAATGTAGTAATTATTTTTGAGGAGTAGATTTGTCAGGAAAAAATATTTGAATTAATAACAAGTAAACTTTTTTTATTAACTTTATATTTCACAGCAAAATGCCTTCTCTAGCATGACTTAGGGCTCTGCAGTGTTCATTCAGAACATCCTCTAGTCTGAGAAAACCATGTGGCTCAGTGTCATGGCAGCAACACATTTCTGAACAGCAACATTTGGTTTGAGCCTTTTTCTCTGACATGATGTTGCTTAAAATACGTATTTCCTATTCCCAAAGTGTTGTTTATTGCAGGTTCCTGACAGCTTTACGTGCTAAATAAACGGTTAGCTGGAAACATACTGAAAAGTTCTACTTTGGTGAGATCAGTGTCCACAAAACGTTGGGTTTATGTTCCATGGATGATTTTTTCACCACTTAAAATAATCACAAGTAGTCTTTATCCTCTGGACAGATCATTTAAGGTTTAGTTACTTCCATTTTAGGTCTACTACACACAATAAATGATTTTCATTCTGTACCCCTTCTCCAAAGTGAAATCTAAAGTCCACAGCTGGAGGATTTTAAGCCTGGGTGTACCTGGTTAAGTAAATAAATACATGAATAAAACCTAACTTTTAGAGACATGCAGAACAAATGCTTTAAACAGAGTCTGAGAAGCACTTAAGAAATAAAATGTAAAGATAAGCCCATCTCAACAGAAATATCCTTTGGATCCCTATGAGCTTAAAAACGAAACCAGAAAAAAATATCTCCCATTCTCAAGATTTACTGATTTTTTTCCTCCAACTGACACCTGGGGGTTTTTTGACAGTTTTCTTTTGGTTTTGGTTTTTTGGGTTTTCTTTAAGCAGAGTAGACATTTTGGTGAGAAGTCCCAGAATCTTACTTTTGCTTGTTTCAAAGTAACTGAAGTATGAATGGTTACTTCTTGTTTCCCAGGACCTTAAGGATAAATAACCCCTTCTCGAAGGCCCAAAAAGACAGGTACAAATGCACTTTATGTTTGGAAAAAGCAACACAGCGTGATTTGCAAAATGCAGCAAGAGTTTATATGACTGATGTAGGAAAAACGAGCTCAGTTTCAAGTGTTCACTAATTTGTCCCCAGAACACTCACACAAGCACAGATTCACATGTTCTGTAGGAGCTGAATTTCTCCTCTCTTTGTGCATATCCTGTTGTGGCACAGGGTAAGCGAAAGAGGTTTTACCACTCTGTATGTGAACTGCAGTTTGTTTTCCTTGGTGATGAAATATTTCATACTGACTTTACTGTATTCAGTAGTATCCTTGAATATTTGTGTTTAACAAAAACCGAAACTTTCTCCAAATTCTGAATACTTTTGTAGAGCTGGAACTTTTTAAAGGCAGACAGTCATTAAAAATAATCAACAGAGACAAAATTTTACTCAAAAGCTTCAGAAGAAAGAGTTCCACAGCACTACTCAAACAGGTGTTTATAAAACTTGCAATAGCTGCCCCCAAACCAGCAAAATACATGGGTTTTGTCCCTCACAGGATTAATTTGTCAACTAGGCCTCAAGGGAAAAAACAAAGCTCATCATTAAATGTACAAACTCCTTCTCAAACTAGGTGTCCTCTCATCTCAATACAGTAATACTTAGCTAATAAATCACAAGTCTATGACCAGACCAAGAAGTTACTCAGAGCTATAAAATCCCTGATTATCACTCAACCCTCTCTCCTAAACTGATACCAAACCCACCCTTTCCACACTGACATTTCTGAGCAGCAGCTGCCTCCCAACAGCCTCCACCTATCAATGCAGATTTCACAGATAACAACAGATCTTTATTTCACCCATTTCCTGTCGCAACCCTCTCAGTCCCCCATACAGCAGACCCTCAAGACAATACATTTCCCGCAACACAATTAGTTTCTGTTCAATCTCCATCATTTTGCATATGTACATAGTTTTAAGACTGTGTCTTCATCTATCCCTGTGGAGATCACCTCTCCCCTAGACACCGTTCTCCTGAGATCATACCTGTCGTTCACAATAGGCTTTCATTAGTTTACTAAGTGGTGTGTGCCTCTTAATCTTAAACTGCACCACAGACCCATCTTGCCCTGCCACCTTCAGATTAATGTGGTCATTGTTTTCAGTCTTCACTCCTTCCTGTGGAGGAAATAAAAGGAAAAAAAAAATAACCAACACTTTTTTTAAAAGGTATGAAACAAGAAGTTAACATTTTACCAAAGTGCAACAGGTCATTAAAAAAGGAGGAAATAAAGATACTATAGCTGTTTACTGACTTGAAACCTTGAATAGGAAATAAAGGTCAGGACTTTTTATCTGAAAATTTAAAGAAAAAGGCCACATACATTAAAAAAAAACCCCAAATCCTACTAATATGAGCTGTCATTCTGGAGACTGGCACAGTAGCAATGAAGAGTTACTAGGCCAGTAGTTTAACAGATTTTTTTAAAAAAAAGTTATTTCTATCAAGGGCACAACAATATGCAACATCAGTGTTTCCCAACGAAAGGAATTAAGTTATTTGTGTTATTACAATGACCTGTTATAACTATGATGTCTGTGTTACAACCGAGATCCCAACCAGCACCAAATCTCTTTCCCGCTGCATCTCAAACTTTTCCCTGCCGGCTGAGGTACTTCTGGAGAAAACTTTCAAGACACTTTAAGGGACCGGGCTTGAAAACGTGACAAAGCCTGAAGCGACCCGACCCTCCTCCTCCGGAGAACGCCTGAGAGAGCCCGCGGAGGAGCGGGGGCACCGGGGGGCACCGGGGGCACCGGGGGGCTCCGGCCGTGCCTGCCCGGGGAGCCCGGCTCCCCCGCCCAGCTTTGTTCGCCCTCCTCTCCGCCCATGTGTCGCTCCGCCGCCTCCGAAATTAGGGGCTGGGGGGCGGGCGGAGATTGAAAAAATAAACGCAGAGCCCCCCCGGCAGAGCCCGCGGTGAGTTCCCGCCCGGAGCGGCAGCGCCGCGCCCGCACAAAGGGAAGGGCCGTGCGGGGACCGCGTGGGCAGCGCCGGCCGCGGGGATGCTGCGGC
>VWZF01004018.1:393058-422306 GCA_013396755.1 Sclerurus mexicanus
GGGGGCAGCGCCCGGCTCGTCCCGCGTGTTCGTGGTGCGCAGGGATCAGGACATCTACATCCAGACCCTGCGGAAACTCTTCAACGAGTCGCACGGGATCTTCATGGGGCTGCAGCGCAGCGAGGAGGAGCTGGCGGGGAAGTCGCGCAAGGCGCAGTGAGTGTTCGGGGTGCGGGACCCCTGCCCGTGGGCTCAGGAACACCTCCAGGCTGCTTTGGCCAGCTCTGGGATCGGCAGCAGGGCAGATATTGTGATAGTTTTGGGGTGATGTTACAAGACAAGGCTCTGATCCTTTCGGTAAGAACGCTGACAAACCTTTGCCAGTGTACAGTGTGGCACAGCCTCACCGATTCCAGCGGGATCCACCCAAGTGCTGGGAGCCCCTGCTGCTGCAGAGAGACTTCAGTGGGCAGCAGGCGTGAGACTGAAACTCCAACAGCTCTCTCCGAGCAAACCCCTTTTGTGTTTGGCAGATTGGTTCAAGTGAGTAAAAACTACCGGTCCGTGATAAGAGCCTGCATGGAGGACATGCACCAGGCAGCTGGTGAGTTGGTTTGTTCTACTGCAAGAAAGAGAATCACTAGTTGTGATTATTGCAACTACTGTACAATAACGTGTAGGCTTCAGTAATGCTCAAGACTCCACTTTCATGCCAAAGATTTAGAAGTTAGTTCGTAAATCTAGTCAGAGATTATTTTTTTTCCCCATTGTGTTTTAACTGATTTTTTGGGGACTTTTCATGTCTTGGGCTGCAGTTTTGCGGGGAACTGAATCCAGTTTAATAGCTTGCTTCCCCCAAAAGTGGCAGATGCTACCGTAGCTATACCCAGATTTGCAGAGGATTTATAAAAAAAAGTGTGCAAAGTTTTATGTAAAAGCTCAGTGAGGTGTGTGCTTGATGAGTAATCAGGTATTATTGTCTTTATTTATGAGCCTAGAAGGGGCTGTCAAAGGTAAATATGTTGCCCTTTGACGTTTCTTGTTCCCTCAGTTTCGACGCGGGACCCTGCCCTGCAAGGCCAGTACAGCACTCAGGTAACCTGCATTCGTGTGGTCGCAGCCGAAACGGGTCACTGGCTGGTGACTGCACCAGGCCACCACTGGGACAGAAGGCACTTTAGATTTAACTCTACCTTAGTACAGTAGATGCAGTTCATGACCAAGAATAAATGGAAATAGTTCCCCTACTTCTAAATCAATAAAGATGCCCAACACCTCAATTCACTGCCATGTCTTATATATTTAGTGTTATAGGTGTGATGCTTTCTCGTCGTTTCAAAGCTGACTGACCAGAACAGTTTCAGAGTTGCCTGTCTGAACCTGCGCCCCTCAAACAGATTCCAGTCAGCTGCATCTGAGCCTCATAGCACGCTCTGGGTGTCCAGTGTGAGCTGTCAGACCCCACAGGAGTGTCTGGGGAGAGCAGAGTGCTCACAGCAGTTTTGTCCTGTTAGCTGCAGTGATGTTGCTCCATTGTTCTTTCTTCCTTCTCTGCATTATTAATCTTAGAAGTGCAAAAAGGCCAAAAATAGCACCAGTTGGTATTGCCCACTGGTGACTGATTATTGCTGCATTTCAGAACACAAACAGCATTGATACTTTCTGAGCTGAACGTGTGTGTGGAGAAGTCATGGCCCATGTCTATCTTTTAATTTCTATCAAACTGTCAATATGACATTTTCTCTGTACAAACTGAGCTTAACTGCTTGCTATGGACAGCAGATGCCTTTGTGTGGTTAAAACACCCAACTGGAATAATTCCTAACTCTGAAACCTTGCCCTGCTTTTCCTCAGGTTTCCATTCTCTCTGCCATGGAGCTGATCTGGAACCTGTGTGAGATACTGTTTGTTGAGGCAGCTGCAGGTGAGCAGTGAACTGTCCTGGTGTTAAGACTGAAGGGGTTTTTGTTTGTGTATTTATTTGTTTAAAATGTATTTAGCATCCATTGTGTCGTAGTTTAATAAATTCTAGAGAGATGCTGAGTGTCAGTAAGCCTTTTAATACTCTTTCTGCCTCTCTTAGTTGCTGTCTTCATATTGAATTATGTCAGGCTATTAGATTTGTCTTCTGCTTTTCTCCCGTGTAGTACGCTATGATTTAAATTGCTTTACAAAAGGGGAGTGAAGAAGATGGATATCAAAACTTGTTGCAAATTTATTTGATTTCTAAGCATAAACGCACCTTTAAGCATCAAATGCCAGCTGACATTTACACAGCTCTGATACAACTCCTTTGACTTGAGGATGCCGTTTTTGAAGTCAGTTTTTTTATGCCAGCATTTTAAAGTTGTAAAATGTTTCTCAGGAAATCAGATTATGCAAACAAATACACTACTTGCACACCCTGGAATCCAAAAGAGATTCACAAATTATAGATTACTTATTCTGAAGAAAAGTTAAATCACCTAATGCCAAATTTCTTCCTCATATTCAGTTAATGAATTGATGTTACAATAAAAACAAATATTCTATTTGTCTTTTGGCATTGCAAGATTTGTGAGATGAGTCACCTTTTATTTCCTCAAGGAACTAGTTTGGGTTTTCTGCAGGACCTTGTTTGCTGTTTTCTCTGCAATTTGCCACAGGGAAGCCCGTCAGCAGCGGGGTGCTCGCACAGGCTGGCTGCCTGAGGAGCTCTGTAACTTGGGTGTGGGAGGTAGAAATCCAATCAGTGACCCTCACCTAATGATGCCAGACCACTGAGGGAACAAACAGGTGGGAACTCACAGCGGGGAATCTTGTCTGCCCACAGCTGGTCCCCTCCTGCTGCGCCTCCTGGACTGGGTGCGGCTCCACGTGTGTGACGTGGACAGCATGGTCCGGGAAGTCCTGAGCAGCGAGAATCCGTCCAAGCACAAGCTCTTCTGGAACGTGGTGAGTGTCATCACTACGAGATTCCTAAAGGGAATTTGTCCCTATGTGCTGCTGTTTCTCTTCCCTACCTGGCACCAGACTACACCTCAGGAGCTGGGGCACTGCTGCTGTCTGCCCGCAGAGGTTTTGAGATGAAGCCATTCCGAGGATCTTTCTGCCTCTCAGTCCCATCCCCCTTCCACTTTCGTGGCCCACAGAGGTCAAGACTTACACTGTGTATTTGAAGTAGCAGTTTAAGCATATTCACTGCACTTCGCTTGCCTAAATCCAAGCTAGAATCCCCCTCTGATGCCCTCCCTGGTGTTCCATGGCCTGCCCAGCGTGGTGCTCACGGACAGTGGTTTTTGCAGGTGGATGTCTTTGTGCTCCAAGGCCGAATGGACGAGGCACGGCACTTGCTCTCCAAGGAAGCCACTGCTAATCCCACATCGATGAACATGTACAAAATCTTGGATGACTTGATGAAGAAGATGCCTATGCCCACTGTATGTACAAAGTGGACTTTTTCATGCCTTTCACTGGGAAAAGAGCCACCTCTGATGGGTCCCCTGTAACAAATTAGTCCCCATTACAACATCTCACGATGTTTGTGTTCTTGAATTGCCCAAAGACCTGACAATTCAGGTGCAAGCCTGTTAGGTGACAAACCAGCACAGAAAGATCCCGGGCAGCCCCGTGTTTAGCTTTTTATCAGGAACGACTGTGAGTTCAGCCCAAGTGCCTGTTTGTGATTTGACTTGGTGTTTCCTTTGTTCCTTGTATCCTTCCCTCTGTTCAGCTTGGCAACACCCAGACACTGACCGAGCTGGAGCTGAAATGGCAGCACTGGCATGAGGAATGTCAGCGGTTCCTGCAGGATGGGACTTTTGCTTCCAATCCCCACATGGAGTCCATCTGCAAGGTGTGTTTTTGCTGGGAAGGAAAGAAATTGTGGACAGGTATTGGGTCTGTCTTGGACATTTCAGGAGCCCTGTGTAGCCATAAGTAACTTTAATGTGCTGGATGATCCGTCCATTAAATCAGGAGATTTCAGGCCAGTCTCCTGCCCTGTGTTCATGGTTTGCAACAGACTTTGCAAGCCTGGGCAGATCAGTTTCTCCTCCTGTCCGAGGCCATAAGGCTCATTAGGAAACTGGGCTCTGAGAAGAATCTTTGTTATTTAATTTCACTTAAATCCTCACTGTTGCAGAACAGAAGTGATGCCTCTGGACAGTTACAGTGCAGCTGTGTGCCCCACTGAACCTGCAGAATCACTGCTGTGTTTTTATCCCATCAGATCCTGCTGGGAGATGAGGATGCCATCCTGGAGAAGAGGGAACTCATGACCACATGGTACCACTTTCTGGTTACCCGGCTCCTGTATTCCCATCCAACTGTGAAGCCCATGGAACTGCGGTTCTATGCACAGGTAGGAAACAGAATTACCTTTCTGTTCTCCAGTTTCACGCACACAAGAGTTACTGCACTGAATGAAAAACTTGGGAGGGTTGACATCTTACAGCAACTACATCCCTGTAGGATGTTTTGGAGAGTTTGTAAGAGGACTGGAAGACTGACAAAGTTGACAAATAATTGTTGAAGACCCATTTTTCAGTGTCTAATGTTGCCAGTTTTGTTCCTGCAAGTTGTTTTCCAGTTTTCTTATGCTAAAATAAGGAAAAAAAATCTTTTTTGTTACTGTGTTTTGTCTCTCTGACCTGTTATTTTGCATAAAATAACCTAAACTGGGCTGCTACATCCAAACAAGTGTCTTGCTTTTACCATGCCACAACTTCTGAATTTATCATGTCTTGTCATCTCATTCCACAGTCCAGTATGGACATGTTCCTGGGTGGAGAGAGCAGCCCCGAGCCTCTGGACATGATTTTAATGGCAGCCTTTGAGTTTGAGATGCATCAAGTGATCAAGGAATGCAGGTTGAGTTTTAAGGTTTTTGATTCTCTAGTTCTGCAGTATTGTTTCTGTGTATTTGGGGTGGGGGATATGGGCACAGCCCACCTGATCCTCCTCACAAAGAATTTAGCAAAAATAAGTGGACCTGGCAGCAATTGGATGTATTCCACTAGGTCTGGGGCATTGCAGCCAGACATTGTACTGTAACAGGGCTGTGTATTGGTAAGAAATGCCTGTGGAAAACCTGACACGTTCCCTGGCACTGGTAGGCTTAGTTTTTTTTCTGTCTTTTGCTTCAAACACAGCATTGTCCTGAGCAACTGGTGGTTTGTGGCTCACCTGACTGACCTGCTGGATCACTGCAAACTCCTGCAGTCTCACAATCTCTAGTAAGTATTTATTTGCATTGATGATTTGGATTAAGCTGATTGAGATCGGTCCTGAGAAAACGTGCTGTAGAAATTGAAAGTACTTGTCAAATAAAGTCAGCAGGTATTTTTAATGAGGTGCAAATAATAATGTATGTTCATTTTCTCTTTTTCCCCCCAGTTTTGGTTCAAATATGCGTGAATTCCTCCTGCTGGAGTACGCCTCGGGACTCTTCTCCCATCACAGGTAGCAATTTTTGGTTTATTGCTCATAGGATAGACTAACCAAGGCAGCCAAACGAAAGAATTTTGTGTTCATGAAGTAAAAAGGGAAAGAGAAGCCACTGTTAGAATTCCAGCACAGTTGTCCCTAAGGGATCCTACAAGACTGGCACATTTCCTTTCCTGAAAGAAAGAAAAGCTGTTTGTGAGAGCCCGTCACACGTAATGACCAGGGCAGAGTCACTCCTGCACTGAGCACAGGGACTTGCACTGAAGCACTTCAGAGCTGCAGCTATTCCAGAGCTGTATAGGCAGCTGGCATTTGGTGGAAGGAAAAGCCATTTCAGGTCAGAATACGAAGTTAATCAGCGCTAACAGCTCTCAATGCAGACTCAGATCCTCCTTGGGGCTTTACTGTTGTGCTCATTGAAGGTGTGTGTGATGGGAACAGTGCTGATTTTGCCCCTCTCCCAGCCTGTGGCAGCTGGGGGTCGATTACTTCGACCACTGCCCCGAGTACGGGCGGGTGTACCTGGAGCTGCACATCGAGCGCATCCCCCTCAGCACGGAGCAGAAGGCCCTCAAGGTGCTGCGGATCTGCGAGCAGAGGCAGATGCACGAGCAAGGTGATGGATTTTCAGTCTCCCTGGTTTGCAGAGACACGAGTGAAACTGCTGAAACTAATCCTTTCCCTCCTCTCCCGCGTCTCCTCCCCAGTGCGCAGCATCTGTAAGATCATGGCCATGAAGGCCCTGCGGAACAACCGCCTGGGCTCGGCGCTGTCCTGGAGCATCCGAGCCAAGGACGCGGCGTTTGCCACGCTCATCTCGGACCGGTGAGCCTGGCACGGCCCCCGGGGGGTGGGGGCACAGGGCAGGCGCTCTGCCAGGGATAGGAATGCTGCTGCTGGCAGCTGGGGCCGGGCTTTCCCTCGGAGCAGCTGCCTGCTTGTGGATTAGAAAACATCATCCTCTCCCCTGCAGTACCCGAGCTGTGTCCCCTACAGTTTTCCTTTGTGATAGCTAGAGACAAAACAGATCGGCTTCAGCCAAGAATGCAACCCTCTTAGACCTTGCTTTGATAAATGTTTCTTTGAATAATTCCTGTCTTCTGCCCTGCCCTTCCCTTGCTCTGACGGAGCTGGTTGATGGGCTGGACAGTGATCCAGGGGACTGATTTGGGTGGAGGATAATCCCAATCTGTGCTTTATTGAGCAGATTATTTGTAACGAGGCGAGTTTCCCATGCAACCTCCAAACAGGGCAGTGAGAGTCATTTAAGCCACCATTTCTGCTAAAAATCTCACCCCACAATTATAACATTTGCAATAAGGAGTAAAGTTTTATTGTTTCCCTGGTTTTGTGTGAGCTTGTCCCAGTTCCTGACCTTGCAGGGCTGGGAGGGT
Source organism: Sclerurus mexicanus (assembly GCA_013396755.1). Classification (NCBI taxonomy): domain Eukaryota; kingdom Metazoa; phylum Chordata; class Aves; order Passeriformes; family Furnariidae; genus Sclerurus; species Sclerurus mexicanus. The sequence goes on from VWZF01004018.1 coordinate 399,820, forward strand.
TGTTATGAAAGTAAGGAGGGTGCTGACACTTAGCTCAGGCCTCAACAAAAGCTCTGGCAACTCTCTTTATGCTTTTTAATCTCCAGCAACCCGTGTCAGGTGGGTTTTGCTAATTGGAAATAGGCAGGTACCACTCTCTGCATTGATAGAGTGTAATTTTGAAATGACAGCCTGGGGAGATGGCCAGGCAACACTCTGTCTTTAGCAGTGGAAAAAGGGGTAAGAGATTGCTGCTCTGACGTTTGGTTTGAGCTTTTTTTTTCATTTGTTCTTTGAGGGAGTGGGAATCGTATTTCCTTCAACAGAACGTGAAAAAAAAAAACATCACAGGAAGCAGCTCTGCAAAAAGCAACATAATGAAGGCTGTGGCAAAACAGATGAAAAGCTTTTAGTATTGTTTCTGTTCCTGCTACTTACCAACTTTTTCACACAGCAGAAAAATAGAGCTTTTGTTACGATATGGGAGTGCTGCTTATGCATCCAGCAGCCTCAGCTTCCTGAGTGCCTTCCTTCACTTGCTCCTTTTAAAGAACAGATCTCAACTACCAAAAGACACAGAGCAATTGATGAAGTGTCTGTACATTACACCAGTTCATTGGCTGCTTCCAGGGAATGTTTGATGGCTTCTGAAACCCCCACAGGACGTCGGTTAAGATGGAACTCAATTGTACAGTCAGGTTTTCTGGGAAGGGATTAGGAGATACAGAATGGATGTGAATGATGTTCTCCCCTCTAAGCTTTCACTGTGTTCCACTTTCTCCCCAGATTCCTTAAGGACTATTGTGAGAGGGGGTGTTTCTCTGACTTGGACCTCATTGACAATTTGGGACCGTCCATGCTGCTCAGTGACAGGCTGACATTCCTTGGTGAGAACTGCCTGTGGTTTTCATACTGGTCTGTAATGTAGAACGTACTGAACTCCACGGGATTCTTTAGATCTGTCCTTCCTCCATCTGGCTACATCCTGGTTCAGTGATGAGGGGCAGGCAAATGGGGAATGTGATTTGGGATGCAGCTTGTACCAGGGGATGGCACTGAGCACTGCCCTCCCAGCAGGCCCCTCTGCACTGCTCTGAGCAGGACAGCCCCAAACCCTGACACTCCGAACTTCCCCTTCCTTAGTCATTTTCCACACTGTATCACTACCTCGAGAGGCTCTGAAATACTAACAGGGGCTACCTGGAGTACCTTAAGGGGGTTCCTGGGGAGAGCAAAGCACAGGTTTAAGTTACATTGACAATGTGATAATTTTACTAAGCTCTCCAGAATCTCCACAGTGGGGGTTCAATGTGCCAGTCTCAAGCTCCCTGGAAGGAGAGCCCTCCCTGCCCTCCCACTGCAGCTGCTGTGCCAAGTGACAGCGGGGGCCTCCAGCTCGTTTCCCTCACGCACCACAGCTTCCTCCTCCTGCCTGGCACAAGGCAGGCTCTGCTAACCTGCCCCTCTGCCTGCAGCTGCTCCGTGGCCTTTGATTCATGGACCAAAACAGGAAACTGAGCTAAAATGCCCCTTTCTCTGGTACCGTGGCAGTTAACAAGCCCAGTGACTGGGGCCAGAATCTAACAGGAATTTGGAATAGCTGTTGGCATTGGACTGACACCCCTCTGCCTGACGCCAGCATTACAGGGAGGGTGATCCTGAGTTTGGTCTGTTCCCACTTGGTCCCAGCTTGCAAAACTGGAACTGCATTTCCTTCATTTAAACCTTACCCTAAATTAGGCCTAGAAGCTAAACAGGACTTAGAAAATTGGTAATCCCTCATCTCTGCATGCCCAGTGTCAGTCAGTGACCATGTCAGCCCCAGAGAAACTATTTCTTCTCTCTATAAATAATCCTGAAAGACCTGAAAATACTTCTGCCTGCTTTTCCTTTGGAGTTTTTAGAAGCATCAGGTGCACCTTTGCTGGACAGCTTTCCCATACCTCTGTCTTGAGCTCAGGCATTAGTCAGGGGTGAATCTGAACAGGAATCATTAACTTCCAGTAGTTTGACAGTTTAGTGGCTACAAACAAAGCTGCACAATGAACCCCCTTTTCATCCCCAGCCACTTCTCACGTGCTGAACATTGACCTCACTAATTCTTAGCAAAAGCAGGACTTTCCCTATTAGCAAAGATCCCAGTTCCCATTTCAGCAGCCAGGAAGACAAGGCAGCCTTTCAGATGCACCACATTCCCATTCCCACAGCCCCGGCTGCTCTGGGCTCGGATATTTGAGTGGGGGGTGGCTCTGCCACGGCTTGGTGGGAGCAAAGGGACCTCCCCCTGACCCTCTGTGCCCTCCCCCGCCCGGTGTGCAGGGAAGTACCGGGAGTTCCACCGGCTCTACGGGGAGAAGCGGTTCCCGGAGGCGGCGCGGCTGCTGCTGACGCTGATGACGGCGCACATCGCCCCCTGCTCCTTCTGGATGACCCTGCTCACGGACGCGCTGCCGCTGCTGGAGCAGAAGGAGGTGAGATCGCTGCTCCACCGACAGCCCCCCACGCCCCCTCTCCTTGACAGGGTCTTGCAGTGGTGACCCCCTCCCTGCCCCAGTCCATGGCAGTTCCAAGTGTGCCACCAGCGGGAGCACACGGGACATGGGGGGGATGATCAGCTCTTACCTCTGTTCCCTGCTTTTAGAACAGCAGTGGGATTGATCTGTGCTGGTCATTTAAGCACATGCCGCTTCCAGCCCCTTTGGGTACTTGGCTTGGATTGTTCCAGTGTGCTTCCCCCTTCTAATCCAATTTTTGCTTTAAGATCCATCAAGAAAAGGACAATTCAGCAATTACAGACCCAGAGCAGCCTCTCTGACCTCATAGCTGACCCTGCTTGGCGCAGGAGGTGGCACTAGAGACCTCCCAGTCACATCCAGCCCAAATTATCCTTTGATCCTGTGACTGAAAGGGTCAGAATGGATCTGTGGCAGTGTGAAGGCATTCTCTTCCTCAAAACTGCACTTTCTCAGACTGTGTGATGTCCTGAAACTTGATCATTTTCAGTAAATGCTTTAATTTCCACAGATCATATTTTCAGCAGAACAGACTTACGAGCTGATGCGATGCCTGGAAGACCTGACAGCTGGGAATGTGGATAAGCAAAAATTGCAGGTATCTCCAGTTTTGAGGACAACTGGATAATGAACGGGGGGGGCTGTGGGGAGGGTTGGGGATGCTCTGCATTTACATTCCTGCCTGAGGGCAGAAGAGAGGGACAGCCCGAGCCATGGAGGTTGGCACAGGGTGTTCAAGGGCAGCCAAACGAGGCATCCTCAAGAAAGCTTGAAGTATTCTCAAACCCAGTGCAGGAAAGCTCCCACTCCTCGTGTTCTGCTGGGTTGGATTAGGCTGTGATGCTTTTCCAAGATAAATAATTGCAAATTACACGGGCAGTGAAAAGCTGAGATGGTGCCATCCAGCAGTCCAGCTCTGAGCATTCCAGGCAGCGAGCAGGGAGCCATTTGCTGCACATGCAAAGCCCTGCAGCTGCCAGGGAGTGAAAAGGCTTGGCACTGCTGTCTTGGGTCGAGCTGGAAAGTAGGAAATGTAGTGTTTGCTGTTCTCGGGAGTCGCTGTTAACAGGCAGGTACACAGGGACTCTCCCTCTTAGTGACCTGCGTCCACACTTCTCAAACCCAGGGAGAGACCCAGTTCCCAGCTCGTGCCTGTGTGCAGTCCTCTAACCCAGGCTCTGCTCCCTTCCAGGAGGATGATGTTGAGACCACCAAAGTGGAAATGCTGAGACTTGCTCTGGCACGAAATCTTGCACGAGTCATTGTCAAAGAAGGCACCGTGGAAGGGTCCTGAGGATGGCAGGATGTGATCTTCCTCTGGGGCTCACTGTACATAAACTGACTTTTTCTAAGAATAAATGTCTTGTTTTGCAGATTGCGTGGTCATTTGTTCTTGTCTTCCATAAACAGAACTTACATGGACTTTTTTTTCTTTAATTTTTATGACAGAACTGCATCAAAATGTTATGGTTGGTTGGTCCAGCTTGCCCTGGCAGCCCTCCCCTGGTGGAATGAGCCTCAGTGCAGCTTTTCCTTGGATTTCTTGGTTTCTTTGCCTCTCACACCCAGAATTAAAATGAAGGCCACCTCTTACACCAGTGGGCTTTTAGAAACAGCAACTTCTCCATTTTTGCTTAGTTTGGATGGTCTCGAGTCGATGGGTTGGGTTTGAGGCTTCTCAGAAGCAGCAGTGCCCTCCACCAGCTGTCACGAGAAAGGGCCAGCCCAGAGCCAGGTAGGGAAAATGATTTATTCGACATGCAGCAGCACAAACGGCAGGGGAGAGGCATGTACAGGCAGGGCTGTTGGGGATGCAGCAGGAACCTGCCCCTACAGACAAGGAACATTCATGGTTTAGTTTCCAGAGGTTCTCACAGCGCAGTGCAGGCAGGACCACGGCGGGTTCCTGTCCAGCTGTGCTGCTGGAACACAACGCAGCCTGTGCTCTCCTGCCTCCCTCCAGGTCACAGTGAGATCCACGTGCAGGCACAGAAAGCAGTGGAGCTGCTCCTCGGGACACGCTGCCCCCACACCTGCTGTGTCTAAAGTGCTGGCAAGAACGTGCCTGAGGCAGAGAGAATTCTCTCCTTGTCCCTTATCCCAGTCCATCGATTTCAAACTGCTTTTTTTAGGGTCCAAACAACCCACCCATCCCTCTCACCTGCATTCTACATCAGGGAGCTGCCGAGGCTGAGGTCTCCATGAGCTTGGATTCCACCTTCAGGGGCTTCTACTCTGAAGAGGCCCTCAGGCCTGTGAGTCCCCCAAGTTTTTCACCTCTAGGGGTTTTTACTCTGCAGCACAGTAAAGAAAATGCAACTACAAATAATACCAACTGTTTGCAACAATGGGTTTTTACAGCCTCTGTTCCTTCCAGCAGCACCTTCTCTGGAGTTTTCCTATCAGAGGCAGGAGTCTCCTCCTTACACTTTGCCTGTGTTGCCCCCACTCCCAGTTTGGGAAGAGCTGTTGCTTGACAGCAGTGCTGGGAATGCAGAGCTGGGTGTCCAAGGACTGTCCAAGCACCTGCCTGTGCTTGTGTCAATGGATGCTGAAAACCCCCATCAATTTACAACACTGTCTCAGAGCTCGTTGAGGCACTGCTTGAGATTGGAAACCAAGAGGGAGAAGGAAGGGGCTGCTGGAACCAAGTTTTGGAGATTTAAACCTGGTTTCTGGGAGGCTGGAGCTAAAGGGTCAGCTCTTCTGCCCTGGTAAGACAGATCACTGATATCCAGCAAAACTGCTTTCCCCTTTGTGGAGACAATTGCACTTTGCCACTTAATACAGGGAACAAAAACAGAGCATTAACCCAGCACATGCCCTGTCACAGCCCAGGGGATCCATTTCCTTTCTCTGCCTGCTTGTTCTGTTTTGATACCCTACGGCTCTTTTATTTACATCTTGTAGGTCATTGTACTCAGCTCAACAAAACACAGTATTCAACTACACTAATAATACTGCCTGCATGAGGGGACACGAGAGGCATCTCTCCTTATCCCTGGATTCAGTCACTGCCCTGACTAGCGATTGGAAAGACAGTTCTGCACTCCAGGAGCTGTCCCTCACTAATACTGATCAACACCTTCCAGCCCTGTTACCTTCTCACCACACATTTCCTCCTTTCCCCACACTACGGAATGCAATGGAGGCAGAAAAATAACCAGTGTAACCATCTGCAGACAAAACCCAGCCCCAGCTGCCCAAAAGGGAGGCAACGGGGCAGCAGCCAGGAGTGTAAATAAATATAACAAGATAGAGCAGCGCGGCACACGCGGAGCGAGGCGCTGCTTCCACAGGCCCTTGGGAAGGAAGCGGGAGCAGGGGGAGGGAGCCGAGTGCCATTTCAGTGTAAAAAAGAGGCGCTCCCTCCCGGAGCAGCGTCACTGCTCAGCATGCTCGCGGGGCAGGCCGGGGGAGGGCTCGAGTCGGGCTCTGCGCGGAGCTCAGGCGGCATCATCGCCCCACCGGCCCGTCGGGACCTCTGGACAGCAGTGCAGGGAAGGCCAACTACATCCCCTTCTGCTGACAGGTCTCCCCTCAAAATACACTAACTTCAAGTTTAATAGAGTGGAAGATAGAACCAGATTCACCCAGAGGTCATGATAAAAGCAGCCAGCACTGCCTGTCATTGGCTGCCGCTCAGTTCATGCTTGGCATAAATGTTCCAGGGCCCCTTCAAGGTGGGGCACAACATTCTGGACTAAAGCTACAAGCAGAGTGGTCAGGACATGTAAACAAAGCTGAACACCACCAGTGGATAGCATGTGTGTCCCTCCCCACGGCACATCCGTTCCAGTCCTGTGGGATCCTGCCCTGGTCCTGTCACACAGTCTCTGGCAGTGTCGTGAGGTCATAGATTCCCCCACTGCTCTACTGGGGGAAACTGATCCACTTCTCCCACTTCTGTGCTGGGCTGGTCTCCCAGAGTGAAGGTCAGTCTGTACCTCAGCCTCACCTTCTCCTGCAGGAAAGACAAAACCCAAAAGCAACATGAGAACAGCCCCGGCTCAATGGCCCCGAACAAAACACTTCACTGTTACAGCTCTACAGAGAGCACAACACTTCTGCTGTACACAGCAGGGGGAGGAGGGCCCAGGTTAAATTCATGGAGCAGTTCAGCTATTTACAAACCTGAGTTACTCCCTTTTTATTCTACAAGTTTTACTACTTAATGTGGAGCAGGAGGAGAAAAGCATAAATGACCTGTGATCAGTTTGCATAGATGTGGCCAGCACCCATTGCTCAGCTGCTCTTCAGAGAGCCTGAAGAATGCTGCTGGAATAGTTCAACACTTTCAAAATGAAATTCCTCATCATGCAGAGAAAGATGAAACAGTTCCTGGTCTGTAAAAATCCTAGTGAAACAGTAAGCAGGAGATGGAAGCAGTCCTTCAGTGAAGGCACCTCCATGTACCTCACAAGGTTATTCAACCAAACCCCTCTGACATTCATCCTTTTGGATCTCAGAGCTTTCAGCCAATACTTTAAGGATGCTTTCGTTTTAATTCTCAAATGGTCACATCTAGATAATTAGAAAGTCCTTCAGCTCTGGGCTTTATGGAAGAGGCTACTGCAATAACTACAGCATGACAAAAAAGCTCCTCAGATGCTCCCAGCACAATCAGCAGAAAGCAAAGTGTTGACCCCACGGTGTCCCTGGTCACAGGTGCATCCTCAGAGAATAACGGAGCAGACGTGATGTGACACTTGTCTGTTGGTTCATCAAAAGTACTGCTACAGCACTAGCTAATTTAGCATTAATTATCAGCAAAGCCAGGCACTTTGAGTGCACAGGAGTCACAACCCCCTGATGCAGCTCTGCTACCCTTTAAAGCTGAGCCTGAAGTGACCCTTGAGCTTTTGCTGGGAGAAACGTCCAGTCCTTCTCATACCTCTCCTTGCTGCCAAAGTCTGTTGGGAAGAGCCTCCTCTAGCCCTGGACTGAAACACCAACATTCCACAGTACCCGCCCCCTGAGGCCATGTTAGAATCACAGAATCATTAAGGTTGGAAAGCACCTCCAAGATCAGTGAGTCCAACCTTCTGGAAAGAAACAGCTGTAGCTGCTCAAACACTTGGCCCCATCCCTCCACAGAGTTCAACTGGGATCAAATCTGTCTGACAAGGGTAAACCCCACTGTCCCTCTCACCTTGGCAGGATTTGCCAGAAGCATGACCTGGGTGATGGCAGCAGGAGGCTGGATGGGATTGAACGGAGACAGCTCAGTGCCAGAGGGTGGCTGCAGCTTCACTTTCATGGACTGCAAGTGAAAAAGAAAGCAGAACCTCAGGGATTATCTCCTACCTTGGGGACAATGAAAGATGCATGCACAGGCTGGGGGGACAACAGCACACATCCAAATGGAGGAGAATCAGTCCAGAGGTGAAGCTGAGGGAAAAAGAGCCAGCCCAGCCTGTTCAGCATGATAGGAACAGGCAGGCCAGTCAGCCTGGAGCAAAAACACTGGTCAGTGAACACCACCAGTACCTTCCTATCTGAGTGTTCCTGTCAGAGGTTTTCATGTGAACACCTTCACAACACAGAACACAAAGCTGGCCATCCAAAATTATATAGGTGCAGTAAGACTAGAGTGGAATGTATTGTCAGATCTAGGATGACTGTTAGAAACGCTGATTCTGAAGACCTCAGAGGTGACTCTACCCATGCAACAGTCCTGTCACTGGGTGATCAGAGCCACCATCATGAACAGACACAGCTGGGTTGATCTTGGATAGTAAGAAAAACAGACCTGCAGTTCTTGACTTACTCTGTCCAGTGTTTCCTGCCTCTGACAGCAACCTCTGTGTTTTGGAAATGGGCAGAGCCTATGGAAAGGCAGGACCAGGCTGCCCCAAGTCCCCAGATCCAAATGCAGGCCTTCCCAAATGCAGTGTCACACTGCTGGGGTCTGCCCCCGTGTCCCCACCTTGGGCACAGCTGCCTGCAGCACGATGTTCCTCACGGGGAGCGGTGCCGTGTTCAGCATGGACACCACCACGACCAGCACGTCCGAGCGCCCCGGGGGGCACTCCCGGGCAAAGTGCAGGAGGATCCGGAACCCGTTCTTGTCATAGGCTGTCACTGGGAGGGCACTGCCTGAGAGAAGGGAGAGCACCCAGGTTTATGGAGCAGCAGATGAGCTGAGGCAGCATCAGCTGGGGCTGCTCCATCCCCTCTTTGTACTTCAGAAGCTTTGCCTTTAAAAAAGGTTCAGAGCAAGGTGAAAAACCTGAGGCACTTACTGGGTTTAATGGATTCCAAGGGAACGTGGACATTGGCCAAAGAAATTTCAGGAGTTTTCATGGGACTGCCTTGCTGCTGGAATGATGCTGGCTGGAAGAGAGGACTTCCTGATCCAGCAGTGCAGCTGCTTGGGAAAGGAGCTGGAGTGGCTCCAGAGGCAGTGGCTGGCAGCCCTGCAGGTGCTGCTAATGGGGCAGAGGTGACAGTGCTTGGCAAAGTAACCCCAGGGAACACTGAAGGTGCTGCCAAGCCTTGGGTGGCAGTCCTGCAAGAGAGAAAAACATAGGGAATGGAGCTGGAAGGGAAGCAGGCATTTCACAAACCCCCAGAGATAACAGCAGATCACAAACAAGGGCAAAGCGGCAGACTGGAGCCAGACTGCAATCTGTGACTCCACAGGGTGTCACCTGAGGAGAGCTACAAGGACAGTGGTGGTGGTAGGGTTAGGGTCACTTCTGCAAGCCAGGAAGGAAAAGCAGAGTCCCACCTTGGTGAGGGTGGGCAAGGCTGAGACGGGCAAAGGCCTCTGTACCTTCACAGCCTGTTCCACTTTCAGCACACCTCTGGATCAGGCAACAGTACAGCCGTGTGCTCTGCCTGCCTTCCCCTCCTGGAGGTGGGACCCCTCGCATTCGTTTGTAAACTGAAACCTCTGACAAGAAAAATCCCAATCCCACATTTCTGCCAAACCAGAGAGTTGCAAGTCACCCTCAGAACCTGGTGCTGCAGCAACCTGGGCTTTCTAACTGCAGAGACAAAGCAAAGTCCAGGACTTTTTGGTTACCCTTTGGCTTCATCAAGGAGTTGTCCCAATGCATCCATCTTATGTGACATATTGGTGCCCACAGACGAGCTGAAGTATCCAGGAGCAGCTGGAATAGTCTTGGGAGGGCCTGCAGGGGCAGCTGGCCCAGCAGAGAATACAAATGGTACTGAGTTGGGTGCTGGGACAGGGGGAGCAGTCTGGGAGGCTGGGAAAGCAGAAGGCAGCGTTGCTGACGTCCCACACGTGGTCTGTGGTGCGTGATGGAGAAGAGGGTTCCCTGCAGGGTTGCAAGCAACAGTCACCATCTTCGGATTAAAGAAATCCAGGTCCAGCTGGTCATTCTGAAAGAGAGGACAAGTAGAAGCTCTAACTGGCTGCTCCCCCTGAGGCAGAGATAGCACGGTGACAGAGGGAGAGGTTTACCATAAACACAGGTGCTGGGTGGCAAACAGCAAAGTCTGTGGCCTATGTCAGGGCTACATCTGATCTGTAATTTAAGCAAAGGAAGGGCCAACATCATGGGGACTGCTGGGAAACCGAGAAAGCCAGGTTCAGGGATATCTACTCTGTTTAAACATAGTTATCCCATATTTTAGGGCTAAGCCAGACTGCCCCTGTGCCTGTATGTAAGATCACATGCCTCTTCAAAGTGACAGTGTCCCCCGAGACCTCCCACAATGACAACCCCTCCCTTCCCTTCCACAGAACCCCTTCTCTGTACCTCAAACATGCTCCACTGGTTGTTTTCTGAGGTCTCCTTCCCTGCTGCAGGGGCTGGATCATTCAGGCCTGGAAGGAAGAACAAGGAGGAGACTGGAGGAGAAAATTAATCTGGTATCATCCCTTGGCTGCTGTTTCAGTACCATCAAACTACTTGATCCAGCTCTGCCAGAGCCCAAGAACCTGAGGAAACACTGAGATGGGCTGCAAGTCTATGAGGAGGAAAAGAGACTGACAGCACCAAGAGCTGTCAGTCATGTCCTGCACACAGCCCTTCTAATGCTTCAGCTGCTCTAACCCATCCTGACTTGTACTGTCTCTTGCTGTTCACATCTGGGCTCCACAGGCAGGCGTCCTGCAGGGTGCTATGCACAGCCCCTCTGAGGCACCTTCTCTTTAGCACAGCCCCAAAATCAGGGCTGAATCTGTCACTAACTGCAGCCTGCACACCCAGCACGTCCCAGGATCTCAAGAGATCAGACTGCAATTGCACTCATCAGTTATTTCCTTGCAGCCAACTCTGGGAAGAGTTTTTAATACCGACTCTCTGACCAAGTGTAATGTTCAGGATTCAGACAAGGGAGCGTTCCCTGGACTCCAAAGGCACCTCATACTCCTTTCAAACCTGCCACAGCGCAGCCAGCCTGCACAGAGGCACCTTTGTTAGGATGGATGGAGCAGCCCTTTTCCAGGCCCCTCAGTGTCTTACCCAAGCACAGGAGCTCCTCATCCAGCAGGGACAGGGAGTTGGCTGTGCTGCCCTGCTGAGCGGGCGCTGCTTCCACTTGGCTGGAGGAGCTGCTCCGCAGCGGCGCCAGCGCCTGGGGGGGAGGTGGCAGGATGGGGATTTCGGCCGGGGCTGGGGCTGTGGTGGGTGCTGGAGTCAGGGTGGTGGGTGGCATTGGAGGTGGCGGGGTGCTGGTGACGTCCAGTCCAGCAAGGTCGATGAGGGTGTTGAGATTGTTTGTGGAGTTACTCCCTGCAGCGGACAGGAGAAGAGCACTACTAGGAAAGAAGGCAAAAGGCTCAGAGCAAACCCCATGTACAGAAGAAATTAGCAGAGAGATGGCTTAGGTATCACAGATCCTCACTTGATCATGGCTTATGGCTCTTTGTAACAGAGAACAGGTCCTCAGACTGTGTAAATCAATCCAGAGACCTCAGGAATTTCTATATGAAAACCTGCTGCAGCCACTGCTCCTTCCCCAGTGCTTCTTGTAGCACAATTCAACATCTTTTCAAAATCTTTTGAGCTCAGATGAGTCTTTGGAAGATCCTAGAGCATTAAAATAAACAAAGGCTGCCAGAAGGCTGCAGAGATGAGGAAAATTCATACTGTTTTCATCCTCATACTTAGGACAGTCTTGTCCCAGTAAGATGCTGCCAGGCAGCATCACACATTCTTCCTCTACTGCTCTCCAGGCAGGAATGTTTAAGTGCCTCCCAATTACTAATTCTGTCACACACACATCCAGAGCTTTCAATGGTGAAGCTGGAGTGCAAAGTGGGCAACTGGCCTAAATTCACAAATGAATTGCTGTCAAAACCAGGAACAGGACCCCTGGCCCAGCTCCCACTCTCCAGCTCTTGTGTTGTTGGTAAAACTGTCTTCTTAAATGTCACTGTTAAGAAAAAGGACAAATGTGGGGAGGAAAATGTATGAGAACTTCCAGCCTCACAAACTGCTCAGGTGAGGTCATCGAGTCCAGAATTGTTTATCCACTGCTTAGGAGGTGTCTTGTCCCCCTCTGACTCACAAACTGATGGCCACAAAGAACCAGCAAAAGCCACTTCAACACAATTAGCAGGAAACACTGTTCAAAAGACTTAAAATTGCAGGATTCAAAAGTTACACGGCTGGCTTCCCAGGAACTCACCTTCAGACATCCCAGGCAGATCCACTTCACCATTGATGACTTGCCCCTCTATTATTTTTTTGTATGAATTTATCACACGGGATAAATTGTCACTGGCCTGCAGAATATCTCCTACATGCAAGAGAGACAAAAATGACCTCCAAGGCTTTAGTCACTTTGTTCCTACTAATGCTGAGAGCACTCACTTATCAACTAAACAATCACCACGAAAAACCATAAATACTTGGCTGTGAGCTCCATCACTCTGTGCCTGTGCCACCCTTCTCTAAGCAATACACTGACCTTTCTAGCTGCAAGCAAATGGCAGTAACAAGGAAAAAGTGAATTCAAGGCTGTTCCCTACACAATTCCCTTTCCCTCCAAAGCAGTTGTTCCCCACTATGGCCCCCCAACAACTCTATTGTCCAGTCCTTGCCTGAACTGGAATGATAAGCATAAAGAGGGAAGGATTGTCCCTTATCTTCTTGCTCAAAGCAACAGGCACCCACAGCGAGGAGGTGTCTTTGCAGCTGAACCCTTGCCCAGGTCACAAAAGCAATTAAAAAAGGACAGGTGTAGCTCAGTTTACCCAGACTGCTGTCATTGTCCTCTGTCTCACTGGCCAGCTTGAACAGCGTCCGCCTTTTGGTTTCACACCTTTCGTAGAGCTCCTGGGAAGACAATTAGGACAAAGGGTTTCATCAGCCAGGAGCCACTGCCAGCAGCACCAGTCAGCACAGAATGACTCCCAGCCAGGCCCTGGAAAGCCCAGGACAGAGCCCAGTCTTGCTGTGCTGACTGTGCCAGTGTGGCAGCACAGCCAGGACCCCCCTCCCTGTCCTTTCCAGAGCAGGGCCAGGGGGGGTCTAAACACAACCTGCAGTTCCAACATGACATCTCTCAGTCCTCCCTCACACCAGCACTCGTGGCCATCTCTAGTGCCAAAGAAATGCTCACTCCCTGTATCAAAGGAGTCCCCAAAAGCCCAAGGAAGAGCAGAATTGTGCTCCAACAATTAGGCTTCAGTTGTGCTGCAGCCACTACTCAGAGTCTGCAACCACACAGCAGAAATGTGGCAAGGACAAAATGTTTCACAGAAACAAACCAAGCCCTCCAAGCCCTACAAAATAAGCTAAAACTCTTCCTCTGAGGGGGAAGAATCATTTTTTGCCCTATTCAGCCTTTCGTTTATCCATCCCCAGTACTGTGTAGAATAGCTGTATGACCTGCAATCCCTGTGTCCTAATAGGATCAAGGATTACAAACTGCAGCTTCACGATTCTGCCACTCTGCACCTTTGGAAAACAGTTGCATCTCACTTCAAGCACGTGCAAAACTGAGCTACCTCCCCACTGTGTCCTCTGGGGAAAGGTGTTAATGATACTTTTTTGCCTGCTCTTTCCAGCAACTGCTGCTGTTTTTCACCACTGCTCTCCATTTTACTGCACTCTTTGCAATTCTTTTCAAAACTCAAGTCTGTAAGAAGGAAGGACTGACTCCAGGGTTTCTGGGAAGAAGGAGCAGCTCAAACCCACCTTCATGAGCTCCCTGTCAGCCTCTGATGAGTCCTCTTTGCTGTAATGAACCAACATCTCATTCAGCAGCTTCACATTGTTGTTCACCTCCTCCAGCGTGTGCATCCGCTTCGTCACCTTCTGAATCCGAGCCTCGTCCTTCAGGGTGTAAAACAGAAAAATTGGGTTTCCCTGGAAAGCTCCATGGCATCACAGCCACAGGCATTACCTGTGAGCATGTCAAGCAGTGTCTGTTTACCTTGTATTTCCAAAAAGTCTCATTAAAAAGACCTGAACGTATAATTATACCACTAAAAATGGAAAAGTTCCCTAAAGTTCCTTTGGGAAGTTCCTTTTAAAGAAGCAACACATTTACCAGGAACAAGCAGCATTCCCTGGTGGAAATGGAAATGATGGTGGAGAGTGCCCCGGGCACAAGAGGAGCTCTAAGGGAAACATTTCAATAACCTGCACATCCTGCCCAGTCTAGAAGCCATTCTTTTTCTGCTAGAATCCCAGTGAGTCATTTCCCGGACTCCAGAGTTTTGGAATGACTGCCATGGGTGGATGCATCACAGCTCTACAAACAGGAAGGTGTCTCCATGAAGCCTGTTTGTGAGAAGACCCATTCCAGTGACTCAGCCTCAGTATCCAGGAGTGCTCCCATGATGCTCCCACCAAACCCTATATGAACTACCACCTTGAGTGATGAGAATGTAATTAATTACAAGGGACATTCAATTCTTGCCCCATCCTCCACCAGAGACATCAGCTGGGGACATTTCTGTGACACAAGTATCTCCCAGGTGTGAGCTAGAGTCCAAATCCTAAGCTCTCTATCATTTTGAAGTCAAACTGCTTAAAATCTGGAAAGCAGATGCTGACCTGGACCAATCCTACAGGAATTTCTTACCTCTTTTACCATGGATTTTATAAGCTTGTTGGCCTCTTGTAAATCATCTGGGTTTTTGCTTTTCAGCAGTTTGGCTAGAAGCTGTAAGAGAAGAAGAGGATATTCAGGAAACAAATAAAGACCCTTTGGCAAAGAGAAAGGAATATAAGTGAACAATTCAGGGGAAAAAGGATACAGCCCAGTAACACAAAGCTTACACAGCCTTCACAGTTACAGGGACTTCAGCAGGAGTCATTTATGGTTTGTTATATGTGAGTTGCTGCCTTCCTGCTTCTACACAGGACATACTGTGAAATCTCAGAGACTTCTGGCACTAGACAGTTATTCCTCCCAGACATCAGTTCTGGTCCTGTGTGTGACACATTCTCTGCCTTGCAGTGCTACAGCAGGATGGCACCGGGAATAACCCCATAATGGCACTTTGGGTTAAGCAGGTGGCAAAAGCAGAGAATTTTGCTAAAGTACACCAAAATAAAAGCCCCATTAGTATTCTTTGCTTCCTTACTCTAAAAGTGCATTGAGTAGTCACTTCATTAGGGATTATGATACATGTCTTTGCTGTACCTTGGACTTCTCCTCATCATCAAACACGGGGTTTTTGGGACGAGGTGGTGGAGAAGGAATGAGGGTTCTGTCTGCAGGAATCACAGGGTCAAACATGACGATCCCTGGAAGCAGAAAGGGACCCCCCATGGGTGGGCACAGTCACACCAGGCAGTGCTCCCAGGTATTCCCAGGCTGCTGCTGCCACTGGTCCAGTGAACAAGACAGACCCAAAGCCCTGACCATGTCCCCCGATTTTTACCTTGATGTTCTTCCGATCCCTCAACATGAGCTAAAACTCTTCCTCTGAAGGGGAGGAACCATTTTCTGCCCCACTCAGCCTTTAGCTTACCCATCTACAGTGCTAGAAGGGACAGCTATGACCTATAATCTGTGTATCCTAATAGGACAGGATGGTTTCCAGAGCTTTCATGGAACTGATTTTCCTTGTGTTGAAGCCTCTGAGCTTTTTTCACAGTGCCTACATGAAAAATGTGCATCAGCTGAACTAAAGGTACAGTTGTAAAGCCATCTAGCTAAAAGAACACAAAAGGCTACTACTTGGAGGCTTTTATTTCACTTTCAATCAGACTTGTTCAGATCATTTAATAACTAGTTCCACCAAAAATCCCAAAGCAACTTAAAAAAGGCCCTTCAAACCAAAATGAAAGTATTTGCAAGGTATTTAACTAATTTAGTTAAAAAAGCCAATCCAACCCAGCCCAAGGCATTCAAACACAATGAAAAGCTTTTGAGAGAATTTCTCCCTTGTTCCATCTCCCCTCAGAGCTTGCCTTGACCCCATTTAATAAGAAGCTGTATATTTTGTGACACTCCTGCTTAAAGCACAGCTCCAGAAAATGCATGAAGAAGCAGTGACTTCCTACCTTGTCTCTTCAGCATGTAATAGGCATCCTTGATTTTGGATTCCTCTGGCAATGCCACTGTCCAGCTATACAGCAATTCAATGACTTTGGACTTCACCTTCTCTGAGACTCGGTCTCCCAGGTACTAAGAGTGGAAAAAAGATGCAAATTCTCCATGTTCTTAATTTCTTTTTAAAATTAAAGCTCAAAAGCAGAGAATGGAAGCTCAGTGATATGCATTAAAAGGTGTATGATCCAAGTCCCAAGACAATCCAAGATCCACCTTATTAAGAGGGAAAAATGCTCCTCTAATAGATTTGAAATAGCAGTGAAGAGCAGCTTTGTGATTATCTTCAGCAAAAGAAAAAGCAGCAGTTCTGTTGGCTTCAGGGTTTCGCTATTTAAAAATTACCATCCCCTCCTCTGTCTTACAGGAGAGAGTCTGGGAATACTTTGCTGCATCCACCATGCCATGGGGATGATTTTCACCACGTTAAACTGATCATGCATGTTGAGGGACTGACCCAGGCACTCTTTACACATCAAGTCATCAGCGGAGGGAGGGCTAAAACCCCAAGGTGTGTTGCCAAGTCTCTCGTTTTAACCTCTGCATCCCATTTCTTTTCCACTATTACTGGCGTTTTGTTTTTTTAAAACAACACAGCCCAAGTTTTAGGAGCCCTTGAGTCACATGAAGGATTAGAATAGCACAGACTATATACTGATGGTAAGTAAGTACATCTTAATGAGAAAAATACTAAGCAGAGCATAAAAATACCCCCAGACAACAAAAATTTGGCTAACAAATGCTCTTCAGTGTAGGCTAATAAATGCAATGAGCCAGATAGAACACTGCAAACATTTTGGATGTTGCCTGTAGCTTATGCATGTCAAACAAAAAGTAATTACAGCCATAGACTCAGGGACTAACCTTTGGAGACACAACTTTTATTAACTCGTTTAAAAAGCGAAACTTCCCAACTTCATTATGAAATCTTCTCCCACAATTCTTCATACAAGCTTCCAGCACCTGCATTCAAGGAGCAAAACCAGGGGCTGAAATGAACACCAGACCCTACAAAACCAATGTGTATTCTGCTTACAGGGGAGGTGGAGGGCCCATGTCAGTGGGACACATATTCCTGCTCCGTGCAGGCATCAGTCTCCCACGTTTAGGGGTGACACATCAGGACTTGGTGCCCCACCCTCAGCCCAGTGTATCTGAGTCTGTGTTATCACCACTAGGTCTCATAACAGTGAACACAGATCTTGCTGAAGATGACGAACAAAAGCAGCTCAAACCAAGCCTGAGTTATTTCTGCCTGCTCTGTGGCTGATGAGGAGGCTGGACACTTCAGGGATGGAACTGTGCTCCCTCCCACTGTCCACTCCCTCCCAGGGAGGGGAATCAGCCCCCAGCTGACCCCATGGACACTCCCTGTGCTCCTTTAAGATGATGTAATATGACACATGACTGGATTTAAGAGGAGGGGTAAGGACTACCTACTGTCAAGGCTTGGACTGCCTCCCATTCCTGTGGAGACTGGATTTTATGAGCCAGAAGCCTCACAGCAATCTGTGGCCTGGAACAGAGCAGAGCCCTGTTACACATAAAGCAGGCAAACACAATGGAGGATTTTCAGACTTTCACAAATTCTGCTGTTTAAATGAAATGTCTTCCACATAATTAAAAGGAAATGTCATTAAGTACTTTTTATCTTTTCATCACAGAGGCAACAAGAAACGTTCAGGGCATCTTTGTAAGTCTGTACGTATGAAAGGGAGAAAGGACTGGCAGTCTGGGCCAGCAATTCTAGATTCCTCCTTGGGCGTGGCCAAACAACTCCCCTTACAGTTCCCAGCCCAGGAAATCACTTCATTTCTCTTGCATTTGTTCCTTTTTTCCAGAAGAAAGCACTTCTTCCTGAGCTCTCAGGAATGCTGTGAGCCAGGAGGTTTCCTCAATTAAGCCCAGTAAGGACTTTCAAGATGCGAAGTCCCACCAGCACTATCAGCAATAACCCTTTTACAGACTGGCAAACAGAATCATTTTGGCCAGAGGAGAACCCTGGAGCTGCAGAAGCTGAAATTAGAGGTGGATTCCCAGTGCTCAGTCTGAATAAGTCACACTGCCTTTCACAGAACAGAAACACTTCACAGCATCTGTTGTAGCCAGATCCCCCTTGTGATATCAGTGTATATAGAGAAAATGTGAATATCTGATGATGAAACGACACGTTTTGAACTGTGAATGTTAATTTATCAAGTCTAGAGCAATTCAGGACACCCACCCTTCAAGTTCTTTGTTGATCTGGTCACAGAATCCAATGATGTATTCCCAGTCTTCTTGCCTGTTAGACGGGTTGGTGGCTTTGTCTTTGGCAAGGGAAAGAGAACACATTACCAATCAACAACAGAAACAGTACAGAAGGTCACACATTTCCTAGAGGAAAGCATTTGACATTCTTTGCCAACTATAAAACAGGAGAAAGAAGTTCACACGTGGTACATCTGTTCAAGCAAAAGGGTGTGTCCCAGTTGAGACATCCAAATATCCAGCAAGAATCACTGCTTTCCAAAGAAAACAGGTGCCAAATCTCAAGGAATTAGGAACAGGCTATTCCCAGAACCTAAACGAGAGCACAGGATAAAATATTTCAGCTCATAGTTTCCACTGCCTGAAATGCTATCTCTTTCTATTTGGCTGTAACTCCTTAAAGGTTAAACCCTCACACTTTCTACATAGGAAATTATTTTTGTATTCCCTGGGAGCTTTGCAGAAGCAAGAGCTGGAACATCAGACGTCTAATATAAGTCATTTAGCATTAACACTTGTTTTTGGAGTGCCAGCTGATTTGATGGATGCCTTAGCATTTCTCCTGGGAATTATGAACTGAAATTTATTATTATACATTGAGTTCTTCTCGCAAGTAATAAACACCACAGCCTGTGTCTGATCAGGAACTCAAATCCTACGTGCTGAGGCCAAGAGATCGATGCTCTACTGCCGGGACTATTTCAGACTCCTGAAGGATCCTCCCTTGGGTACTGGTACCTTGCTGACTGTGCTGATTGCAGAATAGTGAAGCTATCAGCATCTTTTTTGTTAGGAATGCATCCTCTCCATGTATTCTACTTAACTCTGATGCAGCACTGCATTTACAGTAGAAAAGATTTCTGCTTTAACCTAATTCTCCAGTCAAGCTGACTGGACATGATGATTTTTCTTTCTTGTAAGGGAAGAAACAAGGGGCTGTAGCTGCAGCTCTATATCTAAGGGCTGGCATTTAAGAAGCCTTCCTCAAAATTTTAATACAGTGGGAAGAGATCTAGGAAATAAAATATTGCTTAGTCAGATAGCACAGAGCGGGAGGTGAAGGACAGGAAAAAACCCAGCACACATCCCCATACTTTCATCTCAGAGGGAAGCACAACAAAACAAGCACACGCTGCATTACAAAGTGCCATTTTTTATCATCATTAAAACATATCCTTTTTCTATGATTGGGTCTAGACTCAGCTAAGTTTTTGCACCAGAAGCTCTCATGTGAAGTCTCAGCAGGAGACAGTGACTGCTGAAAGAAGTGCTGGTTCCACATGAAGAAACTCCCTGTTTCCAACATCCATAAAACCTCCAAGTGAAGTCCTGGTTCATAAAAATTAATGAGCTTGATCAGAAGGCCTGCCCTGGCTCTGGAGACTGATAGGTTTGCATGACACAACATTAACAGGGCACATGGATAGCTGTTTCCAGTCCCAGTACAGCCACACAAACACATCCCAGTAGAGCAGAATCACCTCACTTCACCTTTTTAGGACAGTCCTACAGGAAACTACGTCATGTCTACCAAGGAGTAACTTAAAATCCTCTATTTTTATGCAGAATGCTTAAAATGTGGGCAAGGAGCTCCTCTGTACTGCTTTATAAATATGATTCAACCCTTACGTAAAGGGATTACTCCAGGATGGAGAGTTTGGTGCTCTGAAATATCAAGTCCTTGGCTTCTCTGTTGAAACTGCCAACCAAGGCTCATTTGGTACCTGTTACTTGCTTTCAGAGACACTTGCTCCCTCAGGTCCCATCCTGAAAATCCCATTTCACACTGGCAACCAAGTGAATCTGCATCAGCAATCTGGGGACAGAAGTTTTGTCACCACCCCAGCCCTGACACCACACCTGTCCCATCTTTCAGGCCCTGCTGTGCTCAGGATTAACAAAGTTGCTTCACACCTGCCCTGAGCAGCAGGGCCACTCAGCCCTCAGGTGCTCTGCCAGGCCCCAAAATGCTAACGAGGCACCATTCAGATGAATAATTAGATATGAAATGAAGGTGCTTGTGGTCTCTAGAGAGAAACAATGCTGGAACACAATGACAGACCATTAACTGACCAGTAATGAATGCTCATGTTTTCCCGGGTTCACTTCTCTCCTGAGCTGAGACAAAAGCCACCCCAACAAAGGGTTTCCCCAGGTCAGGCTCAGCACATGAATTGAGAATCCCCAGCCCAGGCATGCTGGGTCTGCCAGTCAGATTCTGTTTGTATCCCCGGGCAGAAAAGAATGCTGACCCATGGCAAACCAAGGAAAAAATAAACTAAGACAATCATTATATTTTCTCTGTCTGTATCTATTCCATAGCTGGACATTGCCTGAGCCTGACATGAGCTGGATACAATAAGCTTCCTTTTGGATGCAGCAGAAAAGGCAGTGCTGGAGTGGAAGGCTCCAGCTGTGTTTGCACAAATGACATTTTCTAACCTTCTGTTTCAGCTCAGTGCAGAAGCAGAGCCTGCCAGCCAGGAGGGGACAGAAAGGATCACCTTCTCTCATCCCAGCTGCCTGGAATGAGGCAGGACATACAGATGCCAGATCATCGCCGGCTGAAGCGCAGCTCTTGCTGCAGCAGGAGGACACGAGGATGATGTTACTTCATGGGTCTGTGACTCCACCTGATGCCAGAGACAGGGCAGCAGGAGGCTGCACACCGCCAGAGGAAAAAAATCATTGGCAGCAAGAAAATTCCCATCTTCCTGTGGCTGGGAAGTTGGCTGTGCTGCTGAGCCATTCCCTTTAGGAAGGGCACAGCAGGGCACACCCTCAAGGTGAGCGTTACCCACAGCTTTGTGATGATTACACAAAAACCCCTCGGGAGGCCTGGAGAGAGCACTGAGCTGCACCAGCTCTGCCTGCCTAGCCTCTGACTCCTCCAGTAATTCCCTGAGAGGGAAGGCTCTGGTACTCCCTGCGATGGGAGGAGCAACAACCACACCAGCACAGATCACTGTAGCAGTGACCTGGCATAAAAGCATCCTCCTAAACGAGAGAGCAGCACTTAAGCCTTGAGAAACATGTGCCCCTCTGCAATCAGGCTCTGCCATGTTCCTCACAGTGAGTAAGGCCTTTGGAACTCTTCCCTTTAGTCCGTGTTCAGAATACCCAACTGCCTGGCCAAGGACAGATCACCTCTGCCTTGACTTCCTCAATGAAAAAAATATCCCCACAAAACAAGCAGCCAGGCAGCTTTCCAGGCTATACAACCTAAAATATCCTTCCTACTAGAGATATTTTCACACACAAACTGAACGGGGTGAGTCAGCTCTCCTCAGAGAGATCGCAAGGAAGGGATGTGGGTGTTTCTTCTTGTGTCTCACTGGCTACAATAAAAGATATTGACAAACTGTGGGAGTTCAGAGGAGGAGCAGTAACGGTAAAGGGACAGAAGGGACTGAGCTAAAATGAGAAGGAAGAGCTGAAAACATATTTTGTCAGTAACTCCTATAACAGATGATGGTGGAATGTACATGTTCAAGTTTTAGGTAAAAATACCAAGGAAGCATGAGAATTATTAAATCTTGCTGATGGAAGGATAACTCCAAGGGTAACAGGTTTTACACTCTGGGGTATTTAGGGTAATGACCATGTTCTGCTGTTTGCCCAGTGCCTGACTACATGGAACTTCCCTCACTGCCACAATCTAACAAATAACTATTAAAAAAAAGAAGAACATCTAGGCAGCAAGCTATGATGTGCAGGATGGACTCCCAGAGACAGCAGCAGGAGCTCCTGTGCGTGGAATATGTGAAAAACAACTCCAGTTACGACTGATCCATTCAGGAATCACATCCTGATCCGGCGGAGCTGGGCTGGGCTCCCACATTTTGCAAAGCAGAGCCCAAAGGCCACGGGCAGCACAGAGAGACACCGAGATAAGAGACACTCAGCAGGAGCTGGGGATCCACAGGCCAAGGGGGTTCGTCCCCTGCCTCTAACCTTTAGGGCCGTGCAATAAAACACAGCTTATCTCGACAAAGGGCTTTGGTACATAGCAGCCTGCGCGGAACGGATGTCCACAGCCACCCCAAAACCGCAGCCAGGCACCAAGCACAACCTGCCCGCTTGAAAACCACGGTTGTGTAACACGCGAACGCAATTCCTCTGGGAAACCACACAGTTCCGAACCTCCCCAGCAGCGCTCGGGCTGCCCACAACCCAGGCAAGGGGCAGCAGGGGCAGAGAGGAGCCACGAGCCCTCACGGTCAAAAAACCAGCACCAGCTGAGCAAGGCGAGCC
>VWZF01004018.1:422469-440552 GCA_013396755.1 Sclerurus mexicanus
CCGTGAGGGGCCCCGGGGGGCACAGGGGGGGTGAGAGGCACCCCGGGCACACAGGAGGCACGGGGAGGGGGCCGGGGAGCGGCTCAGAGGGGGCTGGGTGGGGGGTGAGCGCAGGGACAGGCCGCCCCCGCCCGCTGTTTGCGGGGCCCAGGGAGCCGTGGGGTTACAAAGGCGTCGGTGCTGGAAGAGGCCTTTGGGATCATTCGGTGCGACCGTGCACGCAGGACTGTAAGGGCTGAAGCACCCAGTGACGGCAGCCGGCGGCAGGTCCCGCCGCCTGCCCTCCCGACACGGGTCTCCCCTGCCCCAGGGCCAGCCCCCCTTGTCCTCCCACTGCAGGAACGGCAGAAGCTCCCATCCCACCACAGCCTCCTGTCGGGTCCCCCCGAGCCCCTTCTCGAGCCTAAACAAACCCAGCTCCCTCAGCAGCTCCTCCTAAGACGCGTTGTCTAGACCTTCCCCCCGGCGTGATGGTACTTCATGAGTTCACGGTGTTGGTTTGTGCCTCGAGCTGTGCTGCAGACATGGAGAGGAAGGTGGAGATGCCTCTCACAGCTACCGTGTCCTTCTGGAACCTGTCCACATCTGCCCACATCTGTCTGCTCCCTGTCACGACATGTCGTGTGCCCCAGGTTACAGCCCCGCTTCTCTTGTCCCTCCAGGCTCATGCAGGTGAGATGGAGCCGCTACAACCCCAGTTTCCTGGAGCCAGAAGTGAACAAGGAATTGTACCAGAAACCTCTGGAGGAGCTGACTGAGGAGGAAAGGGAACAAATGGAGCTTAAGGCTGTTCGACCCATCAAAGCTGCTCCTCCCACTCTCTCCAGCTCCGTGTTCAGCGACCCCATGATCAGGTCAGAGAAAGCAGCAGCTCCTCCTCTCTCACAGGCTCCCAGGGAGCCAGAATTCTTGGAAGCTCTGCTGCCCTCAACAGCCTTCACTTGCTGGCTGCACGTTGCCTCCTGTTACAGCACAATCCCTTTATTCCGGGTTAATCTTTTCCCATCAGCCAGTCCATTGTCCTACAGTGATTAGAGATAATTACAGATCTAGCAGCACCCAGACTTATCCACGGGAACAACAAAGAAGGGGGGAGCTTATTTCTGCGGGTGGTAAAATCAGAATTCAACTCAGATCCCATTTGACTTTGTGTTTACAGTAAATTCACCAATATGATGATGAAGGATGGAAATAAAGTGCTGGCCAGAAGCCTCATGACTCAGGTGAGAACTCATGTTTCTTCTCACTGTTAAGACAGAATGGAATGCTGGGACATCAAACCCCCTGGAACTGAGTCATCTCTGTGGTCCTGATACATTTCCCTCTGCAAACATACAACTCTCACCATGATTCCTCTGATAAACCATTATTTCTCTGATAAGATGTACATTTTGTACAAGCCTCAGCCTCATTAGCTCACAGACTAGGTGAGAGCTTAATGGAGAACCTCCTCTTTCCACTCTTCAGTATCCCTGTGACCTTCTGTACTGCATAAACTCAGAGACATCCCTTAAAAGCATCATTTTCTCAAAAGATCTTCTTTCCAGCTCTCTGTCACGCCTTACCTTCTGTATAACTTGCCCATGAAGTCCCACAAATGTGTCACCTACATGATACAGCTTTGACCCCTTCAATGTCTGATAGAGAGACTGAAGAGCTGGAAGAGGGTGAAGTAAAACTTGAGTTAAAGAACCCCAGACAGGCCTGTTGGGAATGGGGCTGGAAAACCAGCTGTTCAGGTGAAAATGGGGTGCCTGTAAAAGTGATAAAACCTCATGGGAGTGCGATAACCCATCTGCTCTGCATGTCTTCTCCCCTGCCTTTGTCCCAAGACTCTAGAGACCATTAAGAGGAAGCAGCTGGAGAAGTACCACAAGGCTCCAGAAAATGAGAAGGAGACAATTGAATGCAACCCCTACGTCATTTTCCACCAGGCTCTGAAGAACTGCCAGCCCATCATCGGGCTCAGCAACATCACCAAAGGAGGCAAAACCTACCAGGTGAGGACAGAATTAGCTAGGGAGGCAGAGGAACTGGTTTCCACCCCTTTAACTAAAGATTTCCTCTTCTTAGAAAGAGTCAGTTTGCAATCTGGATTAAAACAGCACCTAGAAACTGTCCAAGATCAGGATTCCCACCTGTGAGCGTGGTAATTCCCTTGTCAGAATCACTGAGGTTGGAAAAGCTCTCAGACCATCAAATCCAGCATTAATCAGCAGCAGTCTCCGGTTCTCTATCTAGATACGAGGAGAAATGCACAGCAAGTATTTTCCAAGGAGACAGAGATCAGCAGTCCCATCCTCTCAGTGTTGTGTTTGTTGCTTGTGGAGAGGTCCCAGAGCCCTGGGGCAGGTCAGCGTGGCAGAAAAGGGCAGCTAGATCCAGTGTGATACTTATCACACAAGCAGAGCCTGTCTCTGAGTACAGGCTCTGCAACACTCAGGACCTGATGCTGAGATGAGATGTGGAAGTATTTGGAATGAGATGACGGAGGCTGGAATTCCATGATCTTTAAGGTCACTTCTAACTCAAACCATTCTGTGATTTCCCTGCGTTCAGTGCAGTGTGTTCAGGGGGTGACCTCTCCCATCTCTGCCAGCACAAACCAGCCTGCATCCAGCTCCCAGATAGGTCAGAAGTCCATTCAAAGGCCAAGGGCAGTACCCACGGCTGATCAGAATTTCCCTTGTGGGAGCAGCAGCCAGTTCCTATGGACAGAGGAGGAGAATGGGCACAGGTCAGCTGCCAGCAGCGGGTGTGGCTGCAGAGAGCAGCACAGTGCACATCTGCAGGTGCCAGCTGGTCCTGTGTGTCTGCTGGAGAGGAGCAGGTGCTAACTGCTGTGCTTCAAACCTTCCCCAGGTGCCCGTCCCGCTGAAGGACAATCGGAAGCGCTTCCTGGCCATGAAGTGGATGATCACAGAGTGCAGGGAGAACAAGCACCGCCGGACACTGATGCCTGAGAAGCTCTCCCAGGAGCTGCTCCTGGCCTTCAACAACGAAGGGCCCATCATCAAGAAGAAGCATGTCCTGCACAAGATGGCAGAGGCCAACCGGGCTTACGCCCACTTCCGCTGGTGGTAGGGACTCCCACGGGACACGGTGCCACAGCCTGGAGAGCAGAGCCCCAGGGCTGCCTGCCTGGGGGGAGAGAAGGGTGGAACATCCCTTCCACACTGCTGCTGATCAAACCCAGGGAAAGCTCACACGATCCCCAGGAGGCTCATTTCCTTTGTGCTTGTTTGGATGGGGGAAGGAGGAATATGAGTTACCCACCCCGGCAGGGATGCTCTAGTTCTTTCATAATCACTTCCCTGTGAAGACAAGCCTTAGATGTTTTTCTTAGAGCAATGCTGTACAAAATCATCTTTCACTTACCTGTTTCCTGGGGACTTGGAAGTCTCTCTGCTTCTGAAATAAGCAATGTTTCTGGCTGCACAGCTAAGAGCAGAGCTGGATCTTTTTCCACAGCATAGCCAGCCTTTGCAGGAATGGTACAACAGACAATAAAAGGCCCTTTTTGACTTTCGGTTCTGGTCATGAGCAACATTGTCTGCACAGATTTGATGGGAATGTTAACAAAAAATAAAGCCAGTTTTATGGGGAGGGTTTCTTGGTTCCAAACCTTTGTGTTGCTTGAATCTCACACTGCACCTTCCCGCTGCCCTGGTTGTGGACAGCCAGGCTGATGCCCTACAAGGGAGCAGAAAGTATCACAGCCTTAAGGCCTCAGTCAGGAGCAACCTTTAAGCATTGTTCAAAGCTCAGCAGCTGCACAGAGAGAAAGCAGGGCACGTGTTAGTGGAAAACTTTTATTAGAAAAAAATTCTTCAATAGACTATTTTTTCTCCTTTCTTCCTCTCCCATTCTTTTAAGAAACATCCCATAGTTGAAACTCGCTAAATTCTGAAAAATCGTGACAGTTATTGTATAAAACTTAGAAAACCTGTTCCTGCATGTGCTCAGTGACCTCTCCTGGCAGGTATTCCTGGCTGTGGGAGAGGCTGTGTGCTTGCAGGTGCAGCCAGCATGCTGGAAGGGATCTGGGGAAAAAAAAGCACTTGGTTGAGTTGTTTGTGAGGCCACAGTGTGTTCTGTGACCTGTCCCAGATAACTGGGTACAACCTGAGCTGTGAGATTTCCCTGCTGCCTCCCACAGCTCTGCTGGCTTTGGGGTGAAGCAAAATGTTCTCAGCCTAAACTGTGCTTTCCTTACCACTCATAGAAAATGCTGGTGTGAGCTAGAAGCCTTACAAGCCCTTTGCTGGCAGCAGCCCAGTATTAAGACAGTATCAGTGGGAGAACTTGCTGGGATAAACGTGCCCTTCCCACCACTCCAAACCTCCAAAGTCAGGCCAGCACCAGCTGCAGCCTGGCAGTAAGTGCCCCAGGGCTCTAGCCAGTATAAATCCTATTTACAGGAAGTGCTAAAAAATTAGCGTGAAAGGAAATTCCAACTTGGTACGAAGCTTGCTGGTGAAAGTGCTGGGGACTGCCCTCCTCTGCCTCGGGGAGGTCAATCCGTCACCTCGCTGTAATAGTATTTCTGGGCAGCGTCCGTCATCTTCCAGTCGGCAGCCCGGAACTCGATGATCTCCAGCAGCAGGAGCTGGGACAGGGAGCTGAGCCCCTCTTGCAGTAGGAAGCCATCTCTGAGGAGGGAGAAGAGCTCATCCATCCGCTGGGAATTCATCTTCTCCAGCTGCTCGCCAATGCGGTGGAGCTGCAGGACCAAGCAGTCCACCTTCAGAAGGAAGAGCAGACGGCTGAGCACAAAGCAGTGGAGAGCTTCTGTGAGTCCCCCCAGGCTGTGCTTTTTGCAGGTCCTCTGCAGGACAACAGGCACATGAGCAGCTCTTCCCTGCACTCACCTCTTCCTCCTTCTGCAGGCTGTCGGGCTGTGCCAGCCTGAACAGACAGTCGTAAACTGGGTTCACCAGAGCCATCATGGGCATGTTGTTCACCTGCAAGGAGGCAGGAGCCATGTCAGCTTGGGGCTACAAAGGGAGGAGTCTGCAGCTATTTTAAACACTTGTTCCCTTGCTGCTCTCCAAAGGAGACAGGAGCAGGATTTAGTTGTGCTGCCAAATGCCATACTGGTGGGGTTTACATTGGAGACCAGACATGTTGAGTGTCCAGGACCCAGAGAAGCTGAACAAATGATGTAAAAAACAGATAGTCTTGGGAAATACGCTTGATGCAACAGCATTTTTCCTGCCTGCAGCTCTATTTGCATCATTTTTACATCTACCCAAAGCAGGAATCCAAGTTTACACGCTGCACAAAGGCCTGCAAAGTCAGTCCTGTATGTCCCCCCAGGACCCCACAGAAACTAAACCAGCCCAATCTGGGATGTCTGGGAGCAGGCAAATCAGGGGATTTCAAACCCCAGGTACAAAATGAGGAAGCTGGGACTTTGTGACTGTTTGTGGAGACTCTGCCTCTCCAGGCCTGTTGTTTGCCTGTAGGCAGCACCAGCGTGCCGAGAACCAGCTCTGACCCCCGCGGCCCTGGGGCTCCATACAACACCCACCCAACACCCCCGGCATCTTGGGACGCCCAGGCCCTTCTGGCACCCCAGGCAGCAGCAGCTGGGTGCTCCTGCCCCACTCCTCACCCTCAGGTAGTCAAAGATGTTGCAGATGAAGGTGACGTAGCAGATCCAGGCCTGGAGCGAGCGGGTGCGCAGCTCCTCCCTGTCCTTGTACTCCTGCTGCAGCCGGTTCAGCAGGCTCCTCCGGAAGATGCTCTGGCCAACTTGTTTGCTCTCTGCCTACAATCCCAACAAAAGAAGGATGGAGGGATGAAATGGGGGGTGAGAGGGGCAGGGGGATGCTGGGAGATGCAGGACCATGGAAATACCCTCCCGTGCTTCCCAGAGAGGCAGAAATGCTGCAACTCCCTGCCTGTGCTCACCCACTGCTCTGTGGATGCTGCTACTGCATGAGGCAGGTGTCAGGAGGAGAAAGGTGGCCGAGGTGTCAGAGCATGGGGCTGGGGCAAAGCCTCTCCTGGTCCAGCTGGGGGACCACCCACACCACACAGCCCAAGTGTTCTGTGGTCCAGACAGGAGCTCTCACCTGGATGATGGTGTAGCAGATGCGCCCTGCCTCCTTGCTGAACACACAGTCTTTGAGGGACTGGTCCACTATAATATTGGCCACTTTCTCCAGGTCCACATTGCTGGGGTCTGCAGAGAGGAGAAACGCTGTCAGGACCAAGCCCTCTTAGGGCCCTGATGGCTTTGGGGTATCTGCAGAGCAGCCAAGGTCGGTGTGGGGGGCCCGGTACAGTCAGGGTGAAGCTGTGCGGGGCAGAGGAGCTCATAAAAACCTGCTGACCTTTCAGGGCCGTTTTCAGCAGCTTCTGAGTCTCAGAGTCAAATGACTGTATTTTGTACTCTTCTTTGCCTGTTTCCCCCATGACTGGCTTCCTCCAAGGGCGAGTCAGGGCAACCGATGGGCTAGTGACAGTCCCTGGGGAAAGAACACACAGAGCTTAGTTGGACAGAAAGGCAAAAACCTTCAGCCACCACTCAGCAAATCCCATCCAGTGCTGGAGCATACACAGGATGTTATCCTGACAGCTCCCCACCCCAAGGAAACCTCTCTGTTATTAGGGCATCAATTCCAGCCCTAGATGAAAGCACATCCTCACTCCCACATCTTTTTAAGCCTTGTTTCCTACCAGCCTATGACAGAACTTCACCATCAGAGCCTTTACATTCTTCTGATATGAAAAACATATTACAGACAAAGCAGACCCAAAATACCTTGCCTCAGAAGGCTTCCCTGTGGCTGTATCACAGGGAAGCACACGCTGCTCCCTTGTGCCTTTGAAACACCAATTCAGCTGGTTTCACACAAAACCTGGGAAGAACCAAAGCCAGCACGAAAGCATGCAACACAAGCTCACCAGAGCACCTCTCCTACACCAGAGCCAGGCTCCCTCAGCTCCCAGCGAGTCACAGCAAGCTCGGCAGCCAAATCCCCAACAGCAACAGCTTTTGTCTCATCCCCCTGCAGCCAAGCACAGCTCTGCGGCACCAACAGAGCTCCTACAGTCTCTAGATTGATTTTCTTCTGCTTCATGATACAGAAAAGACAGCAAGAGGGTACCCACAGCAGAGAGGAAGGACTCTGACCTGCACACAAGATGATCTGCTGGATGTGAAATGCTGGGCTGCCAGAGCCACAGCACAAACAGCAGAAGGCAATCGGCCAAATGAGTTTTGCCAGCTCGTCGAAATTCCTCGGCTATTACTCACCCCTCTCTGCAAACACCGTATCAAAATCCAAGAGCCCATCACCCTTTAGGGGCACAGGACACACACAGTGGGCAGTCCCACCCCTCGGACACAGCACTTGCCATGAAGCCATGGTACAATCCAAAGGAGAGCAGCCCCAGGGGGGTGACAGGCTGCTGACACTGCTCTCACAGCCAAAGCTCTCACCTGCCCCGGGACCCGCACAGGTGTCTTTCCCAGGTGGATTCACAAGCAGCTGGGTGCCCTCTGTGCCATGCCTGGTTGGCAAACACCTTCCCAGCCGTCCTCTCCTCCTTCTGCACTGCCTCTCTCGCTCTGCACCTGCACTCAGGCCATGCTGCACTGCCAGCAGAGCAGCCCGAGCTCTCCAGCAGCCCTGTGTCCCACCAGCAGCATCACCACGCAGAAGGAACCTGGCAAGACCTCAGCACCACACACAGGGAGGCAGGAAGCGCCCGAGCCCGTCTGGCAGCGTCTCTGTCGCCACCGCCCAGCCCTTCTCCAGGAGCATCCATCCCCACAGCGTCCCGGGATGGGCACGGCTGCTTTGAATTGCTGTGCCAAATGACCCTGCCCAGAGCAAACCACAGCGTGTGAACACCAAACCAGCCAGGCCTCGTCTGCTCTAGAGACTCTGCTGCCAGGACCACCTCGTGTGAAGGGCTGGTGGCAGCGGGTGACACCGGGCACAGCGGTACCTGTGGCTACCAACTGCTCCTGTGCTAGCCGAGCTGTCCCTGGCACTAACACCGCTGGGCCAGCGCCCTCAGTGTGCCGGAGATGCACCAGCCCGGGTGCCGGGGCCGTACCCTGCGGGGTCACACCTGGCAGGATGCGCCGGACAAGCCCCGGCCACCGCAAGGAGAGGCAGAAGCGCAGCAAGTCCCCTCCGCCGCCCCCGAGCATCTGCCCGGGGGCACTCCCAGCCCCCAGGACCCCCGTCCTTCCAGACCCCGTGGGACACCCCGCTCCAAGAGGCTCCGGAGCCCCCCGGGCGCTCCCACCGACCTGCCCGCCGCCCCCGCCGCCTCCCGCGGCATCGCCCGAGCCCGCCCGGCACGGCCCAGGTTTCCTCTTAGGTCATTTCCTCGCCCGAGCCGGGGGAGGGACGGGCCGGGACGGGCCGGGAGAGCAGCGGCAGCGCCACCGCCTGCGAGCGCCGGGGCACGGCCGGCTGGTCCCTCGGGAAACTCCCGAGAAACTCCCGGGAAACTCCCGGGCACTTCCCGGACACGGCCGGCTGGTCCCTCGGGAATCTCTCCAAAGACACCGTTGTGTTCCTGTCTCATTGGGCTGGCTGCTGGCAGGCTCTTGGGGAATCTGGTGCTACCAAGAGCCTCTCCCCCTCCAAAGGGAGCTCTTTCCGTGCTGCTTTAGGAAATACCCAGGGGTCAGAGGTGCCAGAGGGGACTCGAGGAGGCTGCTGCTCTTCAGGGGTGACTGGTGGTCAGCAGCCTCTTCCTCCTTCTCTCAGGGCTCAGGTGACTCTGCCAGAGCCATCCCCACTGGAGATGTGGAGGAGCTGGAGTGTGGGCTGGTGCTCAGCAGCATCGGGTACCGAAGCCTGCCGCCGGACCCCAATTGCTTCCCAGCTCCCCCGGGCACCCCCAGGTACAGCTGGATGTCCCCCAGCTCCCCCCAGGCTGGCGAGTCGAGGGCATCACTTACCCCTCTGTCCCGGTCCCCCACGGGTCTCTCCCGGCACTCTCTGGGTGAAAACAGCCTTTATTCCGCTCTCCCCTCCGGGCCAGGACAGGCTGCAGCAGAGTGGCATAAAAAAATCAATAGGAAAAAAAGAAAGAGGAAAGAGGAGATGCACTAAATCAACGCGCTGCAACGAGCTGAGGATGGTACAACACACCACGCTTTTCTCTAAACTTCCAACCATTTCACAGGGGAAGAGCCCCCGGGGGGTGAAGCCTTCGCAGCAGAACAGCCAGGCTGCTGAAACCCGGGAACGGCTCAGGAAACACAGAACAAGCAGTTTGGGAACATTTTCTGCAGCACTGGATATAAACAAAGCCTGAACTCACCCACCGAGGGTGGATGGCTCAGGATCGGCTGCTGTGGCTCTGACAGCCCCCTTTGGACACAGCAATGGAATCAGGCTGTGCTGATCCCTTTTGGTGAGGTTCTCAACTGTGATGCCCAGTGCAGTTCTGCCTGCTGCTGAGGAGCACCCAGGAGCCAGCGATGGGAATGGAAAACCAGATGGCTCCTGCCACCCCACACTGTGGCCCCTGATTATCCTCCCTTTTGGGCCACAGTGCTCCTCTGGGGTTCAGAATATGCACCAAGAAGAAAGGAATAAACCAACTGTAGACAGACACGTGCATAACAAAATATTTAATGTACCTTGTCTCCAAGGTAGGCACACGTACTCAGAGGCTTCTGAAAACAGCAGCTGCAACACAGCAAAACACTGCAGAGTTACAGTTCTACATCACAAGAGAAACTTAAATCAAATACGACCCATTCCAATCCCGACTGTAAAATGTTCATTTCTTGTCAAAAACGATGCTGTGCAGCTCCAGATGAGCATCCTGAGAACAGGACTGTCCTAGGAACTCGGGGAGGCACCCGGCGCTGCAGGAAGCAGCGTGTTCATCACAGACCTTGTGCACCAGTTCTCGTCCATCCGAGGCAGGCTCAGCGTCGTGGTGGAGCCAGGAACAACCACAGCATGACTCCTCTCCAATGCTCTGCCTGCTAAGGAGCTTTTGGATGCTCTGATGGTAAAAGGCACTAGAAGAAAACAAACGCAACTGCTGAGCAGCTTGTGAGGTGAACTGCGGGCAAATCCCTGGTGATAGGATTACCTTGGAGAGAAATCCCAATGGCCAATACTGGGCGCAGTCGCCACGCTGAGTCACTTCACACTGAATGGGAGCAGCAGCTTCCAAGAGCAAATCTGTCCCAGCATATGGGAGAACAAGGTGACTACAGATCTCTCCCATCTCCTGCTCTGCTAATTCTAGGAAATTTAGCTCCTAACAGTGTGTGTTTTGCCAGAGCAGCAGCAGAAAGAAGACCTTGTTCTTCTAATGCTTCGTTCAGCCTCATTCTCAAAGAGAAGACAACATTCCTGTTACAGTTGTTTCCCTCAGCAAAGCGCACGTGAGAAATCTATGAGGGACAGACGCTGCTGACCAGAGACATGTGAAGAGGTGACTGTTGGATGCAACTCCTGATATTGATTGTCTAGTTGAGGTTGTCATGTCTTTTTCCCTCTCTCACTGGAAGCCCAGGTGCCTTTCTGGGCCAGTAACATTTGTGACTCACAGTCCAAAAGGCCCCATGCCAAAGCCCTCCAACCAGGGAGTGTCTCTTGCACAGCCTGGGCCAGACTGGCACAACCTAAACTCTGCCTTTGCCATCTGTTGGGTGGAGGCAAGATCAGTTAATGCACAGTGGAGGAAAAAACTATCCCAGAGAGGAAAAGCTGCTCCATACTCCACAGTGCTGCCCTCTCTGAGGGGCAGCCAAGCTGCACATGCCTGCATCATCCACAGCAGCCTAGAGGAACGTCATCTTAGCAGAGCACCGACTTTCCTGTCCTTTCCCACTGCTGAGTTCCCAAACAGTTTCCCCATTTTGTGCAGTTTAACAGCAGCTCTTTGACATAAAGTGGAAAACAAGTCTTGCAACATTTAGAGAGGACGGATGAGTCCCATTTCCTAAGGAAGCCTAGGTCAGCACTGAACATTTTCTGCTATAGCCCATCCCTGCTAACCATGAGAGCATTCCTCTCACCAGCAGCCAAAAGATAGTAACAAACCCAACCTGTTTGTGTCCGTTTTGAAATGAGACATTTCTCTCCCTCAGAAGGATGTCATGAAGCTGAGTTCATTACTGCTTATGATGTCTTTCCAAGAAAAACAGGTGAACAATAAACAAAGGCAAAACATTGTTAATATTTTGAGCAATCTCAGAAGAGCCTAAATAACACAGGAAGATGCCAACAGGATTGAGGCACTTTGAGAAATATTTCATTCCACATTCTTTGAGTATTCTCCTCTAAACAAAACTGCAATTTTTGGAGTACATGCAGCTCACACCCCCTCTTTGAGGGTCACATATTGGCCTCCTGCCTGACACTGACACTGCTCAGGGAATTTAATTTTAGGCAGCTCTCAGTCACCTGCAGTGAAACAGCCACTTTGCACTCCAAGATTTCAAACCACAGCAGACACAAAGTTATTTGGCCTGGGCTTGCAAGGAATCTCTCCAGATACCTCAGCCCCCAGTGAAACAGCTGCTTTTTAAAAACAGCCTCTCACAATAGCTCAGGATAAGTGAGCAATGCTGATATGCTCAAAATCGGCAGGAGAAGTTGCGTCAATGGAATGGAATTGGTCACACTGGAATTTGGCCAGACCATTTGGGATTAACACCCTGAATACTGCAAAAGAGCTGGGAAAAGCCCTGTGTTAAGAGAAGAACCATGAAACCATCCTCCAAATAACCCAGCGCTCTGCCCTATCCACCCCTCACAGATGACTAACGTGTGTTTTCATGGCAGGGCCCTTCCTTGGAACTCTGCCTTCCACACAGCCCAACCACACCCTGCCCAGCTTGAAAAAACAGAATAAAAGAGGAGGAAGAAAGTAATTTTCCTCTTTTCCACTGTTATGTAAATCAGAGTTGTTGGTTGGTTGTTTTGTTGGGTTTTTTAACCACTCATAAAACCTCTGAAACTCCAGAAAAACACTTATCTGGCTCTAATTCAATCATCCTTCTCTTGTGAAACACCATGCTCAGCCAAACAATTCTTATTTTATGTCCATTCCTTTCCCTTCAGCTAATCTTGACAAAACATATTCACTTGTTAGCACCAGTGTAGGACTGAGGTTGAGAAATGTTTTGAGGCCACTATAGAAATATGTGCTAGAAACATTCAAAGGTGTTATTAAATAAATAATAAAAAAAATTTACTACTTTCCACAGGACTTTCCCTTCACTATTCCAACTTAGACTAAATATTTCTTAATTCCACACGGCATTTCTTTACTTGCTGCATTGAAGCAAAGAATCCTGAAGTAAGGATTGGGCTTGTGCGTTGAATCCTTCAGAGCAGGGCTTTTAATCTGCAGGTTTGCTTGTAAAAAGTGTGAGTGAGGTAATGCAAACCCCTAAGAGATGTATGGCCAGACACTCAGGAAGAGAAATGGGAACTCAGGATACAATCAGGCTCACTGGAGTTAAAGGAAGAGCAAGTCTAGGTCAGCATGAACAGAGAAGACTCTGTGTTTAAGGTGGCTGAGAATGCACAGCCAGCAGAAGTGGTGACCAAGAAGCAGCACCTGGCAGCAAAGGAGAGGAAAACTGAGGGTCTGTGCACTAAAGTGGTTTTACCTGACTTGACTCCAGCAGGACAGAGTGACCTGTGCAACACCCAGACAAGGATTTGGTGCAAACAGCAGGCATGGAGCAAGGGAACAAAGCTGTGCGGATGCAGCGCTAGGGAAGTGGTGTTTGGTTGGTTAAGCAGCACTAGGCTGGGCCAGGCAGGATCTCTCTGGGACCCAGGGTGAGCCTGGAAATTCACCCACTTCATCGGGTGGCTTTCCAGAGCACAGCTGCTGCTAGGGAGTGCTCTGTTGGTTCCCTCTCTCCCCACTAAATGAGTGCTGATATGAGAGGAGACAGAGAAAAAAAGTGCTCAGTTGAACAGTCACCAGCCAAGCAGTTCAGTGCCTCCAGCAGAACTGCAGTCGCCTCCTCCTTCTGCTTGGTCCCAGCAGGTGATTTCCCACAGGCTGGCGCAACTCTGGGAGCTCTGGCATTTCCAACAGGCTCGGGACAGAGCAGAGCCATCAGTTTCCCCTCCTGAGGAGAACAGCAGGCAGCCACAGACGTTCCTCTCAGCCTCCCTTCCTGCCGGTGCTGTCGGGGCTCTTCAGGGCGCACAGGAGGCTGCAGAACAGCTCGTACCAGAAGAAGACGAGGCCGGTGGAGCAGGCAGCCTTCAGCAAGCTGGGAGAAAGGCCCTTAAAGAATCCACCTGGGCCCTCCTCTCGCCTGATCTGCCTCATGCAGTCCAGGAAACCCCTGTATGTCCGTACCTGGGAGAGAAATGGCAACAAGGTTAAACAAGAGAACTCCAGGACAACTGGAAAACAACACAAAGATCCTCAAACTATAGCATAGAAGGATAATCTCGATGTGCAGCATGGAGATGCTAAGTGAAAGTTTCAGAGAGCAGGAGAGAGTAAAATACATATTTAGCATCAGCAATGGTTTATGCAGATCATTCTAACTGAATGGCTTTTAAAATCTCTGTGCAACAACAGCATGACTTTAAATTTATGGCACAAAATGTGAAGCTATCATTTCAGATCATGCTGCTCCTCTTTTCCATCCCCTCCACTCTCTAAGAGGGGACAACTTTTGAGTTTTCTGACAGAAAGAACACACATCTCCAGCACTTAAGACGTTTTCAAAGTAGCTGTCTCCATGTCATCGTGTCACACTGTGCAGTTTTAACATCCTGTGACAGATCAGTGCTAAAAACAAATTCTGTACTTTGCTGGAAGAAGAAAAGCATCCAGTGCAATCAGTTCAGACTTCAAATTCCTATCCCAGTTTCTCAGGGTACAGATTGATTTCTTTCTCAGATCCAAGAAATTTGAAGGAAAAGAGAAAATTTCCACATTTCACAGGAAAAAAAAGAGAGAGCTCCTAGAAAGATCTGTATTTGTCTTCCAGTGTATTCCAAGGTGGTAAGGATGGGGCTAAAGAACATGGAGTATTTAATTTGCTTTGAATTTCAGGATGTTCCAGTACGTAAGACACATGCTGACACACTTGGAGTCAAAATATGAATTGCAAAAAGAGGAGGTAATCCCAGCATAGAGCCAGTGTCATCCTCTGCCAATGTGGTCCTGAATCAGAAACACCCAACCAGAAAACTAAATCAAAACCCCTTTGCCTGCCTGAGTCATCATCCCAAGCTCCAAGACTGCCAGCTGATGGGGAGGGATGAGAAGCCAGAGCACAGTGTCATAAATTGAATCCAGTATATCTGTGCAGACACTCTCATTACTAAACAAGAGAAATGCTCAGTGGGAAATCCCAACACAACAGGTACCTCTGGTGAATCCCCACTGCATTCCAGTACACTGGACTGGCTCCATACTCATGAAAATCCATCCCTTCCAACATTTCTCACCTGCCCAAAGGCTGCCCGAGCGTGCTCAAAGCCACCCACTTGCAGCCGCTTTTTGACCACGTCTAAAGGGTACGTGAGGGTTTTGCTGATGATCCCAGCACAGCTGCCACAAACAAGGTTTTTAATGTTGCCTGAGAAGCAGAAAGGGAAGAGGATAACAGGGAGAAAAAAAAAAGGATTAGCAGGGAATTGTGAATTAAGATTGTAAAAGCCAAGTTAAAAATCACTTTACACAAGAAGTAAGATCAAAAAGGCCCTTTGAAGTTACATGGCATAGTTGGGGCCACAACACCTCAATCTGTATTTTCTACATCAGGCTCACAATTGGAGCCAGAGCCCAACAGCTCCTCTTGGTCCATTACACTGATTTATGGTTTTGCTCTGCCCAGAAGAACCCAACCCCCAGTCACCAGCAAACTTGCTGCCAGTGGATGGAAAAGTCTGCATGCCCACAGCAAAAGCCTGATCACTGGAAATCTTGCACCCCTGATTGCTCAGACTTACTGTGGATTGGAACGTCACAAGTTGGCACTGCCTGATTTCACAGGTTTGTGGGAAATGAGTTCTGTGTCTTCCCACAGTAACATGACACAGTTCATTCTCCCACCCACTCATTTCCATCACGGTTATTCCATAACAGGAGCTGTTTGTAAACTCCACTGTACTGATTTTGATAATATCTGCACAGGGATAAGAATAAGAGGTGGGAAATTGAGATACTTTTCAGATGTTGCATCAAAAAGGGTGAAAGTTCTGAGGACTGAGCTTACATCAGCTGCCCAAACTAGTATTCCTCCTTTCTCTCCTGCAGACATCCCTAAGCAGATATCACTGTCCCAAAGTGCCTACCTCCTTTCTTTGCTTCAGCTGGAATCACCCATTCCGAAAACTGCTGCAGGATGTTGTAGAAGAAGAACTGGAGACCAGCATATGGAAAGATAGCAACGAGGGTAGGGGTCAAACCTCTGTAGAAAGTCAGAGGCCCCTCTGTCTGGTACATTTTCACCACTGCATGGCGAAGGTTGGGATAGATCTAGATAAGGATGAGCAAAACACAGGTCAGGTCATTTCCCAGTAATGGGGACAGGAATTTCCCACTGCCCAAAATACAACGGACTGTTTTCAGCACAAAGTGGCGAGCAAGGTGATTTTGCACACCCTCAAACAGTATTCTCAGCTAAGCCCTTGTGACTTAGAAGAAACAAAGCACAGAGCTGAGTACTGAGACCACTTGCATCACAGACGTGATTTTTTATTTTGTCTAAATAGCTCTTAACTCCTGCAACAGAATTCATATCATATATTGTGATTGTACTGCAGGCTAAGTAAAAACCCAGAAATGGCTCTGATACAAATCTAAGTCTTTTTATTACAGACTTAATTAGCATGAAGACCCATTCTTGTGTAAATAAAAACATGAAACACAGGTGAAAGGTGACTGGTTTCAAGTATCACCCCCATCATTATCTAAACAGGACTCTGCAAGTGGAAAGTTTCAAAAGCACAGTGTTCAACAGCCTATGGAGTGGGTTCTATAAACGGCCAACAGCTGAAGTGAACTTTGAGTTATCCCGTTAAGGACAGTTTCTCCTTTCTGGATCACCTGTCAGGAGTCAAACACAATCGGGAGCAGCAAGACATAATTAACAAAGCTGTGTCAACAGCACAGAGGATAGCCTGGCAACAGCGCAAACACTGCCTACCACAGCACCTGCTCCTTCACTCTAACCCCCAGGCTGTGCGTGCTTTCAAACTCCCTGCATTCAGACACGTGAAACGCCACTCGGGCTACGGGTGGTAACTCCAAACACCGGCTCCCGAGCCTTACCTTGGGCTCCCCCTGAGCAGCAAAGCGGGTGCGCAGGGTGTCGACGGGCTGCACGGCCACAGTGGCTGTGCAGGCAGCCAGGCCCCCACACACCAGGTGCACGAAGGAGCCGCGGGCGCTGTATGGGGTGACGTTGTGCACCAGCTCCGTCAGGCTCTCGAACGCCATGAACTTAGAGAAACAAATGCACACAGATCAGGAAGTCGGTCCCTGTGACTCGCACAGATCTCCCCCTCCTCTCTCGTTTCACCAAGAGCTCCACCCCCCTGCTTGTAACCACCTTCTCTCTCTCTGTGTCCTTCAAAAGTCCTCTCCAGCCTGCAACTTGTGAAAATCACTA
Source organism: Sclerurus mexicanus (assembly GCA_013396755.1). Lineage (NCBI taxonomy): Eukaryota > Metazoa > Chordata > Aves > Passeriformes > Furnariidae > Sclerurus > Sclerurus mexicanus. The sequence continues at coordinate 439,076 of VWZF01004018.1, forward strand.
AGCAGCCCAGGAAATGCTTGGGATATTCTGGCCTCTGACATTTCTTCTAATTCATTCATTTAGAACTGTGAAAAACTCATGTTAAGGCTCTACGTATCCTGAAGAACATTTGCTATGCTACCGATATGCTGTCCATTACCCTTGCAACCACTGCTCACAAAACTGTTGTTAATATCTGCAAATTAAGCTCAACAATTCTGTGTGATACACCATCATCAGCCCCACTGATTTTTCCCTAACAAGCCCTTAGGCTGACAGCATGGACAAAAAAACCACCCAGGCTGGGGGCATGAGCAGTGTCAGGAGTATACAGGGTTTGTCTGTGACACCAGATACAACCAGAGCTCAGTTTGCTCTTGCTGTGCTCCAGCAAGCTCAGGAATATTAACTTAGGAATTACCCATCAGCTTTATACAGTTACATCCTTTATATATGTACATCCTCAAGGCTAGCACTGGTTTGTGTCAGTACAGTGTAAACCTGGGCCTCCCCACACCTGCCCAGGCAGGGAAGGGAGCAGAGCAGCGTCCTGTGCTCGTACACCTGGCCCAGGTGATGTCAGGTCACCTCACCTGGACAGCTCCGTAGCCAACCGAGAGGAACTGAGCAGGAACATGGCCCTTCCAGAAGGCTCCCAAGCCCTCCTCCCGGAAGATGCGCTGCACAGCTTGTAGGATGCTGTGATACTTGGCCGTGGGGTTTCTGGAGGAGAGCTGCTCGATCTGGAGCTGGAGGAAAAGAGAGAAAATATTTTCAATTTCATATTTCAACAAGGTTCAAGCAGCCAGTTCAGGCATTCACTACCCTGTCAACCAGCCAATGCTGAGAGATGACATTCTGCCATCCCACAGAGCCACACCCAGATCTGACCAGGATGTTGTTTACACGGGGCTCTAAAAGAATAAAAACGCTCATGAACACAAAGGTAAGCAGTAGGGATGGGGGTGAAATTCAGTCAGATAGTGGGCAATCATTCACAAAAAACAGAGAAAAAGAACAAGCTGTGAAAACCGGGATCCCATTCAAAGGGAACCCATTCCCACACAAGTAAAGTTACATAAGTAGAACTGTTGGTCACAAGACAGCCCCGCTACCTTGCATAACCCGCACACAACGTTGACGAGCAGATTTAGTGCTCTCTGGCTGCACAAGTGACCTGTTCACCCAGGTCAGGCTCAGCTCTGCTCCGTGACCGGCTCTCCCACCCGCTGCCCCCAAGGTACCTGAAAGCGGATCTTGAGGACATCCAAGGGGCTGACCAGGACCCGAGTGACCAGGCCGGACGCTGACCCCGCTGCAGCCGCCTCCACCGTGGACACGCACTTGGCCTCGGGGTCGTAGCCCACCATGCCTGCCGGGTGTGCTGGGCAGGGGGACGGGGGCCGTGAGCCCTCCTGGGACACGGGGCTCTGTCCCACACCGACTGCACAGCCTCGCCCCTCCCTGCTCCACCCCACAGCCCCCTCCTCACCCCACA